>OZ020248.1:23959563-24338563 GCA_963971285.1 Astropecten irregularis | reverse complement strand
TTGGACGGGTGGTGAGGGGTCACTTGAGACTTGGGCTTGACTCAGCAGTCCACTGCACATTTTAGCTGGTATTCTGGATACCATTCAGTGAATCCTGTAACAGAGCTAGAAGGCCACCAACCAAATCATTCCACTTGTCAAGCCAGACATCCTGCCAAAAGGGAAACTGACCTGAATCACTTTAAAAACAAAACTGAAACAGAAGATCCTGATGTCTGTAAAACTTTTACATACCCGTCCGAGATGAAACAAGGAAGTTAAGAACATCTTACGAAATAATGTTCAAAGCATGCGGCAGTGTTTTACAGCTCTACAAACTATTCAGCTCCAAACGTGCCAAATCTGGCAAAAATTTGAAGAATTTTGAAGGATTTTGCAGTCCACATTTCTGGGAGGTTAACACACAATATTTGGATAAAGTTTCTCTGTCACTTTCGTGCATTATCACTCGAGGGCCCTTTTTTTCAAATTTGATGCTAGCTAGTATTTTTTATCAATGCCTGTAATTAATAATAATAATTAATGATAATAATCAATAATTACTGTTAGTATGGCTACTTTTGAGAATCTCTCTAAAAAACATAAATCTGGAAAAATTTTAAATTTTTTAATCTTGCATTCTTGCAGGTTTCATGTTCTAAATGTGGCAACGGTCTCGGCCATGAATTCTTGAAGGACGGGCCTGATGGCAACTCGCGATTTTGAATATTCTCATCATCGCTTGAGTTTAAGAAGGTCAAGAAAGGTAAGTCTGTAACTCACAATCAACATGCCTAGGAAAGAGAAAAATATATGAAAGATTGTAGCCATTGACTGAGGGAGAAAAACTTTAATGCCGGTCAGGTCCTGACTACTGAAAAGCCCGTCCAGACTTCGGCTTTGCCTTGGGTCTTGGGTTTCATGCCCCTGCTTTGTCCTGGATCATTACTGGCACTGACTTGTGATTGACAGGTTGAGTCAACATTGATCGTAGTATCCAGAAGCCTGGCTTGATTGATTTTGAGAAACTCTAAGTTCAGGGCTGAAAAGAGCAGGATTTCAGGCGAGAAGGCCTTGGCCTACCAAGCTCCCATTGGCTAAGAAGTTTCTCTCCCTTAAGTACAAATAATATTAATTGGAGTAGGATTTGAACCAGTGACCTCCGGAATACCGTAATTGGTGCTCTACCAAATGAGCTATCCAGCCCTATGTTGGTGGTGTCCAACATTGATTGCTCTTGTTCATTTACCAATTAGTATAGTTCAAGAAGTAATACATAATTAATACTAATTGATGTTAATTAAGTAACAAGACAAGAATGAGACAATACAATATTGAATAGCATTTCAGCATGCTGGATACTATGGCCATGTTTGTGTGTAGCCGCAAATAATGGAGAGATATGTGGTTCGTGGCTTCCATAGTTGCAAGTGTGATTAGTAACTAAGCCAGAGAGTTAAAGCCACAGCCACATCGATTGACTTTCACCAAACATTCTTCAGTGGTTGTCGCTGAAATACATGATATGCGTACATTATACATATTAATGAGCTACGATCTATTTTGGGAAGCTGACATCATGTTTTCTTTGTCTTTCCCCATGTCAAACAGAGAAGAAGTAGGTCGCGCGAAGCTGCCTACAACAAGGAGACATTTTGGAACCACGCAAACAACTCGCGCTTCAGTTCATCACAAGTGGTATTTATACAATAAGCCTAAAAATAGGAACAGTATACAGGAACGGTACAGGATTGGCATAAACAAACCTAAACAGAAATGTTCACAGATATACGGATAACTTACAGGAATTAGAGATAGACCTGGTACAAACATACCGGTAAAATGTTTCTGTCTGAAATGCCGTATTTATCCAGAAATGAGGAAAACAAAAGACCGAAAACAGTTTTGATCTCTGAGATCAAAACCTCAATTTAAACAATTACCTCTCAATTTCTCGTAACAATTGCAACAGTTTTTTTTGCTGTTTTCTTCTGTTTCCAATGATCAATTGAGCTGAAAACTTCACAGGTTTGTTCTTATTCCATGACAAATCAAATTATGAACTGCAGCTGTTCTGTCACCTTTACTAATCCTGTAATATAGCTCTAATTTAGCCCTAACCCTCCTCAATCCTCCAAAATCCTTCTGGTAGTTTGGAGGATTTCGGAGGATTCAGGATATAATGTCATTTTCAAGTGAGGACCACTTGAGGAGTTGCAAGGATTCAGGATAAACGCATTTTTTGAGGTATGGCCACCGAAGGATTTTGAAGGATTCAGGATTCAGGTACCTCTCATTTTGAGTATAAATGAGATCACTGGAGGATTGTGGAGGATTGAGGAGGAATGCATTTTTTGTACTATGTCCCTATGAGGATTTTGAAGGATTGAGGAGGGTAGTTATATAAAAGGCTCAAGTGGGTTAGGGTTAAATTAAAGGAGCTATCGCAAAATGTTCTCTTTACACATTTTACACATAGCTTCCAAAAAATATAACGCTAAACCTTATACATGGCTTCCAAAAGAAAATCCCATCCAAACAGTTAGGCCAAGCCTTCTACCATGTCTACTAAGCCCTGTGGTTCCGTGTCTCCGTTTAAAATATATACATGAGTGGGTTTCCATGGCATCGTATCAGCCAGCCAATGAAGTTCTCCGGTTAAAGCCATAACTTGGAAGGCCTGAGAACAGATGCACGTACGGGCTATGCCACGTTAACCCACAACTGTATAAAGAAAATTTACCGGAGTGGGATTCGAACCAGCAACCATCGGAAACTGTATCAGTGCTCGTTGAACTGAGCTATCCAGCCCTATCTGCTTATGTTGGCGGTGGTCACTGGTTCGAATCCCACTCCAGTCAATTTGTCTTGTTCACTTTTCAATGACTTCAATTAATCCAGTCAGTTTTTCTTATGGTTATTTGATGACAGTTTTAATTATCACTTGGTTCATTAAATCCATCGAAATTATAAAATTTAAGCTTGAGTATTATTTTTCACAATTTTGCTTTTTTTTTTTCAGGGCAAGCTGTCGACTGTTTATTTTTTAGACAATTGATTTCATTTTTATTTTTTTTGGGGTGGTGATTTATATTGGTTTGAAAGGACAATGAATTTTCATGAGCAAACTGGAATTAAAGGTAGTATCATACTTTGGTAAGAAACCAAAACAGAAATGTTCACAGAATTACGTATAACTTACAGGGTATGAAGATGGTGGCAGTAGAAACATACCATTAAAATATTTCCGCCTGAAATGGTGTATTTAGCTAGTAATTAGTAAAACAATGACCTAAAATCTTTTTGATATTTTAAAAGATCAGAAATACTGTGGTCTTGTGGCCAAGAAGTGGCTGTTTTTCAATGTTTTCTCAAACAGTGGGCACTGTATGGGACTGAAATTATCACAGATGACTGTTACTGTATCTGTCTTGATATTTTTGCCCATGAATCTGTATTTCTTTGATTAAAACCAAAGTATGATACTACCTTTAATGTATTACATGTACACTAGATGAGGAGTGTATTTGCAAATGGAGAAAACTCATTACGCGTTTACAAACATGGTATGCACTATTTGTTACTGTTTTTTTTAAATATAGAACTACAGTATAAGTTAGCTTTCACCAGTACAGGACAGCCAGGTTGTTTAATGGCAATGATGTAGTTACTTCTAAAGTTCCTGGATTTTTGCACAAATTATAAGTGTATATATAACAAACCTTTTGAACGGTTTTTATGTAAATGCAGACATGAAAATGCAAGGCAACGACAGCCTATAATATGCACATATTTTATATTATTGGGTGTATTTTTCTTAGAATGTTAACCTTGTTGTACTGAGTCTGTTATAAATGTGGAAACATATTTTTAAATGCACTGTATATGATATTAAACATCTGTCTTTATTATTTAGGATAAGCATAAACAAGGTTATACTAATTAAAGAAGATATTTTGTTTTAAATGTTGAAAAGGTTCCTAAATTTGAGCAAGCATACACGATTGGTCATTTTTTTGCATTTCTTTTCACCCGTGCGCACAATCGGTGTTCATGTTTTTCGGGAAACGACAGACAATTTCTGTTTCTATAAATGAAATTATTATTATTGTTACGGTCGAAATCTGTTCGTGCAATTTATGTTGGTTTGCAAAGGCAGCTTTATTTCTTATAAAAGATGACATAATTTCGAAGCTTTATTTCTTACAAAAGATGTGACAAAATTTCAAAATGGTTATGTATATATCACAGAAATATCGGTATAAAATTTGGTGTGAATACAGTACTGTTTAAGAAACAACTGTTTTAATGTCTTGATATGAGTACTATATGTGTACTATTATCTTTATAAAAATATGTACTATCTGTTTTGCGCAAATTTTAAAACATGATTAGCATAATTCCAGCTTTTAAGTGTGATACTGTGCTCCAAAAAGATCCTAAAATGGACGGTGTGCAATCTTGGTTTACAATTAAGAGAAGCGTTTTCCGTGTTATCCTTTGGAATTATTGTGTGACGAAATGCCCTCTTGCGGGATATGACAAATAACGTTGTAGTTGAATGCAACTGGAAAACGTTCTTCTTCAGTACTCAGATTTCAGAACTGCAACCGATTTTTGTTTTGCTTTGTTTCGCTGCCTTAGAAAGTTAACTTGAAGATCTCTTGAAATTGTTTGTCTAAATAAGGCAGCTGCAAGCTTACAAAATGATTATTGATACATGGATATGTAATATAATCGCTAGCATGAAGTTTGTATCATGCTTAGATGGGTTGTTATTTTGAACAGTGTATTTTTGTACCCTACTTTGTATTTACTCAGTACATTTCTCAGTATTAGTTTTGAAATACAAAGTGCATATTCTCGTAGTTTTTATCTTGCGTATGGGAATTACCACTATTTTCTGATCTGTATGTTTAAGGGGTCAGTGTTTTATGGCGCTAATATTTATGTTATATCCCACCTTTACACGGTAATTGTGCACGTGGAAATAGATATAGTCTTATATGCTGCTATATAAATCCAGGTTTGTGAGCTCTTTCAAATCAGGGAACACTTTCACGAATATATACTTTACTTATATATTGTACTTTATTTGACACTTCCGAAATTGTGTATTAAATACTAGTGGTTTCGTTTTCGAAATATATTATTTGAGTCGAGTGTTTGCTTTATTTAATTCATCGATGTTATCGATTGGTCGATTTGATTTATCGATTGATCGATTTTTAAAATGAAAAATTGATGGCCTGACTCTTCTGATTAATTCGCCGAGTGACTGATATTATAATTTGATCGATCAATTGATTGATCGATCATTGATTGATCGATGAAACATAAATGTATTGATTAATTAATTGAATAATCGATTACTGATTGATTAATTGATCGATTAATTGATCGATTGATTGATCGATGGGTCGATGGTCGCTAGAGGGGGGGGGCAAATTTTGTCTAGCCCCCAAAAAATGCAATTGAAAACAACAATTCTTGAAAATACTGGATTTTTTCAGTTATTAAGCGCCAATTACATAAAACAAAACGCATTGTGTGGGCTATATGTGCATGTTTTTCGACCCCTAATAAGACGTAGTAGAAGCGAGCGTTAGAAGAACCCAACATATTGGGTCTTCTAGCCCCCCCAAATAAGAATAATAATGGCTCTTCTAGCCCCCCCCCCCAAAAAAAAAAAAAAAAAATAATAATAATAATGGCTCTTCTAGCTCCCCCCCCCCAAAAAAAAACCCAAATTGGCTCTAGAACCGCGCCAGGAAGAGTAACTAATGTACAAATGAATTTGGCGTTGCATTTCTACTCCCAGAGTTTGTAAATTCAAGACCAACAATTACGACCATTGTATTTTCATGTTAGTTATGTACCGTTTGTTTGCTGAGTTATATGAGGGCTTCCGTTGCCGAGCGTGCTATGAAGTGGTGCCTGTTTTTATTATGATTTGTTTTTTATATACAGTGATTCCAGCTTTTGAGAGAGGTCCTGTCAGGATCGAATCATCAAGTTGAACCCTTGCCCTTCTTTCTTTACAGCATAGTTTTATTTTGTATTTACACAGCTCAAGTACACATCAAGTTTACACGCACTTTGGGCTGCTGTTACACAAAGTCATACAATGCTCGCAATATACCACATAATACGGAAAGGACCTTGGGAATAATGACATATTGTTAACAGCTATAGCCCTACCTAGTGAAAGTTCTTTTACCATTTGAGGGTCAAAATTGATTTAGTATGCAGCAAATTAAATTCCAATATTGATTAGCACAACCCAACCCTTTCTCGCAAACTAAATCAGAAAGATAAGAATATACATGTATAGTGTACACGGTAGCGAATTTAAAAGATAACAAAAAATACAAGTCCCCCCTTCTACCTCTAAAAAAGTTGGCCACTATTCTTATCTTGCAAAATATCGAGGGCTGATGTCTAGGTAATGGAGGATTGTATGCAGTCATTGTATATCGCTTGCAGCACAGAAAGATGTGACTCTTTTATATGGAATCTATTATGCACTATTTATGCAGGCAACACTGAGATTTGTTGTTGGCGAAGTTTCAATGACATGTTGCTGACGGTGCCTCATAGTGACGTCACCGGCTTGGCCCTATATATTAATGGCCGACGTTGTGTCATTTTAGCAGTTTCTGCTTCGAGTCGAGTTGACTCCATATAGCTAATTGCATAGGACGAAAAAGGTTCCAGTGCTACAAGCAGTCTTGTACTACATCGGTTTATGAAACGGAGTTTGACAGAGCATGCCAGCACAGGAAGCGAACAATTAGGCAATTTTTGTCCGATTGTCTGTCTCGATATCTGAGCGAAATCTGGGGTGCCACTCGCTTGCACGATCGGGGTGAGACGCGGTCGAATTATCAACTAGGATCTTCGGTCACCGTGTGAGGTACAACAAAAAAACGCGCCAAAGGAAAATTGCCGACCGTCTGCAGTTTAGGATCATCAGAAGTGGTGAGTTTCCTTTTTAATTAATAGCATGTAGCTTAAATCTGTTGTATACAAAAACGACTCATATAGATTCATAAATTAAGGTCACAAATTTTGAATTTTCAAGCCTTTCGAATAATAAGCATGCGCTGATATTAGTGGAACAGAGAATGGACGGTTTGTATAAGTGGGGCGTAGCATTTTCGTAACAAGTTAATCGAAATTCACTTTAGGAAAAAAGGATATCTGAAAAAGAAAAGACTTTAAACGAAATTAACAAATTCCAGCAACTTTACTAACCTAGCATTATAGTACCATTTGAAGCCTATTGGAAATGACAGCTCGGCCACGTGAAATTCTTTCAAAATAAGAAATATACATCTGTCAAATTAATCATATTTCTACTTGGGAAAGACCTGGCATTTTATCTTAGTCTGATCTCTTCCAAGGGCTGAATCACTGGGACACACAGACTCCTGCACTGGACCGAAACGTCAGACCCTCCTATAACCCTGAGCAATCTATGGGCCTATCAGGTCATTCAGCCTGGATGTTGGGTAGTTGAATTGACCTTCAACAGGGTAGGCCTACATGTATATAACTTGTATTTGTGGTTGTGTTATGCTGAACCAAACTTCAAAGAAAGTTGGAAAGTGGAAAAACGGGGACGCCTACATGTTCCTCTTCTTCTTAAGCCAGTTCCCACAAGAATATCACTTAATTGCCTGTCAGATTCGTAATTGGATACTTGCCCTATCGAGTTCAATCCTTGTCATCGTGCATGGGGGCTGGAACTTTCCCCGCCTCTTACAACTCCCAACAGCCCACGGGACATTAACAACTTCCCGTGATGTCATCCAAACCAGAAACACTGAGCACGGATCGTTTCCAATCCTTGGCCCACGCTTCCCGATATTTTCCGATTCATTCAAGGTGTAGGCTATAATAGCAACATCTTGAAAATATTGTAACATTTAAAGGCAATATAATAATTTGGTTTTTGTCCAAGAAATACAGATTCATGGGCAAAACTTTCCAGGAAGATACAGTAACAGTCATCTGTGAAAATATCAGTTCCATACGGTGCACATGCACTTTTTGAGGAAACAGTGGAAAACGGCGACAGTATTTTTTAAAACCTTTGCTTTTTTATCTTTAAAACGTCAAAAATAATTTTGGCCAATTTATTGTTTTTTTCTTCTCTTTTCTGGATGAATATAGCATTTCATGCAGAAACATTTTAACGGTATGTTTCTACTATCACCATCTTTATACCCTGTAAGTTATAGGTAAATCTGTGAAAATTTCTGTTTCAGTTCCAACCAAAGTATGATACTACCTTTTATTTGAAATCTGAGCTTAATTTAGTAATACTTAATAAAGTATACATTTCTCTATATTATAGCATTTCTTCCCTTTTTGTTCGGTTAAGTGTTCATTTGACTTTTCATTTACGAATCCTTCGGCATATTCAGCCACAAATACCGAGTTATATTTCATAACTACTCACGATTTTTCTTGTCTTTTTTTTTCTAAGTGTTTCGGAAATATCAAAAACGAATCAAAACCAAAATAAACAAACAAAAATTTCCAACATTCCAGAGGTCTTTTATCAGGCCGTTATGAGTTGCGTCGTATTGAGTTGCATCGACCGGGAACGGCTGGAGTACCTATACCGTTCCCAGCACCGGTGAACCCGGTCAGTTTATAACGGGTGAACACGGTGATAACCTTAGGGTCCTTGGTGATTATGGAGTAAGGGTTGGGCTATTATTATATACGGAAAATGAAAATGAAGTCGCATTTCTTTCTTTGATTTTTCTTTCTTATGGTAAGAGGTTGCAATCTTGCTGTATGCTAATTTGAGGGTCGCCAACCCACCGATTTGCAGCAAAACGATGTCGTTAGCATTTGTCGGTATGTAGCATGAAATGAAAAATGTTCCATTTTTTCACTCCTATAAAGTGATCACTAAGTATAGTTAGGCCCTACTTTCGAACCATATCCTTTGAATGATTTTCATTTGGCTATAAGTACTGCTGCGCCATTGCATGTTAATGGTTGTTGTTGCCAAAACCGCTGCTGCTGCTGCTGCTACTACTACTGCTGTTGTTGCTGCTGCAGTTTTTTTATGCAGTTGTAAATGCAGTTGCTGCTGCTGTTGCTTATGCTGCTGCTGCAGTTGTCTTATAGTTTTGCCGTTGCTGTTGCTGCTCCTTATACAGCACCAAGTGCTGTTTAACCAATGGCACTGACAGTGCTACATAGGCCAATACAGTAATAGCCAAAGGGGCGAACGTGTACAAATGCATTTTGAAGTTTGGGATACTGCACTCATACTGGCCATCACTCAACTGTTGTATTGTATGACTTCAAGTGCAGAAAATGTTTGTCACACATGCCCAACTAAACAAACATATCTGGCATTTACTTTATACCCAGACACGTCTTGCAAACCAAAGGAATGATTTTTGATAATCATAACATTATGTTCGTCTTGGTTATTGGATATTATCCATAATTCATAAACAGGAAGAAATATTTTGAAGGCTAATTTCCTATAACTAAAATATGCATGCATATATTATCGTATACTAGTAAAAAAATAGAGCCATGAATGGAGCTTCGAGTTAGGAGGGTCTGACGTTTCGACCCTGATGGCAGGATCTTTCTCCTAGGCTAAAGTCATTGCCTTTGAGTAAGATTCTTCTATAGGATCGAAAAGTCAGATCCGCCTAACTCTAAGCATTATATATAATTCAGGTCATTGATTTGGTGGTGATGAGTCTCTTTTAAGCAGTATTACTTTCAGAGTTCTAATGGGGTTTGACTGAATGTCCAGGGGCCAATTTCATAAAACTGTTATTAAGCACAACAATTCGCTAAGCATGACATTTCTGTCTTAATAAAAACAGGGTTAACAACCAAATTTCCATGTGTTTTGTATCACATGTGATTGTTCTTTTTGGCTGTTGTTTGCTGACCATGAATATCAAATGGAATTTTCAATGGTGTTTTGTTTTATTGGGCGATACATTTTTGTGCCAAGCAAATTTTTGTGCTTAACAGTTTTATGAAATTGGCCCTATGTGTGATACATTGGATCTTCGGACACACATAGTCATGAGAGTTAAGAATTAAAAACGGTTACTGCACAAAACGCCTGAATCTAAAATGTCTTAACTTTAGGTCATTGTCGAAAACAGTCCTTGTAGTACGTCTGACAACTAATTGGTACGGTTCCAAAGTGGGCAACACTTGTGTTACTGTAAAATTAATCGTGGATTTGATATCATGCCGTGAGGAGTATAATTATGCTGGTTAAAAAAGAAAACCACCTTGAAATTTGATTCTCGACACCTGTGTGCGTTTGATGAGTGGGATGAAGGGACATAGTGGCACTCTTATACGTTCACATGGAGCTTAATCTTTCCACCCAATCCCCCATCCAATCCTCTACTTCAAGTATGGCCCCCAACCTCCCCGACCCTAATGCGCGAGGTGATGTCCGTCACTCATCGCGGCACCAGTTGCGCCTTGGAACTGCATGCTGGGGGTGTATGGTTGTGGAACACGAGCCGACTATGCCGTGATAGGCCCCAAAACAAAGATGCAATTTCAAATCTACATGACTTCATGAAAGGTATACTGGTAAAACCGCCATTCCTAGCTGGGGCCTTCACAGTGGCAAAACCTTTCCGACGACAGGTTTCAGAGGAAGATGTCGACAATTCCAGCTTGATTCGGTGCTGGTTTTTGTTTTGGGAGGTTGCTTTTTCTAGTTCTTGGAGTTTTCGACAAAACCAAAAGAGAAGAACATTTTAGCCGATATAGGTAAGTTGTTGTGTCTAGACTTAATCAGGGGCATAACGTTTCCTCCGACAAGCGTCGGAGGAAGATTGTGAAAGTTTCAGCTTGATTCGGTGGTGTTTTTTGTTTTTGGCATTTTCGCTTTTGCCATGGTCGAGTTTTTGATCGGAAAAACGTTCCTCAAAAGAGGATAATTGTAGCCGATAGGTAAGTTGTTGTGTCGAGACTTAATCTGTAGGACTTGTATACATACTCGTCTCACATGGCATATAATCACAAAGTGCTTTATGCAGAAACAAAAAATGTTACCTGAATTCCTAACGCTTAAGTTGAAATTCCTACAAATAGGGGGGGGGGGCTTTTTGAAAGTAGGAGGTGCGCATATAAAGTTTTTTCTTTTCAAAATAGTTAAGTTGATTCGATACGGTCAGGCATATTTTTTTTTAGCCTTTGGCTTAACTTCACACCCAGAAATACAATTGTTCAATATTATTGAGAAAAGAGGTAAGTTGAGTTTTATAATCCCGAGGCATGAATTTACAAGGTTAATAGGGAAAAATCAACTCGAAGTATACACAAAAAGGGAAAGTATCACATGTTAAGCAAATATTGTTGAATTATGTTTACATTCTGTTTGAATTCTGAGTTCACATCGATATTTATGCTACATTTAACCATCCATACTACAACTATACTAGGATAATATACCGTCCTGTATGCGTCTTACATCATTTAAAAGGCTTACATCACTTTTAGGCTTTGAGAAAGATCATGCTAAGATCGAAACACGTCAGGCCCTCATAACCCCAAGCCTTTTAATTATTATTTCAGGTCATTTTTGGCTGATGAGCAGTTTGCAGCAGTTTATATTTAAAGATACTATAATATAATCATACTTTGATGGTACACCAAAACAGAAATCTTCACAGATTTGCCTATCGCTTGCAGGGTATAAATATGGTGATGGTACAAACATACCAAAAGTTCTGCCTGAAATGATGTTTTTATCCAGAAAAAGGTAAAAACCAAACACCAAAAACAATTTTGATCTCAGAGAAATCAAAGCTCCTGTGAATAGATTTGAAAATGCAGGAGCGTTTTCACTGTTTTCTCAAAAAGTGGGCACCGTATGGGACTGAAAATTTCACAGATGACTGTATCTGTCTTGATATTTTTTTGCCCATGAATCTGCATTCCGTTGACAAAAACCAAAGTATGATATTACCTTAAACTACGTCCATCAATGGCACGTTCCGAGAATCATTAATTGGCACTCAATGCACGTACGAGTAATAAAAAGTATACGTGCGTGCCAAATTTGTATGCGTGCCGAGCTTGTACTTTCTGTAACAGTTGGTGTATATGCTACGAACTGTTATTCGATTCGGTGTCGAGTCGAATTTTGAAAGCATTCTCTGACAGATTAAATTTTGAAGTAATTTTGTTAAGTGCTGAATACATATCATATTCACCATTCCTGGTGACAGAATAATAATCCACAGCCATATATCTATTAGAAAAGTTCTAGGGCATTGAACTTGAATGAACAAGGAAACATTGACTGGAGCGGGATTCGAACCAGCGACCTCAGTAATACCGTACCGGCATTCCAGCCCTATATCGTTGTCCCCAATAGTCAATTACTTTTGTACGTTTGGTTGTCAGAAACTGCTATGTGAAACCACTCACATGCCGCTATATCCCAAGGATCATTTAATATACGCGCATGATTAGCAATGCTGCAACCTTAGAAACGGTGCCGTGGGGATCACTCAAAGGGGATGTGGCTTTTTAATCAATGTAATATAAGCCCTATTTGATACAAACATTATTTCCATTAGTACATGATTTGAGCGGAAATACTACGAATATGTATAATTCTTCAAGTATAAAGCGAAGGCCTACTCACCGTTATACAGCACACAGCACATCTTGAATAAACTGTCTTCTCCATTACATGGCCATGATTGGGGCATGCTCCGTCCGTTATGATGTGGACAAGTCCTTTCCACACGTTTTGCAAACGAAGTTCACTCACCATCATGATTATTAAGCAGGAACAAATGAAACGACGTCTCACAATCTCCGGTCATTATCAGTTCCTTTCTCGAGCATTTGGAGCAATTTTCCAGTCTGGTTTTCAGTCCTTGATTAAGTCATTATGTATCCTGACAATCCACGGCGTATAGAACGAACACAGTGCTGTGTGGTCAGTGTCGGCCATCATTGCGAGCTGAGTGCAGTTCATGCATGATAGAACAAAATTATGCCAAGAATTTGTTACTTTGTTGTGTGTCGGTGTTGTGATTTGCAGACACATCCGCGCAGTATGTAAATCAGGCATTGTGGTATATGCTCTTGTGCAAAGAGACTTTATTGTCTGCTCCAGACACGAGTGGAAATCTGTAACATTTTTAAAGACACCATCTTAGTATTAACTGATTTTTAGTTTGAATTGGTTGAGTAGATAGATTATACAATGACTGTTTTTCTGTACAACAAAGAGACGCGCATATACAAACTTAAAACAAAGACCAAGCAAACAAACAAACATTCAAACAAACAACATCCACCCATTAAAGGTAGTATCATACTTTGGTAAGAAACCAAATTAGAAATGTTCACAGATTTACATATAACTTTCAGGGTATGAAGACGGAGGTGGTAGAAACATACCGTTAAAATTATTCCGCCTGAAATGGTGTATTTATCCAGAAATGTGTACAACAACGACCGAAAATCTTGTTGATAGTTTAAAAGATCAAAAAATAAAAGAGAAAAGACTTAAGAAACACTGTGGGAGTTTTTCACTGTTTTTCTCAAAAAGTGGGCATCGTATGGGACTGAAATTTTCACATTTGACTGTTACTGTATCTGTCTTGATATTTTGCCCATGAATCTGTATCTTATTCTTGGATAGAAACCAAAGTATAATATTACCTTTAAGCTCCCCTTGAATCAAGACTACATACCAACCATCCCACTGGCGACTTTCTAATCCATAATCCATTAGTGACAGTGAAACTAGAGATCGTAGTCGATGCTCAAGTCTCACCATCTTCATTTACTGGCGCTGGCAAAATTAGAAATTTTCCAAGAATTTCAGTCATATTTGCCGGCTACATGATGAAATTGAAACCTAAGAGGGAATGAGGATTGACCCTATAGTTGTACTATTCACTCTTGAATTCATTTTCAGAACTACCGTCTTCCTTTTTGGAGGTAGGCCTAAAGGTTTTTTGAAAAGGACGTCACTGGAGCGTCACGGGAAAAGAATTTGGGCAACACTGAATTAAAATGACGAATTTCCTCTTTCTCACTCTCTCTCAATTTGTTTTACATTTTCATTAAAGATTTCTATGGCAATGACGTTGTGATCGAATATTTAAGGTGGTATGTCGTTGTATTTTGGTTGATTAATATCACTTCACCTCCCTCCCTGAAAAAATCGAAGGATTCGAGTAGCGCGCAATGTTGTTTTGATATCGTCCCGACGAATTCTTCACCTGATACCAGGGGCTTGACGAGTCTGTCCTCGGGTTTGGCAATCAAACGCGACCCTCGGTACTTGATCCCTCTGAGATCCACTTGTAATCCTGGAGAGAGACGGAGGGTTGGAGACGACCGTGATCCGTGCGGGAGGCAAACGAGCCAGGCACGCCCACAGTATGCTTGTAGGGTGGAGAACGGGATTAAAATATCACCAGAACCACGGGACCTCTTCACCTCCCGCGTGCGTGGCTTACCGGTGGGACCTCACGGAGGGAGGCGAAGTGGAGGTTACGGACACCGCAATAGTCTGGAAGACATTATGCAGCGGCACCGTCGAGTGAAGTCTGCGGGTAAGCAACGCGCCTACGCGCCGGGTGGCGGCCAAGTTCTAGTGGGTACTGACTGATGTGTGACCTCACGGGGTAATGTTGCCGATTTATTAAGTCGTGAAGTCGCGTTTAAGTACAAAAATGGAAGTATGCGTGTCGTATGCGTAAACAAGAAAATAGAAGTTTCGTCTCTCTCCGCACGAACGGGGTCTAACGACGTTGCTTACCGGCCGTGCGTTTCTTAACTTCGCCAGTACCTGAGGGTGCGTGATGCTAAGTCAAGTACCACGTCCGGTTTTAGACAGATGTCAAACATTAAACTACTCAATCACCCACTTGAGGTCTGATTGTGGTAATCGAATCATTCTTCCTCCTCACCCTAACAAGGACAAACTAATTTGACAAATTGTGTCTCAGATTTGTCAAGACTGGTGCTTTTGATCTCGCTTTATAGGCATTCGGCACTTTTATAGTCATTCACATAACGAATGGTCCCTTTGGGAAATGCTGTCAAAACTGTTTTATTCTCTAGATACAAGTGAAGTCTGACAGTCCGTATTTAAGTAATAGGTCGCATTTGAGTCTTTCTGCATTCACGTTTTTATTGACGCATCGAGAAACAAGTTGTTTGGATCATTGGTCCGACAAAGCAGAGTTTACATTTCATTCTGTTTTATTTGATTTCATCTTTATGCAGTCGATTTGAAAATCTGCAGAGGCCCATATCTGAACTTGAAGCGAAATTCTGAAGATCACGATGAACGGAAATAAGTATTCGGAAAGCGCCGGACCTAGTGGCGGGTCTGCGGCTAAGGATCACCCGTGTACCTCTCACGAACTAACGAAGGGTGAGAAGTGTAGCTGCTGCCTTTGCTGTTACCCCCGGTGTCTCCAGCGGGTTGCCTCGCTGAAACTATTCATCTTCAACGCCTGCGCCTTGCTGTGCTTCTCGGCGGCCGCTCTGGCCGTCTTCGAGGGTCTGGTCACCACAATTGAGACCCGGTACCAGCTGAGCGCCTCTGAGATCGGCCTGAGCGCTTCCATGTTCACCGCGGGCACGGCGGTGTCCACTACGGTGGTCACGCACTTCGGCGGCCGTCCCAGCAGCCGGCGCCCCGCCTGGATCGCGTTTGGTGGAATCTGCTTGTCACTCGGAGCTGCCCTCCAAGCCCTGCCCCAGTTCGTCCTGTCCCCTTACCAGCCTCCAGCGTCCGCGCTACTACCACCGGACGCTGCCAACGTCACCGCTGAGTTCCAGGGAGGCCTATGCATTGCCGATGCCTGGAACGGAACTGGTGGCGAGTCGTCCTGCCAAGAGGAGGAGAAACTGACTCTTCGTGATAACAACATCGCATACGTCATCATAGTCATCGGACATGTCTTGCTGGGCGTGGGCTACGGACCGCTGGTGCCCCTCACGCTGGCCTACGTGGACGACAATGCGCCCAGAGGAACCACCGGCTTAGCATCAGGTACGTCAAACACGGCATGCACCAACCCTCATACCTTTTAGACCCACATTACCAAAAGCTCTTAAGGTAGTGAACAGGATCGACTATGATCAAACATTATTCGTCAGTTTCGGTCTTAGAGTATTAATTAATTTTACAAAATAATGATGGGCTACACCTTATTCTTCGAGGTTACCCATAATTATACCATATGCATATGGTGACTGAGGGGAGGAAAATCTTAGCATACTCTCTCTAATCTCACCTACAGGCTGGAATCGACATGAGTCAACTATCAACCAGCTCTCGGTGGTTTAGCTGCCACATGTAATTGCAAAACATATCACATCGCCTATACATTATCAGTTAATCATATTCATGGGCAAGTTTTGCTACAGTTTTGAAGCAATGCACGATGCATGATAATGATAACAATATTGTAGGGTGCTAATCAGTTTTCACTCTCTGATAATTAGCACTGTCATCAAAAACCTAAACAAACTTATTGGCTGACATGTCGGCATGCGGGGAATTGCAGGAACGAACCCAGAATCTTTTAATGAAGTTAATTTCCTCCGAATATTTGAATCAGTAGACCACCTCAATAATGCAGAAAAAGTAAAAATTCTGCATTTAGAATTCATAATTTGTGTAACAGTGCCAATCCCAAGCCCCTGTACCACTTATATTTCCGTGTTTCTATTGGTTAAGGAATTTTGGAGAGCATGGTTGGCTTGGGAGCCATCATCGGCTTCCAGATCGCCAGCGCAGTGGTCAGCCTCTGGGTAGACTTCTACCGCACGGACGCCGCTCCACCTACCGGGCTGACGCCTCACGACCACGGCTGGGTGGGCGCCTGGTGGCTGGGTATGCTCATCGAGGCCGCTATATTCTTCCTGCTCGCCCTACCGCTGTTCGGCTTCCCGAGACGCATTCCTGGCTCCCATCGTGACGACGAGGAAGTTGAGAAGACACAGGAGAAGACTGAACTTGATCGAAGAGACGAAGACGGGGTCCAGTCCGAAAAGGTGTCAGCGATTCAGGACCTGAAAGGTACGTACAATTACAAGTGAACAGACTTCAATGTTTAACTCTTTTAAACTAATGCAGTCCAGATGATTCGTACTCAACAGGATAGATTGACCGCTCCGTTGAGCAAGATTCTGCTACAATCGAAACCTGGCGCTCCCCTAACGCCAAGTATTTCATGTTCCTTTTTCACTTCATAAGCCTTGTTGATGAGCAGTTTGCAGCAGAGTTTATAACCTGTTTCTTACTTTCTCCAGTAAAATTTTATGTTTGGTGCCCCGACTCCATAGATTGGATATTTATGCCCCTTGTATGTATTTCAATTTCCCAGATTATAAGGGTACTGTTTCTACAAACACGTGACACGTGATGAGGTTGACGTCATAAAGGCACCAGACTGTTCCTCAACCATACAGAGGTTAATAGGTCTGGGTCCCAAATCACCTGAACAACAACGAGTATTGTTGTCAGAAGTCAGTGTACCAGACTTTCAATTTGATTGGCACCAGGCTATTTTTTTCTTCAATCTTCTCTACACAGAGTGGCCACGCTCCGTATGGAGGCTCGTCAAAAATGTAACCTTCCTCCTGGCCTGTCTGACGTTCATCACAGAGGGCGCCCTTGTGTATTCCCTGGCAGCCTTCTTCCCAAAGTATCTGCAAGTGCAGTTTGGTCTCCATGTCTTCTCGGCAAATCTCATCGCAGGTACGACAATTATTTACGGGCGATTCCAAATAGTGCGCCACCAAGAGTTTGCATTGCGTTGGCCAATCACGGAATTTGTCGACCCAATACACGGGTTTACACTTCCAAAAAAGCGCATGCGTGATAGTGCCTCGTTTTGAAGTTGCGATCAAAATCCAAGATGGCCGCCATGGTGTAAACCCGTGTATGCGGGCCTTTTTCGTGAATCTATTCTAAGGGGTTTACAAAATGGAGGCCCAGGCTCCGAGTCAGTCCCATTTCATGATTCCATTTTGAAATAACGGGTATCAAAATAGAGGCTTTTGACAGCGATTCGGAAGTAGATTCTCTGATTTGAAAAGAAAAGAGAGTTTCAACTTCAATGAAAAACCCTATGTTTTCAGCATATGGATGACAGAGCTGCGGCTGGAGCAGGAGCCTGACCTAGAGCCTAAGCCTCCATTTCATAAACGCCCTAAATAACGGGTATAGGCTTTTGGCTGCGGTTCGGAAGTAGATTATCTGGTTTGAAAAGGAAAATAGAGCTTCAGCTTGAATGAAAAAGCACATCCTATATTTTCAGCATTTGGATGACAGGGCCGGAGCCGAAGCCGGAACCGACGTTTAGAAAGGGCCCATATATTGTACAAATATCACTTTATAACATTATTCTTCTTCCAAAATGCTCCACTTCACGCTAGCTGCCAACCCGTTTAGGTTTCACGAAATAACATCTTGGTTGATTTTTGTTTGTACCAGGTTTTGCCTTCGTGCCTCCTTGGGCGATAGGAGCACTGACAAGCGGCATCATCGTTAAGAAACTCGACCTCCGGATACCCGGATCGGCCGCCATGGGCGCAGTCTCGGCACTGGTAGCCTGCCCCATATGCGTGGTGCTGATCTTCGTAGGGTGTGACAACCCGCCCATCGCTGGTGTTACCGTCGGTTACCAGGGAAATAGGTGCGCACACTTAACATAATTGAATAGGTCAGGGATCGATTTCACGAAACTCATCGTAACTTACTATAAATCGTAGGACCTATGATATATTGCAGCCCTACGATGGGTTATCTTTCGGAACTCGAGTTGCGATCGATCGTAGGGCTTCGTGAAATCGTCCCCATGACTTTCAACTTGGCAGTACAAAGACGTATACACTCGTAATGCATGACGAGGTTACATCGAACCCATTCAATAAAGCGATTTTCCTCTGGGAAAAAATGAAAACAAAAAAGTCGTCAAAATTTATAAGAAAACCACTTATATCTAGCCACAACGATATCACTCGTTCGTCAGGCAATCTCAGGTTTTGTTGTTGTTGTTGTTTTTATTTCAATGCAACTTTTAAATTCACCCCCTTCTTCTTGCAACTGTATGTTTAAAGATGTACTGCCAGTGTTTTTGAATTGATTCCAATCGAACCATTAACCTGAAGCCTATCTTTCTTTTGTATGTTGTTGTGTATTACTTCCACCACGTTGCAGCATCGGTCAGCTTGTGAATCTGGAGGCACCGTGCAACTCGCACTGCCTGTGCCCGAGCGAGACGGCCTATGCCCCGTACTGCGGCCCGGACGGCGTCACCTACTTCTCGCCATGCCACGCCGGCTGTGCACAGGCCTCGGACAACAAGGTAGGGAAGATCCCTCTCAAGTTTTGATAAAAGAGAGACTCACTGAAATCGAAGAATCCAATGTCGTTGTATAAGATCAGTGCGTTCTGGAGAAAGACGAAGGAATTGGGCTTGATGAAGACGCCAAAGAAAGGCTCCAGCTTCGTCATATGTCTCAAGCCCTTCATTTCATTTAGAACACAACATGGTGGTAGCAAAATAAATCCCAAGCCTAGCCTCAAGCCTCATTATATACTGTCGTCCTCTTTGTAGACGTACAGCGATTGCTCCTGCCTGGCCTACGACTCGACGTCGACTCCCTCTGACGTCCTGGCCGAGCCTGCGCCCTCTGTACTGACACGTGGACACTGCCCCTACGTCTGTTCCAGCAAAGTGGGATTCGTCGTGCTGATGGTGTTGTGGGCTATCTCGCTCAGCCTAGCCACGTCCCCAAGAATCATCATCATTGTCAGGTATATAATGGAACAGCCGTAGGGTGTAAGAGATACTTCAATCCTCATCGCATGCTCAGTGCTTTAGAGCGCCTATGAAAAGAAATCATGTCCTGGACTGTGTAGGATTCAAATCCACGTCCAACAGCATACAATTGCCTTACAACGAGATCACCAAGAACTGGCTATTGGGTCATCAGCAGGATACTTCGAATCCAATATCGCGGTGGGTATCTTGAAGAACAAAACGAAAAGCTGGTCGACGTCTTCGAATAGCTATAGATCTAGTTCTTGGCGACACTGGGCGGCAAGGTCGAGTTCCTCTCGTCCGAAAGAATGACGGGAGAAAGTAAGATAATGAAGCAGCAAATTATGTGAACATGCAAACAAATGAAATAAGAAGAAGACCAAACGCACGATGTGACTGACCGTAATATGCCCGATGACCACTTGAGGAACAACTTTGATAAAAACTTGAATAAAAATTGAGAAAGATCCTGCTGGGATCGAATGTTTGATCCAATTTGAGCAAGAAAACAGTTCATCGGAAACTGAGCTTATTTCCGACCAGCTCAGTCAGTAACACATACAAGTGTGTAAACGCCAAAAATCGTGTACCCATATTGTTCCTCATTTGTTTGGGCTTAAACGTTTTGGCAGCAGCCCCTTTGGTTTTGTACATGCTTTCCAATCGTGGACCTTGTGTATTTTTGTTATTAGTCCACGGTTGAATACCAATACATGTACAAACTTATCCTTAGAACTGATTTTGTAATGTTTTGTTCATCCCCTCCTCCAGCTCCGTTCATCCATCTGACAAGTCATTGGCGCTAGGGATCAGCCGTGTCTTCATGTTGCTTCTCGGTAAGGCTTCACGATCTCAGCAACCAAAGATATGGTGTCAAAGGGCCTTATCGAAACGGATGCTCAGGCTCAGGCTCGGGCTCTGGCACTATTTCGTGAACCATTCTAAAATAACGGGTATAAAAATAGAGGCTTTAGGCTGCGGTTCGGAAGTAGACTCTCTGGTTTAAAAGGGAAAATAGAGCTTCTATCAGCTCCAATGAAAAACCACAACTTATATTTTCAGCATAATGGATGACAGAGGAAAAGGGAAAACAGAGCTTCTATCAGCTCCAATGAAAAACCACAACTTATATTTTCAGCATAATGGATGACAGAGCCGAGCCCGAGTCTGAATCTGAGCCTCCATTTCGAAAAGGCCTAAAGAATGCTGACAATTTGCCACACTGAGAAAACCCTGAATATCAAGTAGACAAGTAGTCTTTTCCGAAAAACACATGGGCCTCTATATAAGCGCTATAAATATATTTCGTGTACAATACCGCATCATATGGCCAATGGGGACTTGGCAAAACACTGTAAGACTGTGTCGTGCATGTCAAACCACAAGCATTGCGCTCTGTAGTACTCTCATTAACAGATTGTGACCTTTGGAAATAGAAGAATCCGGCAATGTTAACCGCGTTCACTGTAATCTCCAGTTTTACTAAAGATGTATAATCTGAAGGTTAGCATCAGGGATTCTCGAAAATATAAGTCTATATTTAATTCTGTGTACATAGGTTCTGCATTATCTTAGAGTGGTCAATGATTCAACAACTTCTTACCGTCTTGCAACAGGGTCCCTGCCGTTTCCATTCCTGTACGGTGCTTGCATCGACGCGGCCTGCCTGGTGTGGCAGACACTCTGCGGGGAGCGCGGTTCCTGCTCCGTCTACGACATCGAGAAATTCCGGCTGATCATCTACGGCCTGACCACCGGGCTGATAGTCGTGCAGTGCCTGGCCTTCGCCCTCATCGGTCTCCGTGCATGGGTCAGTGGTCGCAAGGAAGGCGACCAGACCCCCGACGAGAACATGCAGCCATCCAACGGCAAAATGGCCGAGGGATGCACCACACTAAATAGCTCAAAAATCAATGCGCCGAGCTGATTATCATAATGTGTGTACCCTCAAATGTTTTTTAAATATGCAATTTGGGGGGTCGTGCAATTAATATATTGTGTAATTTTGACTGGTTATGACAACCTGGGGGTTCAGTGCTTCAGCCTGTTGTGGAGACTTGAGATATTTTGGTTTACAATCCGGTCCTACATTGTCTTGAACGTGGAGGGTTGCTTCATGAAAACTCGTAGCAAGTCGGTTAAGGAAGACGGACATTTCGGGGGTGTTTTTTTCTTGGGGCAATTAGCAAAAAATCCAATCGGTTACCCAACCAAAAATTGAAAAGAATTGGGTAGATGAGAGTTCACACTATCATTTACACTATTGCACCAACAACTGAGAAACTTCTGGATGGGGTTTTTTGAACTGTGAAGTCGAGGGATTTTACACTAAGGTCAATGGGAGTTTATTTAGTGTGGTGCACCCTATAGGTCACAAGATGGCGGCGCATCGGTAGCCATTTTGTGATAGCGCCACCACTCTGTTGTGAGAGGCGAGAACGAAAAGAACCTGTATAAGACCAAGTTTCTCATCAGATTTTGTTAATTATTTCCTGAAAACATCAATCCTAATACGCATAAAACCTTGTATTACGCAACTTACATTGTCTTTTCTACACCCTACGAGTTTTGTTTAGACGAAGGTGGCCCAACTTTTAAACCCATTAGACCCAAAATTGTAACCCTAGCCGGCCGAAATTCCAACCCAATGCCCTAAATTGTAAACCTAGCCCCCCAAATTCAACCCTATGACCAGTTCTTAACCCTAAATCGCTCTGATTCCAACCCTAACCCCAGCCGGGGCTCCAAACCTAGACTCAACCCTAGCAAGCCCCGCCCACACGCTGACAACCCTAATCGCCTCTTTCTCACTTTTCAGAGGGGAAATGATTATTCTCAAGGACAGCGAAATTTGGTGAAATGTAATATGCATTCTTTAATCCCAAAAAAGTTCATCATTATGTCTTAATATGGATACTGGGGCAGAAATATTCCACGGAATAGCCTAAACGCCCCCCCCCCCCCCCACAACCAAACATGCCAACCCTGACCTTACACCACTTTTCCATGTGAAATGACACCCTCGCCTTGATTAATTAAACTATATGTAATGGCCTGAGCATCATTGCATCCTAAAATAGCCATAAGATAACTTTGTGAGGAAATAATATGTGGATTCAGAGCCCGACTTTCCATGGGGTGTACACAATATTATAAGGGAGAATGTGCACGTTTGTATGGCCACCACGGGTCAACGACCTAACACATTAAGCCGTGCCGTAGAAAAACGCAATAATATTTTTCAATTTTGTTTTCACATATGAGATCAGTGTCATAAACTCTACATTTTGGGCCTAATTGGACAACCAATTTTGAAAGTTGACACCCCTTATAGGATGCACCACACTAAATAGCTCAAAAATCAATGCGCCGAGCTGATTATCATAATGTGTGTACCCTCAAATGTTTTTTAAATATGCAATTTGGGGGGTCGTGCAATTAATATATTGTGTAATTTTGACTGGTTATGACAACCTGGGGGTTCAGTGCTTCAGCCTGTTGTGGAGACTTGAGATATTTTGGTTTACAATCCGGTCCTACATTGTCTTGAACGTGGAGGGTTGCTTCATGAAAACTCGTAGCAAGTCGGTTAAGGAAGACGGACATTTCGGGGGTGTTTTTTTCTTGGGGCAATTAGCAAAAAATCCAATCGGTTACCCAACCAAAAATTGAAAAGAATTGGGTAGATGAGAGTTCACACTATCATTTACACTATTGCACCAACAACTGAGAAACTTCTGGATGGGGTTTTTTGAACTGTGAAGTCGAGGGATTTTACACTAAGGTCAATGGGAGTTTATTTAGTGTGGTGCACCCCGAGACAGTCAATGACGCCCATATACCGCCCTCTATCGGTTCACAAAATGAGGCTTACTCACACGAAAACGCATTTTAAAATGGCGGTCTCAATTGAACAAGAAAAGGAATTAAATTACGACCAGTCCGAAGAAATAATTTCAACACTTGTTTTCCTTAAGAATTAATCTGTAAAGTTCTTTTAATCTTTTTGAAATCTTTAATCTTTAAACCGTCCACAAGTATAACTTTAATTTGTCTAAAAATAAACTTGATGAAAAATTACAAATATTCGACTGACTAATTTAGAATAGTTTGTGCTTTTTAATTTTGCGCCCATTGTGAGATTGCTTTTGTGGTACAATAACTCTTTTCTGAATGCGATAATTCGTATCCTTTTGGCAAATTATGACGTCTTTATCGGATCGAAGATTTGTGAAGAGGCTGTGACGGCATCTATGACGTAACAAGTTATAGAAGTGTTTTGGATAATCTTGGTAACAACACGCATATTTTGTACATTCTAATTTGTGAACATGGTATACCGTATAGGTCTGATGTGTATTGCTTTTATAAAATCAAGGTGCTGAAGCACTGTTCACTTAAGTTTAACAAAGATATAATATTAAACAATATCTAACAATGTCATATCTAAGAATGTGGTCATTTTTAATTTACCGAGTGCGTAATAATAAATAGTCGTGTGTAAAACGCAGAGCTGCTGGTGCACAATTCATTGGTATAAGCGTTAATCATTTATAAGACAATCATGTTTATCGGCATGTTAAACACTCAAAGCATTGCACACATAATATTTTTTACCAAATTTTAAACTTTAAAATCAAAACTGAATTGTCCATTCAGCTATTGGCTACGTGCAGTGTGTACTCAAACATTGCTAATTATTAAACCAATCTTAATATCCTCTGGTGAGGTAATGACTGTATAAAGGCGTTAGGTGAATAATTATGTGGTGGACCAGCTATGTCTGCTTCCATATGGACCAGCTATGGCTGCCTCCATATGGACCAGCTATGGCTGCCTCCATATGGACCAGCTATGGCTCCTTCTGTCTGGACCAACTATGGCTGCCTCCATATGGACCAGCTATGGCTCCTTCTATCTGGACCAACTATGGCTGCCTCCATATGGACCAACTATGGCTCCTTCTATCTGGACCAACTATGGCTGCCTCCATATGGACCAGCTATGGCTCCTTCCATCTGGACCAACTATGGCTGCCTCTAGATCGCCATAAGCCGCCTGGTTGGAATTTTCTGTACCGTTAACCTCTCTATAGATTGACATAGGTGCGTTCATTTAGCTTCCTTCCACGAGTCGACACCAGTCAAACTCGTTCCCACTCTCACACCACTTCGACCATTCCCAGGTCAGGGCTGCCCCGTGGAAGCTAAACGAACGCACCCCTAAAGAGATGTACCAGCTATTGCTGCTCTAATCTGGACCAGTTATGGCTGCCTCTATAGCCCAGTGCACCTTGATCTGTGTACACCAGTGTCGAAGACAGACATTCAACATGGGCTAAAGGCTGCTTCCATCTAGACCATGAAAGATCGCAGGCAAATTCGTAGTACTTGGTCTGAATATCGATTTTGGATTTGGCCAGTTAACCGGTTCACATTTCAAACGAATTACAAAATCGAATCAGGGGCCAATTTCATAAAACTGTTGAGCACAAAAATTTGCTAAGCATGACATTTCTGTCTTAATAAAAACAGGGTTAACAACCAAATTTCCACATGTTGTGTATCACTTGTGATTGTTCTTTGCCTGTTGTTCGTTGACCATGAATATCAAATGGAATTTGGTCTGTTTTACTGAGCGAGACATTTTTGTGCTGAGCAAATTTTTGTGCTTAACAGTTTTATGAAATTGGCCCCTGATGTTTTGCGTCCGGAGAGAATTTCAACGAGTATAACGATTGCAGTACCACAAAAATTCACTTCGCTTTCACGTGAAGAATGAGCACAGGTGTAAACACATTTTTCATAAAATTACTTGGTATTTAGATATTATTTTCTGCTTAGCAGTTTGCTTAGGCTGGCCAGAAACGCAAGGCATGATAATATTAATTTACTGGCATTATAGTGCATTTAACTCTTAATAAACATTGCTGATTTGTAAAATATGCACATGAAAACGGTGAATTTAATAATAAACGAAAGAACAAGAAAACGGTTATCACACGCTTGTCGGCTATCTTCCAAGTGATCTATTTTAGGCCTGACCAATAATATAATGTAACTTCCAATAAACATTAACTATTGCTAGTTTGTACAATTTACACATGAAACGATTAAAATAATGATTAAATTATAATAATAAATTTTAGGCCTAATAAACATTAAGAATAGCTTATTTCAAAAATAAAGAAAATTCATACATAAAAAACCTCACTCAATTTTCTTTGTTCACTTTTCAATGACTTGATATTAACCCATTCGGTTTAACCGCGTGTGGTTATTTTGATGAATAAACAAAAGAATAAGCAAAACAATTGTTTCAACATGCAAGCCTGCTATCTGCCAAATAATCAATTAGTTTAATAGGCCTAATCAATGATATCTTTAATTCCGAAAGTTACCCAATGAGTCCATATCAGTCCTTGGGTCCATTTCACGAAGCCTTACGATCAATCGTAACTCGAGTTACGAAGTGTCATCCATCGTTACGTACTTATCCTAAGGTTTCAATGCATCCTACGATTGATAGTAACGATGAGTTTAGTGAAATCGACCCAAGCTCATTACATGCAACACGCTACTTTGTTATACCAAGGCATTGGATTGAGGAATTTCATTAGTCAAAGTCGAAGTACGATACAACAAAATTGATACAGCACATGTACAACTCGCATCATGCCAGTTATACATGTAGTAATAGTTATAGTACGGTGTTTGTAATCATCATTGGGAACGAAATTGCTTGCGCTGCGTTGAGTTTTCGCTGGTACAACGCGACGATACATGCATGACTCTGGGTTGTAGGGAACAGTTAAACGAAGCTGTAGGGATTTTGTTATAGCTATGGCCGGCTAAATAAACCAGATGTGGTGTGTGGTATACCAAAACAGTGACTGTCGTTGTCGGGGTTGTATGACACGCGTCCACAGTGTGTTGAAAATGTATTACCACACGTCAACGAAATACTGCGAAATGTAAAATATTAACGATACGACCATGTGATTGATTGGTTACTGTGGTTTATACTTGTGTATCTAGGTCATCGGTGACCATATCTGTGGTTTTAGGGATTTGCGCTTTCGTAATAACAGTAGATCAAGTCGTGGCCACCTGACCTTCCGCCCTCATTGTAAGGGTGGCTCCCGGTCTCGTCGTCTTGGTTGTTCTGTTTTTCGTCATCCCAGTGAAACCATTCTTTGTTGACGGTCATGCCATGCACCTCCTGGCAGTGTGTCGTGTAGGCGAAGAGATAGAACGGTATGCCTGTTGGCAAGATGATCGGATCATATGGGACACCGTTGGTCATGCAGCAGTAGTTGATGAGAGTGTCATGGTCGTATACTCCCGATGGCACGGTACCATTGACTGTGTTACAATTGTCGTCGTTCTCGTCATCCCAGAATATGGATCCGTTTTCCATACCTCAAACAAATAAGAGCGGGAAAAATATTCAGTTTGAATGAATATAGCGAACGGTTTGTTGTTCGCAAATTCCTTCGCCTATAATTGACGATGCTGATCAAGCCAACATCAACAAGTCAACACGAGAATGCTTATTATGGTGATCAAGGGTTTTTGTACATGTCTACTACATTTCAAGAAAAAAAACCCAGCACACCTACAAACTCTCAATCACCAAACAAAACTCACGGACATCAACCAAAACAAAACGTTGTAACCTTATCAAATGATTATACGTACCGTTTGGGCAGTTGTCTCCATAATTGAACACGCAGTATTGGCCATCAGGCCAGTTTGCATCATTATCACCTACACGGCCTACCGTCTTCATGCAGAAGTGCTGCCACGTGTCGTTCCTTCCATACGGACCCTTCAAATGCAGACTGCTTGACCAGACGTTTCTCGGGTTGTCGTTTTCCGTGTCCTGGAAACGGTAACCGGTTTGCCAGGTAAAACCGGCGTCACCCGGGCAACCGTTTATTGGCATCGGTAAACCGTAAACTCCCAACGGCCAATTAATTTCATCTGTTGCAATTTGGTAATAGCAATAATGAAGTTTGTGGTCGTTTGCGACACCGGTATCATAAGGATGACTCCCGCCCTTGTGGACTTGGTTGTTATCATTTTCGTCATCCCAGCGAAACCACTCGAGTGTGACATTCATGTCATATACCTCCTGACACTGGTCGGTGTAGGCGAAGAGATAGAACGGTCTGCTTGTTGGCGAGATGATCGGATCGGATGACTTACCACCGGTCATGCAGCAGTAGTTGATGAGAGTGTCATGGTTGTATACTCCCGATGGCACGGTGCCATTGACTGTGTTACGATTGTCGTTGTTCTTGTCATCCCAGTTTATGAATCCGGCTAACATACCTGGAGAAAATGAATTGCAACTTGTTAAACATTATGCTTCCTACAAGAATTATTCTTCGACGAGACTGACAAGGTTAAATTGTTCTTATAACACCAGAGGTGAACACTTCATAATTTTTTTCAATTCGATTAGTTACCTCTAAAACAGTCAAAATCAATTCATTGAAAATCGTCTACACAAGTAGCACGGCACCAAGATTAATAGCACGAAACTGTTGGTGCATTAATAACAACAACAGAACACCAATGGAAGTATGCACCGCCATAGGTCTAAGGGCTGCGATAATGGAAGCATCGAATGTATAATACGTACCGTTTGGGCAGTTGTCTCCATACTTGAACACGCAGTATTGACCATTGGGCCAGTTTGCATCACTATCACCAACATGGTCTACCGTCTTCATGCAGAAGTGCTGCCACATGTCATTCCTTCCATACGGACCCTTCAAATGCAAACTGCCTGACCACTCATTATTCGAGTTGACGTTTTCCGTGTTATGGAAACGGTTACCAGTTTCCCAGGTAAAATCGCCGTCAGTCGCGCAACCACTAATAGGCATAGGTAAACCGTAGGTCCCCACTGGCCAACTTAATTTAACTGCAGTATTTTGGTAATAGCAGTAATGCAGTATATGACCATGTGACCTGTACGTAAACGGGTGACTTCCGCTGACGTAGTCTTGGTTGTCATTGTCTTCGTCATCCCAGTGAAACCACTCGACTGTGACGGTCATGCCATGCACCTCCTGGCACTGCTTGGTGTAGGCAAAAAGATAGAACGGTCTGCTTGTTGGCAAGGTGATTTGTCTGTTTGCTTGACCACGGTTCATGCAGCAGTAGTTGATGAGAGTGTCATGGTCGTATACTCCCGATGGCACGAAGCCATTGACTGTGTTATGATTGCCACCATTCTCGTCATCCCAAAACATGGACCCAGTTGACATACCTGAAAAACGAAACAAATAGGAGTTGGCTTTAAACTTGATTCATTTGAAAAAAAAAAACTAAACTAAACGATTCCAACACAGAGAGGCATAGTTGGGTCAAACGTAGATGAAAGACAATACTGATCGTTTCAAATCAAGTCACAAATTAAAATGAAAAGAAAAGGATTTGTGGTAATTTAAAAGCATATCGGACATACGTACCGTTTGGGCAGTTGTCTCCATACTTGAACACGCAGTATTGGCCACGGGGCCAGTTTGCATCATTATCACCAACATGGTCTACCGTCTTCATGCAGAAGTGCTGCTCCATGTTATTCTCTCCATACGGACCCTTGAAATGCAGACTGTCTGACCAGTCGTTACTCGGGTTGTCGTTTTCTGTGTCCTGGAAACGGTAACCGGTTTGCCAGGTAAAACCGGTGTCATTCAGACAACCTGCAATTGGCATTGGTAAACCGTAGGAACCAAAGGGCCAAGTGGATTTGGCTGCTGTACTTTGGTAGTAGCAGAAAAGTTGTCTTTGGCCATGGTAGTAACCAAAGTCGTACGGGTAACTCCCGTCCTTGTGGTCTCGGTTGCTGTTATTTTCGTCATCCCAGCGAAACCATTCGCGCTTGCTGATCATACCATGTACCTTCTGACATTGGTTGGTGTAGGCGAAGAGATAGAAAGGTCTGCTTGTTGGCAAGGTGATCGGAGCGGATGTCGAGCCATTGGTCATGCAGCAGTAGTTGATGAGAGTGTCATGGTCGTATACTCCCAATGGCACGGTGCCATTGACTATGTTACGATTGTCGTTGTTCTCGTCATCCCAAAAGACGAATCCGGTTGACATACCTAAAAAGAGAAGAACCATTATTTTAATATGAGTTTGCTATTCCAGCACGTTTATTCTTAAGACTTTCGTGATAAAGGATTCCGACGTTCCATGGTTTTTCTCAACGTTCCCCGAGGAACATGTTTACCAAACGGTGCTTAGAAGGGCTTGCTTAATACAATCACGTAGGCCTAGGACTCAAGTCATACGCCTACATAAGCTACATGGTAGCCTACATTACATGATGTAGATTTACTCCTCCGCAACACATTTGGGTCCTGAAACATCCACCCAATATAAAACAAGCACCATAGTTCAGCTGCATCTTAGATTCATAAAAGTACAAATGCATACATGCCAATACGGGCGATTCAAAATAGCGCGCTTCCAAAAGTTTGCAACGCGTTGTCCAATCACAATGCACGAAATTTCTCGACCCAATGCGCATCTTGAAAGGGTCGACCGATTCCGCGTATTGTGATTGGCCAACGCGTTGCAAACTCTTGGAGGCGCACTATTTTTGTATCGCCCGTGTTGAAAGTTCTGAATCTGCAATGGAATATACGTACCGTTTGGGCAGTTGTCTCCATACTTGAACACGCAGTATTTGCCATTGGGCCAGTTTGCATCATTATCACCTACACGGTCTACCGTCTTCATGCAGAAGTGCTGCCACATGTCATTCCTTCCATACGGACCCTTGATATGATTACGACCTAACCAATCATTGCTCGGATTGTCGTTTTCCGTGTCGTGAAAACGGTAACCGGTTTCCCAGGTAAAACCGGTGTCATTCAGACAACCTGCAATTGGCATCGGTAAACCGTAGGCACCAAAGGGCCAAGTAGATTTGGCTGTGGTACTTAATTGGTAGTAGCAGAAAAGTTGTCTTTGGCCATGGTACCGGTAGTAACCAAAGTCGTACGGGTAACTCCCATCACTGTGGTCTCGGTTCCTGTCATCTTCATCATCCCAGCGAAACCATTCGCGCTTGTCGATCATACCATGTACCTTCTGACATTGGTCGGTGTAGGCGAAGAGATGGAACGGTCTGCTTGTTGGCAAGGTGATCGGATCGGATGTCGAGCCATTGGTCATGCAGCAGTAGTTGATGAGAGTGTCATTGTCGTATACTCCCGATGGCACGGTGCCATTGACTGTGTTACGATTGCCGTTGTTCTCGTCATCCCAGAATATGGATCCGGTTGACATACCTAAAAAAGAGAACCATTCTTTTAATATGAGTTTGCTATTCCATCGCGTTTATTCTTAAGACTTCCATGATAAACGATTCTGACAACGTTCCATGGTTCTTCCCAACGTTCCCGGAGGAACAGATTTACCAAACGGTGCTTAGATGGGCTTGCTTAATACAATCACGTAGGCCTACGACTCAAGTCATACGCCTACATTAGCTACATGTTAGCCTACATTACATGATGTAGATTTGCTCCTCTGAAACGCATTTGGGTCCTGAAACATCCACCCAATATAAAACAAGCACCATAGTGCAGCTGCAGCTTAGATACATAAAAGTACAAATGCATACATGCCAATACGGGCGAATCAAAATAGCGCCCTTCCAAAAGTCTGCAACGCGTTGTCCAATCACAATGCACGAAATTTCTCGACCCAATGCGCATCTTGAAAGGGTCGACCGATTCCGCGCATTGTGATTGGCCAACGCGTTGCAAACTCTTGGAGGCGCACTATTGTGAATCGGCTGTATTGGAAGTTCATAATCTGCAATGGAATATACGTACCGTTTGGGCAGTTGTCTCCATACTTGAACACGCAGTATTGGCCATTGGGCCAGTTTGCATCATAATCACCAACACGGTCTACCGTCTTCATGCAGAAGTGCTGCCACATATCATTCTTTCCATACGGACCCTTGAAATGTGTACTACTTGACCAATCATTGTTCGGGTTGTCGTTTTCCGTGTCGTGGAAACGGTTACCAGTTTGCCAGGTAAAACCGTCGTCAGTCGGGCAACCGTTAATAGGCATCGGTAAACCGTAGGTCCCCAGTGGCCAATCGGTTTCTACAGCAGTAAATAATGGGTGAAAAAAAGAATTCAAGGCGCAAATAATTATAATTGTCTTGACAAATAAGGAGGGGGAGGAGTTATTACAAAAACTACCAACACAATCGTAATTATAGTATGCTCACCTTTCTTCGGTTCACCTGTCAAGTTGTCCATTAGCGCTTGACCGGAACACCCAAAGGTCTGTAAATATGGGACGGAAATGACGAAACCGATATTGAAGTATAAGCACCATAAGTCGATGCCTAACCAATGCTCCCAAATGCGTTTAAAGATGTTGGCTGTTGTGGTTACACTTTGTAGGCATGATACTTTTCAGGATTATTTCCAAGACAGCTTATTAAAAATCTTGTAGATTTATTCTTCCTAGTGGTGTTGTACCCGAGACGGGATTTTGTGGTGTTTTGGTATGGACATGAACTCGTAGTGGCAAGACCTCGAAACTGATTCAAGTCTTAGCGGCACACCACGCAGGTCACGCCCGGCTTGCGCCCATGCAGATTCGAAGGATTTCGGTAGGAAGAAGAAAAATTCCAGAACTGATCAAAGGCCTGGAGTGGTACGGTTGGTAATGACCTGTGTTTTCCCTGCAATGTTGAACTATGCAAATATATACATAACCACACCAGGCCAAGCCTTTGTGAGAATGTAACGAATTTAATAATTTGACTTTTTCAATAGGTTCTTGCATAACACTTAGCCACCAGCAGGCCAATGAAAACCATGGCCTCATTCCTAGTCCACATTTTGCCAGTCTTTCCATAGGTTCCTATGGGACAGTATTGCTACGTGCGAGTGTTTAAACTGCGTCCGCATATTTTACAAGATCGATTGCCTCGATGAAGCCCTTGATCAAAGCTATAGCCAATATAATAAAACATGCAGAAATCACGAAAGAATAGTTGAAAACCAGCAAAAGAAGAACAAACTAGATATCTTGGTGTTCGTCTCCGGGACGAACTCAAAGCTCGTACGACTTTACTCAATAGGCTTTAAGCATTTTCTCCAAATTCAATAAATCTAAAATAAATAAATAATAATAATCCAAAGAAATGAGCAGTAACTGCAGTAATAAAATTAATGAGCCCTCGTTTAACACCCTCCAGACGATGTGTTCTACGGTACAATCAACATCGAACTACAAGTTTGTCTCACGATAACGATGGAAGCACGGTGTGAAATGGTTGTTTTTCCTTACTTTTTAAATGACTCCATTTTTGCAAAAATAACCAACACCAATTTTTTTGATATAAAAAGGTTTAGATTTGAAGACATAAAATATACAATGTATGTGCCTAATTAATTAAGATATTTTGACATACTCAGTTTCATAATTAAATTGAGCTTATTACATTTCATAATATACTTCATTATAATATAGCTGATATGTAGATAAGAATAATTTTGGAATAAACTAACTGATTACACGGAGCTATGTGGAGGGGAAAAGTAATAAAGTATCACAATAATATTGGTTTTTCCGGTAATCTTCGGCAAATGAGCGACCAATTTCATTTTTACGCATTCGTGTTGACGTGATTTTGCCTCCTCGGTTAAGGTTGAAACCGTGACTCGATTGTACTTTGATGCATCCGTTTTTATATGACATTGCATTCAATTAAATTCAACATTCGTTCAGTTTAGCCATGCAAAATCGGAATTCAATTTAGCACGCTTTTTTATTCGCCTGGCGCTTATGAACATTTGCTTGCACATGAAGTGAAATCGAATGACTATTTTGAGGTGCCTTGCAGTTTCACGCGAAATGGAATGACGCAGCGTTTAAATTGTCCGCTCATTAGCCGAGAATGAGCGGGAAAACATATATTACCCAGAATGGGAGAATTTACCATGGACATGTGCATTTTAGATAAACCCTTCTTTTTCCATCTTAGGAAACCCACCTAACACAAAGTTAAAAAAAACACTACCGACAATAGAAAATACTTTCTAGTTTTTAAGAAAGCTTTAAGGGATATATCGAAATGTCTCCCTCTTGATGTCTCTCAAATGTTCTCTTAATGTGAAATTTAAAGTAATACTAATAATTAATGACAATTATAATAAGAACTCGACAATTGTCTGTTGAAAAAAGAACAAAACATTTTTCTGAAAATGATACGGAATACTTTATATCCAATAACATAATTATACGCACCAAGTCGAAATTACCCCTTTAAGGCTAGGTAAGGTGATGAATGGTGATGTCACGATGACGTCATGACATTTCCTTCGATATTAAACTTCCAGACTTAGACATATACAAAGTATTGAGTCAATCGGTACATCACTTCGTAAATATTATGAATGACCATAATACTGCCACGTACAAACATTGGTAGGCCTGCAAAGTCAACGGGGTTTGGGTGAAAATAAGGACGTCATTATGACGAAAATTTGTATTTCAAACATATATTTTACCAACCAAAAAACCAAAGCGATCAGCAGTTACCATCTATGTGATTCAAAAATCTCAATTTTGATGACGTGGTGATGACGTCACAGTATTTTGTTTAAACAGTGTTCATCTGTTTTATACTTCAAAGATATCGTTTGTTCGCTAGTTACCGTTAAAAGAACTTTCAAGACCTGTAAAGCTTAAATAAATCATAGAAACAAGAAATGACGTCATGATGACGTCATTGTAACATTTCAATATATCGCTTCTCGACTTAGATACACACCAAGTTTCAACCCAGTCGGATGTGGGTTTGTTCATAATTGGTGTGTGAAGTTTTTCATTCAAGGCGCAGTCAAGTGACAAATGATGACGTCATGATGGCAACGTGGGGGTACTATGTCTGCTTTCACAAGGTACATGGGATTTTTAAAGACAACAATAAGAAAAAAAAAAAAATATCCGAATAAAAACACAACCTATTTCAATCCGGAATGTTGGAACTGCTAAAAAAAAGAGAATCAATAGTTTTGTGACAAACGTACCTGCATTTGCGAGTACGTGTACACCCAGGATCCAATAAGGATCATTTGATCCTCCTCCACAAAGCGAGGTCAAATGCGAAGAAAACACTACTGTCCCTTACCTGGATCTGCGAGTACGTGTACACCAAGCCACGCCCTTGCTTCAAATCATCAGCGTAGTCGTAGTGGGTAGCGTTGTTCAAATCACACTGTCCATTACTGGACGCGAAATTGACAGAAATACAGTGCGGTTGAGCCTTGCATGTGTTCCAGCATTGCTTGTGGTTCTTAGCTATGGTGGTGTTGTACATGTGCCCTATCAATGCAAAATCAACGATGCCACACCAAGCTAATGCAGACTTGGTACCGAAGCCACCCAAGTCATAGGTAGCCATGCTACCACTAACAATAATAATCATGATAAGAGAAATCAGCCAACGACCAACAGCCAAGCCAGGCATTGCGAACAACTCCACAGCCATGCTGCTGCTTCTGAGATCTCGACAAAAATGGCGTCTATCGCCAAGTAGAGGTTTAAAATACACGAAGGGTAGGCACTCAGCCTGGAATCAATAAAACATGGCAACTGGTAACGCAATGCAGCAGTGTGTAAGTAATTTCTGCAAAAACACAGAAACAGCACGTACCGACCGTGAAATGAACAGAAGACAAGGGACTGCACTCCACTATTGATCGAGTTCCATCAGTAGTAGTAGTTTCAAAAGAGAAACGGTGCACGTGTCCATCAAATGGCGTTAAAGGTGCAGTCTATCGTTATTCGTCTTCCTTTTGGCAAAACGCCCTCATTCCAACTGTTACTTTTGTTTTCAAAATTCACATGTGAACACAGTAATAACCTCCTTTGCCAAACAAAATCACGGTTTGAATTTTCAATAGAGCGATCAGTGTAAGTTCTCACGTCAAATTTCGATTAGTGCGTTCGAAATTAGAAGCAATGTATAGAGTTATCCACATACAGATGTCTGGATGGTAGCAGCGTATTAGAAGTGTGATCAGGAAATGTGTTTTATACAATGTTTTTCTAGAAACGGTTAATACGCACGCAAAAACTGAACGATATTTTGGTCGTAAACAGTGTTCGTACCGTACCTTTAAGTCAAGGAAACGCAGAGTGACAAACACAAGGACACCGGAATGGAACGAAAGTCAATGATTGTGCAGTGACGTGTCTTTTCCATTTTTGGCGCCAATGACGAACTGCCTCTGTATCATACGAGTCGTGACAACCAGTGTACAGTGGTTGATTCTGGAACAAAATTACCCTTCACACCGGACCGAAAAATGGTCACCGACGGTTTTCATTTTGTTGATTGTTCTTTGTATTTTGATTATGTTTTTGTGTGTGTAGGGGGGGGGGGTGAGTAAGAAGTAACAATGTTTATTTTAAAAACAATGCACAAAAACAACATCAATTTGTTTACCAACATTTAATCAACTGATAACTCGTACATTTAATGTTTCTAAATGTGTTATTATACAAAATATTGGCCGCGCCTCGGGAAAATAGAGCATTCAGGGCATCACCTCGGGTGTCATAGTTTTCACCATTGCACGAAACTCCACGAGTCAAGGCAGTCAATATTAATGCAAATTCAACGCAGTCGATATTTGTTTTATAACACCTAAGGTTCCACAGCCATGTTTAAAATTTAACATAACGTCTGTGCATTTAGTACGATCCGAAGTAACAGTGCATTATAGTCATGTACAGGTAATCTGAAGAGGATGACAAATGGTTAATATGATGATTACTATGGGTTAGTACATTGGTTGCTATGGGCTAGTACGTCGCGCCTTATCTCATAAAATTAAATATGACATCACACGTGTTACGCTCTAAACCAATCACAAGACAAAATCCATGCACGTGGTTAATAATACGACGGGTACGTTGTGACTCATTTAACATGATTTTCTTATCTAGTAAATTGTTTTTTTTTTAAATCGGCGATTAAAAGGGTCTTAAAAGTTATCTTTCGACTAGAGCTTAACACATTGGTTCTTATTATCTAGCAATAGGAAATGTTCAAAATGCTGTGAAAACATGACTAAGTGCCTACTGTCAAATAGCGGTGTTACATAATGAATACAATACAATCGTCACTTATTCAAAGTACATTTACCAATTTTAAAATAACTGAAATATAATTCAAGGCAAACTTACTAGATTTAAAGGTAAGTTAAAAAATATTATTTAGATCTGACCAAAGACATTTGGTGAAATGCAGCTTTTAGGGCTGGAGTCAGTTTGAGGAGCGGTACGGTATTACAATGGTCGCCGGTTCGCAACCCGCTGCAGTCAATTTTCATTATTCAAAAACTTCAAATCTTAATCTACTTCACTTACATTTAATAGCAATAATAATACAATGCATGCAGTTACTATTTTTTTAAACATATTAATGCATATAAATTAATGCTGTTCCCACAGTTTTAAAGCGAAAAAAACCCCACCGTTTCCATTTCTTTCAATTTTCCCTTTCCTTTTTCCTATTGTTTCCCTTTTCCTCTTTCCTTTAATTTTCTTTGCCATTTCCTTTTCTCCCTGTTCTTGTTTTCCATTTCCTTCTTGTGCTTTTCATTTATCTCTTCCTTCCTCTTTCGCTTCCCTTTCATCATCCTTTCAACATATTTCTATTTGCCTATCCCTTTTCCTCTTCTATTCCTTCTGTCACATCACGTGATCGTTTTTTCAATGACACTTCATGGACCTTATCGGAGATAGCGCAAAACTGGCTGTGCGCAAAGCACTCTGGGAAACGCAGGGTTGTTAGGGCTAAGTACTCAACTTTACACCTCTGGAACAAGTGACTCGACAGTAACATTCCATGGACCGTTTTGCAGCATCGTTATGTATAACAACTCAAAGCAAGCTTTTCTTCTAGGAAAAAAGACAACTTTAAACTTCGCGAGCCGGCAGCTATATAATACGAATATACGCGTGTCGACGCGTGTGGTAAAACGTTTAAACCCAATGTTACCCACTGTCCTTTGCGCGCGCACGCGATAAGGTTCATGTCCAGCCAATCATTGGGTGCATTCGTTTAGCTCCCCTGGGTCGACACCAGTCAACCTCGTCTCCATTCTCTCGCTTGTTTTGTGCAGTAAAACACGACCATTCCCAGAAAGGGCTGACCCGGGGAGCTAAACGAATGCACCCATTAAATGTGCATGTAAGGGAATTTTATACGCTTGGCAGAAAAATTTAAAACTATTCCCGAATATGTGTCTGAAACAATTCCATGTCCACTCTCTAGGCCTACAGTAATAGCAACAATGTGTTAAAAGTTAAAAATGAAAATTCCAATACACTTGTTAATAAATATTTATTAGAACTAAGCTTTCAACATCAATGATAAAGGTTTTTGCTTATACGAATTCACGTTTTCACAAAGAAGTAATTCAAGTCTATGATTATATCAAACATTATAATCGGGTAGGCCTATTAAAATGCAAAATACCAAACAGATGATCGATCGATGTATCAATTATACGATTTATAGACAACCAACTGTTCTTTACTGTGGATCAACTGTACACATTTATAACGAAGGATCATGTCTAGGCACCGACACTTTCGTAGTAGCAGTAATGCACTTGAGTACGGCTCTCGCTTGAGTAAAAATGTATATGACCATGTGACTTGTACGTAAACGGGTGACTTCCGCTGAAGTAGTCTTCGTTGTTATAATCTTCGTTATCCCATCGAAACCACTCGAGTGTGACGGTCATGCCATACACCTCCTGACACTGGTCGGTGTAGGCGAAGAGATAGAACGGTTTGCTTGTTGGCAAGGTGATCGGATCGGATGACTTACCACTGGTCATACAGCAGTAGTTGATGAGAGTGTCATGGTTGTATACTCCCGATGGCACGGTGCCATTGACTGTGTTACGATTGTCCTTGTCCTCGTCATCCCAGAATATGGACCCAGACTCCATACCTTAACAACAAAGTAACAAAATAATTAATATTTAAGGCAGGTTTCGTCACCGACAACTACGTTTATTTTAGAGAACGTTCGCCACTACGGTAAGCGCGCCGGATACGTCACCAGGTTGTGTGGACTTATGACGTGACAGTTTTTCCGCTATCCGCTTTACGTCTATGAGGCACGGATATCTTGCCCGCTATATTCGTAAAACCCCTTTCACACGGGCCTACGTAGAGTTGCGTATCGTGTACGCCGAAATAAGGCGGCGTACTCAAGGTGAGGATGCGTGGATGTGCATAGTGCTATGGCGTATGGTTGCGTACCCTGTGCAGAGGCACCGCGTACCTACCAGAATAATAATTATAATTGGCGTATAGGTGCGTATATAGGATTGCGTACGGTACTATTGTGAGGCATGCCGTACAGTAGCGTAGTGTTGAGTAGACTTGCGTAAAAACTGCGTACGTCCGGTGTACAGTGCTCTACGCCAAGGGTACGCGAAACAATGAAACATGTTTAATTTGTTGTGTACATTTCGCGTACCCCTTCTGTGTACTCGGCGTATTGTTACGTAAGCCAGCATAGACTAGCGTAGGAACAGCATGGCAACACCGTAGGGCAGCGTAGTCCATACGCAACGCTATACAACGCTACGCAACGCTTCGCAACGCTATGCAACGCTTCGCAACGCAACGCTACGCAACGCTACGCAACTGTACGTAAGGCCCAGTGTGAAAGGGGCCGCTTTATTAAACGCGTAGCCAAATCCAGTTTTCTCGTAATTCTCTGTTCATGTTTTGTTATGTGCATGATTAGATTAAAAAACAAAAAAAATTATCAAGTGTCAAATTACAAGCGATTTTAATCTAATAATCAAAACCCAAAAACAAATCGACCGTTGGATGTATTAAGCTGATTCTTTTGAATAAAAACAATGGAAAACAGGAAGTAACTCCCCAGTCAAAAGTGGTAAGAGCTAATATCATGGCTCTTACGCTCTCTCTATACTCTTCATACGCATATAAAACATAACAACCAAATTTCTTTGTGCGTAATAGGTTAAGAAGAGGTATTTTAAATCATATTTCAGAAAAGGCCCATGTTATGTTTTAAACAGTCCTAGCGTCTAGTTGTTAACTTTTTATATTGGAAATGCGTTGTAATTGTTGCAAAACGCGGCCCGGAAAAAAAAGTTGCAGGTGACACCACGTCTGTCTCGTTTAGGGATAGGTGGATGAATGTTACCAACCCGTTCACAATGGGTATAACATTCTGCTCAAAAGAGAACACCCTTCGATGTTTAATGTTATAATGGACTGAGCGCACCCGGGCAAATCTAAGAATGAAATCTAAGCCTTCAAAATGCAATTATTTGGATCCGTACCTGTCGAATGAAATCCTACAATAATTCATCCCTACACAAACAAGCACAGCTCAAACACAACACGCACTAAGCCAAACATTCCTCGAGATGAAAATAATAATCAACACGTCAAAAAATACGTATAGGCCTACCGTTTGGGCAGTTGTCTCCGTACATGAACACGCAGTATTGGCCATTGGGCCAGTTTACATCATTATCACCAACACGGTCTACAGTCTTCATGCAGAACTGCTGCCACATGTCATTCCTTCTATACTGACCCATCAAATGCAGACTGTCTGACCAGTCGTTACTCGGGTCGCCGTCCTCCGTGTCGTGGAAACGGTTACCACTTTTCCAGGTGAAACCGGCGTCATTGGGGCAACCGCTAATCGGCATCGGTAGACCGTAATTTCCTAATGGCCAACCGAGTTGGTAATAGCAATAATGCAGTTTGTGGTCCTCTGAGTTTTCGGTAACATAAGGATGACTCCCATCCTTGCGGTCTTGGTTGTTATCATCTTCGTTATCCCAGCGAAACCACTCGCGTGTGACGTTCATGCCATACACCTCCTGACACTGGTCGGTGTAGGCGAAGAGATAGAACGGTCTGCTTGTTGGCAGGATGATCGGATTGGATGGCGTACCACCGGTCATGCAGCAGTAGTTGATGAGAGTGTCATTGTCGTATACTCCCGATGGCACGGTGCCATTGACTTTGTTACGATTGTCGTTGTTCTCGTCATCCCACAATATAAAGCCAGATGACATACCTTAAGTAAAAATTGATATGTATTCATTTATACAAATAATTTCATCTAAACTGCCAAGTTTGTTTAGTTTTTTTTCTATTAAACGTAAATTTAGATAAGATAATTAAAGGGTCTATGCAATAGGAATATTATGGCTTGAACATGTGCCAAAAATAAAATGTTACATGGGCCTTTGATTTTACTCACTTCATGACACTGTTTCAGGGTTAACAACAGGTTTTTTGGTTTGTATGCTAATTAGAATTTCCATATTCATGAGCAAAAATGTGATGTCATCTGGGTAACTGAGAGCAGTAATCCATTTGCTTTGTGCGCAAAAAGTTGGGGTTGTTTTATAGGTTTTCTGACAAACCTTTCCCCCTCAATGGGTTTTATTGTGCTGAATATGTTCCTTTCACTCAACTGGTGGTGTAATTTTTTTGACCAACCATTTCTGTGGGTCCTGTTCGCCTCTTCATTTGTTTATGTTTTTTCATTATATTTTGGCTGTTGGCTCCCTACATGAGCATGCATGAAAATCCCCCATTTTGCAAAGCCGTTCCAAAGAAAACCAAATGCTGGTTTGAAACCAAAATAAGACTTGCCATTCATTATCTGTCAGTATATTCTCTGTATGAAAGCAATAAAATAACCTGACTGAAAAAACACTGCATGAACCCTTTAAGACTTCAGCTTTTTTTTTTTTCCAGATCATAAAGACATCAAGCTGAAGGTTCTAAAATTTAGAGCAAAGAATATTTACGCCTATAAAAATTAATGCGAAAAACACATCAAATGTACTTACCGTTTGGGCAGTTGTCTCCATACTTGAACACGCAGTATTGACCATTGGGCCAGTTTGCATCATTATCACCAACACGGTCTACCGTCTTCATGCAGAAGTGTTGCTCCATGTCATTCTCTCCATACGGACCCTTCAAATGCAGACTGCCTGACCAGACGTTACTCGGGTTGTCGGTTTGGGTGTCGTGGAAACGGTAACCGCTTTGCCAGTTAAAACCGGCGTCATTGGGGCAACCGCTAATCGGCATCGGTAGACCGTAACTTCCTAATGGCCAACCGAGTTGGTAATAGCAATAATGCAATTTGTGGTCTTCTGCGTTTTCGGTAACATAAGGATGACTTCCATCCTTGCGGTCTTGGTTGTTCGCCTTCTCGTTATCCCAGCGAAACCACTCGAGTGTGACGGTCATGCCATACACCTCCTGACACTCGTCGGTGTAGGCGAAGAGATAAAACGGTCTGCTTATTGGCAAGATGATCGGATTGGATGCCATACCACCGGTCATGCAGCAGTAGTTGATGAGAGTGTCGTTGTCGTATACTCCCGATGGCACGGTGCCATTGACTGCGTTACGATTGTCGTCGTCCTCGTCATCCCACAATATAAAGCCAGATGACATACCTGAAGTAAAAAGAGAAATGTATTCATGTATACAAATAATTTCATGTAGACTGCCAAGTTTGTTCAGTTCTTTCTTATTAAACCAAAATTTAAATAAAATTATTTAGACTCCAGCTTGTCTTTTTCCAGATCATAAAGACTTCCAGCTGAAGGTTCTACAATTTAGAGCAAAGAATATTTACGCCTACAAAAATTTATGCGAAAAACACGTCAAATATACTTACCGTTTGGGCAGTTGTCTCCATACTTGAACACGCAGTATTGGCCATTGGGCCAGTTTGCATCATTATCACCAACACGGTCTACCGTCTTCATGCAGAAGTGCTGCCACATGTCATTCTTTCCATACGGACCCTTCAAATGCAGACTGCTTGACCAGACGTTACTCGGGTTGTCGGTTTGGGTATCGTGGAAACGGTAACCGCTATGCCAGTTAAAACCGGCGTTGTTCGGGCAACCGCCAATGGTCATCGGTAAACCGTAGACACCAAAGGGCCAAATGATTTTTCTTGCAGTATTTTGGTAATAACAGTAATGCAGTATGTGGCCATGTGGCAAGATATACGGGTGAGACCCATCCAGATAGTTTCCGCTGCTTTCGTCTTCGTCATCCCAGCGAAACCACTCGAGTGTGACGGTCATGTCATACACTTCCTGACACTGGTCGATGTAGGGGAAGAGATAGAACGGACTGCTTGTTGGCAAGATGATCGGATCGGATGTCATACCACCCGTCATGCAGCAGTTATTGATGAGAGTGTTATGGTCATATACTCCCGATGGCACGGTGCCACTGACGGTGTTATGATTGTGGGAGTCCTCGTCATCCCAGAATATGGATTCAGTTGCCATATCTGGAGAAAAGTAATATGTTTTTAACATTCATCATTTCATTTCAAAGAGACTGCAACGGTTCTATTCCCTTTCCAGCAAATACCACAACTAAGAATTTATACTATACACGGAAGCGGGGATTTATGCTTAAAAGACATTTCGGTGCTTCAACACCCATGGAAATCTGAAAAAATGTTATATGCCTACGAACCTTTGGGACAGTTGTCTCCATACTTGAACACACAGTATGTGCCATTGGGCCAGTTTGCATCATTATCACCAACATGGTCTACCGTCTTCATGCAGAAGTGCTGCCACATGTCATTCTCTCCATACGGACCCTTCAAATGCAGAGTATCTGACCAGTCGTTATGATTGTCTTCTTTCGTGTCTTGGTAACGGTAACCGGTTTGCCAGGTAAAACCTGTGTTATTTGGGCAACCGATAATCGGCATTGGTAAACCGTAGGTCCCCAAAGGCCAATCGGCTCCTACTGCAGGATATTTAAGTAAAATAAGAAGAACAAAAAATATTGAAAATTCAAAGGTCCGGTGAGGCGTTGAATGGGACATTTTCAAGACGAATTATTCCTATACACGTTATCAACCGTAAAAATTCCATATATTGGTGTAGCTTTAAATGAGAAAGGAGGAAGTTACATGTCGGAATAATTACATCATGGCTTACCTTTATTCTGTTCATTTGCCAAGGAACGCATGGGCGGTTGTCCAGAACACCCAAAGGTCTGTAAATTTTGACAAAATTACACTTTGTAAATTGCTGGCATTTTTTCATACCCACCTACTGCTGTGTTTAAATTTGATTGGACCTTGAGCCCAAAATCGTATTCAATGCCATCATTTTCTTTAGCATTTTTTTTAAATCTGTTTTTCTGATTGGCTTCATTAAGGTTTGTCTGGTCTAGTGTATAGGCCTAGGTATTGTCAAGCTAACATGCATTAACTGTCCAATAAGGATAATTTGATCCTCCTCCACAAAAAGAGGTCAAATGCGAAGAAAACACTACTACTGTCCCTTACCTGGATCTGCGAGTACGTATAAACCCAGCCACGCCCTTGCTTCAAATCATCAGCGTAGTCGTAGTGGGTAGCGTTGTTCAAATCACACTGTCCATTACTGGACGCGAAATTGACAGAAATACAGTGCGGTTGAGCCTTGCATGTGTTCCAGCATTGCTTGTGGTTCTTAGCTATGGTGGTGTTGTACATGTGCCCTATCAATGTAAAATCAACGATGCCGCACCAAGCTATTGCAGACTTGGTACCGAAGCCACCCAAGTCATAGGTAGCCATGCTACCACCAACAATACTAATCATGATTAGAGAAATCAGCCAACGACCAACAGCCACACCAGGCATTGCGAACAACTCCACAGCCATGCTGCTGCTTCTGAGATCTCGAGGAAAATGGCGTCTATCGCCAAGTCGTATGATATATTATACAAACGGGAGGCAGTCAGATTGAATAGAATATTGCAATTAAGAGTACCAAGGACCTACCTTTGTAATGGCGAGCGTTGAAATTAATAGCATAATGCACTGACGTAAATAGGAAGATTTAATGGACTTCTAGGAGAAGCTTCAATAGAATAGATACTGTGAGTGCCGATCGATGACTGCCACGCTACCGGAAATAGACACAATGATACTGAGTATAACAAAAGACGTCTTTTGGAAGGAATCGTTGCGTGTTGACTATTATAGTTTCTGCTCCAGTTTGGCAGCACGTACGCCCTAATGCAGCTGATCATTTTCGTTGTGCAAGACTGACCGATTGTCGTACAGTATCTGGCCCTCGCCCTCATTGGGCTTCGCGCATGGGTCAAAGGTCACAGGGAGGGTCACAAGACGTGCGACGCAAGAAAATAATCATCAAACAACGAATTAGATGAAATAGCCAATGGCGCCCAAATACCGCCCTCTGTTAGGGCAAACAATATGGCCAAACATAATTAAACCAAGTAGTCTCGTGTACAAAGGCATGGTTTTTACGCGACATAATGAATTGTCTTCTTAATAATTTTGAAATCTTAAATTTTTAAAGCAGTCGGCAAGAAAATCACACAGGTTTTTATCAACAAAACTAGACAGATATAAATATTTTATTAATTTTAAAACTTGTATACATTTTTTCCCTTCCGTTTAAGTTTTCGTTGTGTCATTATTTTGAGAATACTTACATGTTTTAATTTGGAAATGTGTATAGTTAGACGAGTCATTAGTTGCACGTATCCGATCAAAGATCTATGACGAAGCTCCATAATTCACTGCACATTGTAATAGCTGGTATTGTGTTCAGGTGTTGTGAAAATATCAATCAGTGCCTATAGTGTGTACCAATACAAAGTCGTGTTACATAGCTGTTAAAATACAAATCGTCAATTATTCAAATTACATTACACACACCATAGTGAGTATAACAACATTGAGGGAAACGTACCACACTTAAATATAATAAATGAATAAATATAAAAATGTATCTTACGACTTGTGTTTTAATTATCATTGCAGCAATAGCAAGTGTTTAAATGTGAAAAAATAGTAAGTGCGTACTAATAAATAGCGGTGTTATAAAATAGATACAATACAATCGTCACTTATTTAAAGCAAATTACCTGTACCACTGTGGATATAACTGAATTATTAATCAAGTAATACTTACTTGATTTAAAGGTTACTGAAAAGATTATTTAAAGGTGACCAGATAGATTTGAGGGAATGCAGCTTTTTAGTGCTGGATAGCTTAGTTGGGGAGCGGTACGGTATTTCAATGGTCGCTGGCTCGCAACCCACTACAGTCAATTGTCATAGTTCATTTTTAATGACTTTAAACATTATTCTATTTGAACACATTTTTGAACAAATAATGCATACAAATTTATGTTGTTCAACAGTTATAAAGCAAACAAAAATACCCTTTTCTTTCCAATTGCCACACCGTAGCTACAACTAAAACAAAAATCAATTTGTTTATTTTTTTCTTTTCCTTCTGTTTTTTCCTTTTCTTTTTACCGTTCCCATTCCTTGCGAAAAATCATATAGAACGTTTTGCCACGACGCTTTACTTCGAGCAAATAATTTAAAACAGTTGCCGAATTTCGTGTCATATACACGTTTATGTCCACTCTCTACAATCCAAAAGTAACTACTAGTAAAAACAAATTATTTACTTTGTACAATTGAACGTTATAATGAAAATTGCAACTCAATTGAATAAAAATTTATGAGAATGTGAATGTAAGCTTTCAATCAAATGGTGAAGATTAAATAAGAAAAAAAAATAGGTTTTGCTTTAATTCATGAACAGGTAAATGTTTTTCCAATAAAGTAAATCAAGAAAGTGATTATATTTATTTATTTATTTGTTTATTTCAAGATCTTTATACAGGATACATAATATCAGCTCAAAGGCTGCTTTTCAACATGGTCCTTTCTAGTAATAAAAACATCAATTAACATCAATAAAAAAAGGTAAAAGAAAAGAGACAATTAAATGTCGACAACAACAACAATAACGACAACAACTACGTGAAACACCAAATAAAGACTAAAAGATAGGGCATACAAGTTTCGGTTACAAGTTTCTTATACATTTTTTTTTAAACCATCAATAGAGGACGCATTCTGGGGACTACAACGTTAAGGGAATTTGTCGTTTCTTGCATTAAACCCATGCCTATCAAAATACATCTCAATGTTATTACAAAGTCTGTCAGGGGCTAAACCATGAACACATTTGTACATTTATTACAAGATCAATAAAAGTCCGTCCTTTGTTGAAAGGTCTGCCAAGAAAGTGCTCTCATGATATCATCACCATGAAAATGATTGTAATCAAAGTTATTAGCAACAACAATATTATCCAACATACTCTTGCGTACTACCATGTACAATTGTACCATGTACAATACCAATCAGATAATCGATGTACCGGTCAATCATTAGATTGATCTATTAATTATACGATTAGACAATCAACTGTCATTCTTATCATTCTATATATGACCAAGCTTCATGTCTAGGCACCGACACTTTCGTAGTAGCAATAAATTACTTTAATACGAGTGTCGTATTTTAATAAGTACGCACGTGGGTGATTTCCCTCCAGGTAGTCTTGGTTGTTACCATCTTCGATATCCCAGCGAAACCACTCTTGTCTGACTTTCATGCCATACACCCCCTGACACTGGTCGGTGTAGGCGAAGAGATAGAACGGTCTGCTTGTTGGCAATATAATCGGATCGGATGGGACACCGTTGGTCATGCAGCAGTAGTTGATGAGAGTGTCATTGTCGTATACTCCCGATGGCACGGTGCCATTGACTGTGTTATGGTTGTCGTTGTTCTCGTCATCCCAGAATATGGACCCAGACTCCATACCTTAAAAAAAGCCAGAAAGGAATTAGATTTTAAAGGGAGGATTCATCACCGACAACTGTGTTATAACGAATGTTGCCCAGTCAGATGAATTCCGAGTGCATGGTAAAGCGCAATTTCACACACGTCTGAACGAGCTCTGTAGTTGAGCTATGGACCGCTTTGTGGCAACTAGTGTTCATTGAATGCACATTTGTATACGAGAAATGAATTGAGGGGAAGTTTGCGCTGAACTGTTAGGATTAATATAGACCTGCTATCTTCAAATTTATATTCGGTTTATTCATTGTTTGCCTTGTAAAATAGCTCGAGGAGTACAACGTTAGAACAAAGATGTATCTGTTTATCTTGCGAACGCCTCACAACGTTTGAAATTTCCACATGGACTAACTGCAGGTCGGAAAATGCTTGAAGATGACACCACGTCCGTATGGTTTAATATCTGTATGTTTTCACCTCGTTCAGGGTTACCACTTCATCAAAACAAAAACAAGTACATACAAAAAACATACATTCCTACGTATATGTACCTTTAGGGCAGTTGTCTCCAAACTTAAACACGCAGTATTGGCCATTGGGCCAGGTTGCATTATTACCAACACGGTCTACTGTCTTCATGCAGAAGTGCTGCCACGTGTCATTCTTTCCATATGGACCCTTCAAATGAAGATTGTATAACCAGTCGTTTTTCGGATTGTCGTTTTCCGTGTCGTGGAAACGGTTACCAGTTTGCCAGATAAAACCGGCGTCATCGGGGCAACCGCTAATCGGCATCGGTAAACCGTAATTTCCCAGTGGCCAACCGGGTTCCACGACTGAATTTTGGTAATAGCAATAATGCAATTTGTGTTCCTCGACGTTTACGGTAACATAAGGATGACTCCCATCCTCGAAGTCTTGATTGCTATCACCATCCCAGCGAAACCACTCGAGTGTGACGTTCATGCCATACACCTCCTGACACTGCTTGGTGTATGCGAAGAGATAGAACGGTCTGCTTGTTGGAAAGATGACAGGATCGGATGTCATACCACTGGTCATGCAGCAGTAGTTGATGAGAGTGTCGTGGTCGTATACATCCGATGGCACGGTGCCATTGACTATGTTACGATTGTCGTTGTTCTCGTCATCCCAGAATATGGATCCGGTTGACATACCTGAAGTAAAAGTAAAATATCTCTATCAAAAAAGGTAAAAAAAAAAAGAGGCACTATGTCAATCACATCGAAAAGATATACGTACCGTTTGGGCAGTTGTCTCCATACTTGAACACGCAGTATTTGCCATTGGGCCAGTTTGCATCATTATCACCAGCACGGTCTACCGTCTTCATGCAGAAGTGCTGCTCCATGTCATTCTCTCCATACGGACCCTTCAAATGCAGACTGTCTGACCAGACGTTACCCGTGCTGTTATTTACCGTCGCATGGTAGCGGTAACCGATTTTCCAGGTAAAGCCGGCGTCATTCGGGCATCCGGTAAGCGGCATCGGTAAACCGTAGACACCAACGGGCCAAGTGCTTTCTACTGCAGTATTTTGGTAATAACAGTAATGCAGTATGTGGCCATGTAATTTCAAGATGAACGGGTAAGACCCACGCAGATAGTGTCCGCTGCTATTATCTTTCCACCAAAACCACTCGAGAGTGGCGGTCATTCCCTTTACTTTTTGGCACTGGTAGGTGTAGGCGAAGAGATAGAACGGTCTGCTTGTTGGCAAGATGATGCGATGGTATGCCGAACCAACGGTCATGCAGCAGTAGTTGATGAGAGTGTCATTGTTGTATACTCCCGATGGCACGGTGCCATTGACTGTGTTATGATTGTCGTTGTTCTCGTCATCCAAAAAAAATGTTCCACTTGTCATACCTGCATGGAAAAACACAAATTAATTCATTTTTGCCATGCGGACATGGTAAGGAAAGGCAACGTATGAAGCAGATAAAATTAGATGTGATATATCATGCTAACGATTATAATAAATCATAATAAATCATAAAGATGTTTCTATACGTTTTATGTCGCGGCTATAGGACTTGCGTTAAAATAAATAAGATTCCTTTAAATGTATAAAACATGATAGGTTAAGGTCAAAGAACAGCACTCACACTAAAATAATAAACCTCTTAAAATTTTAGCTCTATCGGATATCTGAGTCGCGAGAAAAAAAGCCAAAATCAGACTCAATTTCTCATAAAACATAAAGAATGGTTTTGATCTTACCCCAAGATCAAAACTGTTTTCAGTTTTTGTTTTACAATTTTGTGGATAAAAACACAATTTGTGGGGAAATATTTTAATGGTATGTTTCTTCATATCCTGAAAGTTATGCGTAAATCTGTGAACATTTCTGTTTCGGTATGTTACCAAACATGTACTGTACCTTTAACACTTAAGCCACCTTTAACACTTAAGCCACAAGAGACCTCGTTCAACGTACGTACCGTTCGGGCAAATGTCACCATACTTGAACACGCAGTATTTGCCATTCGGCCAGTTTGCACCATTATCACCAAAACGGTCTACCGTCTTCATGCAGAAGTGCTGCCACATGTCATTCTCATCATACGGACCCTTCATATGCAGACTGTCTGACCAGTCGTTTCTCGTGTCGTTTTCCGTGTCGTGGTAACGGTAACCGGTTTCCCAGGAAAAATCGGCGTCATCTGGGCAACCGCTTATTGGCATCGGTAAACCGTAGGCACCAAAGGGCCAACTGGATTGCATTGTGGCATTTTGGTAATAGCAGAAATGCAGTTTACGGCGGCCAGACAATTCTGAAGTGTACGGGTTGCTCCCGTCCTCGGTGTCATGGTTGTTAGTAGATTTTTTATCCCAACCAAACCACTCGAGTGTGGCGGTCATGCCATACACCTTCTGACACTGGTCGGTGTAGGCGAAGAGATAGAACGGTCTGCTTGTTGGCAAGATGATCGGATTGGATGTCGTACCACCGGTCATGCAGCAGTAGTTGATGAGAGTGTCGTGGTTGTATACTCCCGATGGCACGGTGCCATTGACTGTGTTACTATTGCCCTTGTCTTCGTCATCCCACAATATGGACCCATGTTTCATACCTGAGATAACGACCAAATATATGTAATCAATATAGTGCTGTCCATCATGAAATTGTAAAAACCTTAGATTTAAACTTTTCGATTTGAAAAATTAAATTCTATTAACAGTGCGTTAAGCAATGAAACAGCGATGACATTCTTCTGATAATAGCACGTGCCAGTAGTAATATTAATAAAAAAGCTGTATAAAAATACAATGAATATAATAGTGTTTTTTTTTTTTACTTTATCAGTCGTCTAATAGAATTTTACTACAGTTATTTAAAAACAAAACATCATGTACACTTTCGCCCTAAACGAACTGTACCACCTACGTACAATTTGGGCAAGCGTCTCCATACTTGAACACGCAGTATTGGCCATTGGGCCAGTTTGCATCATTATCACCAACACGGTCTACCGTCTTCATGCAGAAGTGCTGCTCAATGTAATCCTTTCCATACGGACCCTTGAAATGATTACTGTCTGACCAGTCGTTTCTAGGGACGTAGTTTCTCGTATCTTGGTAACGGTAACCGGTTTTCCAGGTAAAACCGGTGTCATTCGGGCAACCGCTATAAGGCATCGGTAATCCATAGGTCCCCAAAGGCCAATCAGTTACGACTGCAGTATTTAAGTAAAATAAGAAACAAAATCATCATCACGAAAAGTAAGGATTGCTGCAAATCGTTTCAAATCGCATAAACATACGTTTCTTGTAAGGATAATTACATTATGGCTTACCTATATTTGTTTTATCCGTCAAGGGGCTCGTCGGCATTTTTCCAGAACATCCAAAGCTCTGTGAATTTGGAGAGTAAATAACGATTCGTTTGAATTGGTCCTACCTTGTGTCTAAGTGATCTTCCTTGCAAACATATTTAATAACATTTTGTATTAATCTGTTTTTGTGACTGGCTTGATTTTTTTCTGGTTTAGTCTAGCACGAGTACAGTGAACTGCGTGTTATTGCTAAAACACGCCCAATAAAAAAAAACCCTGAGATGGAGCACTGGTAGTATTATCTTCGCATTTCACATCGCTTTTGGGAGGAGGATCATAAAGAGGTCGTGTGTCGATGTTGCACGCGCACAAGGATGGAAAGAAAGAATATTAATCATAACAAATCCGCTACTCAGTGTAGCTTTTTTTTAATTAACAAACGATAACAATTTGTATTTTCCTTTATTTTTGTTTTACTCAATCATCTTTAATTTTTTTTTTTAACCTATAAACATACAACGGTTGTAATAAGGTACACTGCTAGACGTTTTCGTTCAAAAACTCGTTCTAAACCGTTAAACTCTTGCAGTCACGTTCACAGAGCAATTAATTAAAAGACTTGAATGACATGTATCAATTTACTGGACAGGGCATCGCCGATCCATGTATGTATAGCGCCCTCAGCAAGAGAAAAACACAAATTTGATCAAACCATCCAAAAATAGGTGGATTAAAATATACACACATATAGGTCTTTTCTAGTTCGTAAAAATATGAAACTTTCCATATACATTTTTAATATACCAATAACACATTGGCACATCTGTTTCACTACGTCTTTAAAATATCAAACTGGTCTGTTGCGAGGTTGTTGTTTTCTTATCAATATCTCATGCGTCGATTTAAGTATAGAACCGAGCCGAGGAGATCCCAAAAAAAACGAGCAAAGTGAACAGGTAAATGAGAAAAAGGAACACCCAATTAAGCCCTGTCCGCATTGGACTTTTTTTCTGGGGGTTCCACCGAGCTTATAGGTTAATGAAAAATGGGTAACTATTACTGGTGTCCGCACTTGGACTATCAAATGCAACACATGTACGTTTAAAAGCTAAAATAAAAAAAAGAATCAGCTTCAAAACGTAAACAAGGCGAGTCCTATTGACCGCCAAATAAACCTAAATGGCCCAAGAAAAAATAATTTCTGGTGAAAACACAAGGCTTTTACGAATCATGATACATCATATACTTCATAACATTATAGCGAGACGTTTGGTTCGAATCTAGTTTTAAAAGTTTGACATAATTTGCATGCATAAAAATAATTGCAGTGCTTGGAGGACACGAAATTGGTGATGACGCGAAATGATTTTCCTCACGATTTCGATGTCACGAATTGATTTCGATTGAGTTCGGATTTAATTGAAGACACGAAATAATAATGTGGGCACTTAATGATTTCAAGAACACGATATCATTTTGGAGAACACGGAACTATTTTAATGACACAAAATAACTTATGACACGAAATGATTTTGAGGGGGAAAAAGTGTTTTCGAGAGCACAAAATAATTTCCAATGATATGGAATGAGGTCAACGCAAAATATTTTTTATATCACACGGAATGATTTCAAGGGCACGCAAATATGTTCAGGTCACAAAATGATATTCTATGTATCTGGCAAAACTTGTTTCGAGGGTTTTCTGCTTCGCTCGAAAAAAAAAAGGCAAAAACAAACAAGCCTGTGGAGGGTGCTTCAACTAGCAGGCCGCAGTCTCATATTAAACATGCTACACACGATGGAATGTGATACGAGTTATCACAATGAATACACAAGGGACCATGTCTCGCTCTAAATGCGTCGCAAGCCCCAAAACACTGTCTGCAATTTTTGATAAATTTAAAATTTGACATCCAAATGATGCCTCATCATGTTAAAACCTTTTAATTTAAAAATATTAGCTTAAATGATTAAGCTTTGGTTGCTTCAAAAAGATTTGAAAGCATTGCAAGTGAAACTAACACAATGATCAGGAGTTTTATGACCCAACAATCTGGCACAGAAAAGTCAATTGGCGTATGTTTCTTCGTAATTATTTTGACAACGGATGAACACCGGCGCACCCAGGATTTTGTCTTGGGGGGGGCTCAAAGAAAAATTTTCTCCCACAAAACATTTTGTGACTCCCTCCCCCTTCCTCCTCTCCCTTTCCCTCTCCCCCCCCCCTTTTTTTTCGTTTTTTTTTTCTTCTTTTTTTTCGTTTTTTTTTTTTCAGGGACCCTCTTGGGGGGGGGCTCAAGCCCCCCGAGCCCCCCCCCCTGGGTGCGCCACTGCGGATGAATGGTACCGCTTATTTGTTTGGAATGTTTTACATGTATAGTCTTCTTGTAGAAGACATTTCCAGTCATGACAAAGGCATGCATTGGCCCTTTAAAGGACCCAAAATCGTCACACGAGGCCAGCGTGTATCTCTAATGGTACAATCAAACGATATTTGACGGGAATGTATTCCATTACGTAGTTTGGGTTATGTATTGGATACACTGTTCTGAAGCTATCGCATAAATGTTTTCGTTTCGTGGGAAAGGCCACCATTAACATTACCGCTCGCTATTGGTTGCGTTTTTATATGATAGTAAATTATTCATGAGGCGAATTGTAACGCGCGCATCACATGTACATCTTTCGGTTAAAATTTCTCAAACCTATAATATTGCAAAATGTTAAGGATGTTGACCTTTACCAGTAAAGTTAAGAATCACTTTGTTCGTAGAAATTCTCTGAATTTGTTACAGTTTTGTCAATCCTACAATCTAAAATTATTGGAGTTGTAGTTATTGCAAAGGGATCCATTGATGTGAACCGACTTAGGTTACAATCACATTTGTTTATACATAAATTAGTTTGTTATTTCAATACTTATCCCCAATGATTTAATACATGGTCCTTTTTGTCTAAACGAGGTCAAATGCGAAGAAAACACTACATGTACTGGCACTTACCTGTATTTGGGAGTACGTGTACACCCAGCCACGCCCTTGCTTCAAATCATCAGTGTAGTCGTAGTGGGTAGCGTTGTTCAAATCACACTGTCCATTACTGGACGCGAAATTGACAGAAATACAGTGCGGTTGAGCCTTGCATGTGTTCCAGCATTGCTTGTGGTTCTTAGCTATGGTGGTGTTGTACATGTGCCCTATCAATGCAAAATCAACGATACCACACCAAGCTAATGCAGACTTGGTACCGAAGCCACCCAAGTCATAGGTAGCCACGCTACCACCAACAATACTTATCATGATTAGAGAAATCAGCCAACGACCAACAGCCACACTAGGCATTGCGAACAACTCCACAGCCATGCTGCTGCTTCTGAGATCTCGACGAAAATGGCGTCGATCGCCAAGGAGAGGTTAGTTATAAAACCAACGTGTGTCAATCAGCCTGGGATCAATACAATATGGCAACAGGTAGGCCCTAACACAATCCACCGGTGTGTAAGTGATTTGCTCTGCCAGAAATAGAAACAGCATGCACCGACCGTGAAATGAACCGAAGACACAGGACTGCACTCCAATATTGATCGAGTTCCAGCAGAAAATTCAAAAGAGTACGGCGTGTCCATCAATGGCGTTAAAGGTGCAGTCCATCAGTGTCTGTATTGCTTTTGACAGAGCCTTCATACCAACGTTTAGTTTTCAAAGTCCACAACATAACACCATAATCTGTGCAAATAAAACTTAGGGTCTACCTCCTTCGCCAAACATCAATCCATATCCATGTGTAGATTTCTCAATCGTAGCAGCCATGAGTAGTAAATGATCAGGAAAATTGTGATTAATATAATTTTTCCATAAACGGTAAGCTTGCACACAAAAACTGAACGATATTTTGTCCGTACCGTACCTTTAACACACGAAAACGCAGAGTGACAAACACAATGACAGCGGAATGGAACGAAAGTCAATGATTGTGCAGTGACGTGTCTATTCCATTTTTGGCGCCAATGACGAACTGCCTCTGTATCATACGAGTCCTGATACAAGTATACAGTGGTTGTGCACAATAGCCCTTCACGTCAGACATATGATGCAATGCCTACCCGACAAATTGGTCAAGGACTGTTTTCATTTTGTTTTTGGCTTTTTGTTGTTGTTCTTTGTCTTATAGTTGTTGTATGTGTTGAATGTTTTGGGGTTTCTAACACGAAGTAACGACGTTAATATTTAAAACAATGAGCAAAACATAATTTTGTCTACAAACAGAGACACAAACACATGTTTAATTAACTATCACCTCGTACACTTAATGTTAAGAAATGTGAATAATTTAACCAATTCTTATATGGTATAAATTATGTTTTATGCTTCTGATAAAGTTGTGTGTTTTTTTTATTTTGATTGATTTTTAATTAAATAGTGTGCATAATTTAGAAATGAGTATTGTTTGACCGGTTAATAATTTTACCTATCAGATTATGATATTTGACCAAGCTCTAAAATTCACTGTATACGATAATAGCCTGCATTGCAATGATTAGGTCTACATCACCAAAATACTCACAGCGTGCTTTGTTAACATGTTTTAGTTTCCCGGTAGAGTGGCTTAACAAATCGACGAACAATGTTTAGGATTAGAAAGTGTTCCAATGCTGTAGAAAATATTACTGAGTGCGTACAATATTAACAAGTTGTGTGAAGACATTTTCACACGACGCAAAAAAAAACTTTCAACCATTGAGAAATTATCTCGTGGGCCTGGGCATCGGTCAAAATCTTTCAAGGATTCAAGAGGGACGTCGGTCACTCTCAAATATTGGTTCTTTTCACACGATTACACGTTTATAGGATTTCGCGATCAGGAGAGAATTTATCAATAGATGAGATTTATTTTAGCGTCGTGTGAAAAAGGCCTTTACGTAGTACATGGCTGATGAAATAGAATCGTTACTTATTCAAAGCACATTACATATAACACTGTGAATATAACTGAAAACATTAATCAAGTGAAACTAACTAGATTTAAAAGTAGGTTTGACAGGTTATTTAAAGATGAACAGTTGAACACGGATATTTGAGAGAATTACAGTTTTATGGCTAAACAAGCTCATTCGGAGGAGCAACGGAACGGTATTTAATTGGTTACAGGTTCGAATCCTGCTGCAGTCAACTGTCATGGTTGACCTTTAAAATGACTTTAAATATTTATCTATTTCACTTACATTTAATAACAATAATTAATACCACGCAGCTGCTATATTTAAACCTTATATATACATAAAAATGAAATGCCCCTACAGCTAAAAAGCGAATAACTTTCCTTTTCCTTTTCTCTTCATTTTATTTTTCTTTAACATTACCTTTTCAGCAATTATCCTTTTCCTTTTTGCATTCTACAACTCACTACTAATAAGAATTTTTAATGAAATTTATATTTAATGACGCTTCAAAAGAAAAATGTTAGAATTTGCACGGTGCAGAATGCGTGTCTTACACAAATTCATGTCCACTCTCTGTATTCCACAAGTAACGACCAGTAAGAACAACAACGGTTGGCAAGTTTACTACATATTGATGAAATTAGTTACAACTTCAAAGTCAGCTTTCAAGCAAACAATATTAATGATGAACTTCTACCTAAAAATAAGATTTTGCTTTTACAAATGGTTCAACAAATATTCCAAAGAAGTAAATCAAGTCTTTTATTATATCCAACATAGTATTCATTCTACCTGGTCCAAAACCAACCAGATGATCAATTGTAAGGTGGACCGTTTGATCGATGTATTAATTGTACGATTAGTCAATCATTTGTTATTTTCCGTTTCAGAACTTGGACCAATCTTCATGTCTAGGCACCGACACGTTCGTAGAAACAGTAATATACTTTAAGACGATCGCTATACATGTATAAGTACGCACGTGGGTGCTTTCCCCCCAGATTGTCTTGGTTGTTATAATCTTCGTTATCCCAGCGAAACCACTCGAGTGTGACGGTCATGCCATACACCTCCTGACACTGGTCGGTGTAGGCGAAGAGATAGAACGGTCTGCTTGTTGGCAAGATGATCGGATCGGATGGAACACCGTTGGTCATGCAGCAGTAGTCGATGAGAGTGTTATGGTTGTATACTCCCGATGGCACGGTGCCACTGCGAGTGTTACGATTGTCGTTATTCTCGTCATCCCAGAATATGGACCCAGACTCCATACCTAAAGAACAAGTCAGAAAAAAATTCGTTTTAAGGCAGAATTCATCAGAGACAACTACGTTAACGAACGTTGGCCAGTGGGATGAATTTGGACTAACGGTTGCATGTAAAGCATACACAATGCCTGCGCAACATCCACGCCTGAACCACCTCTATCGTCGAACTATGCACCTTTTGCGGAGTGGCCAGAAGTGCATAAATGCATTTTCGGACAGATTTTGCAGACAAATAATGGAACAGGCCAGCTATCTTTACTGGTCTACTGGCTGCATGTTTCCGCCCGGAAACAGCAACAACATTAAGCGCAGATAAGCAAGTATTCACCATATTATATAGACCGAACGCACCCAAACCTTCATAATGCCAATATTTTGGTCGGTACATGTCGTCTGAACTTCCTATAGGAGTTCAGACAACCCGACACAAACAAGCACATATTCAAATAATACTCATAGACAACCAAAAATGTAACGAGATGATGCAAAATATCACCACATTGAATAATACCTACCGTTTGGGCAGTTGTCTCCATACTTGAACACGCAGTATTGGCCATTGGGCCAGTTTGCATCATTATCACCAACACGGTCTACCGTCTTCATGCAGAAGTGCTGCCGCATGTCATTCTCTCCATACGGTCCCTTCAAATGCAGACTGTCTGACCAGTCGTTACTCGGGTTGTCGTCTTCCGTGTCGTGGAAACGGTAACCGGTTTGCCAGATAAAACCGGCGCCATTTGGGCACTCACTAATTGGCATCGGTAAACCGTAAACTCCCAGTGGCCAACCGGGTTCCACAATTGAAATTTGGTAATAGCAATAATGCAGTTTGTGTTCCTCTACATTTCCGGTATCATAAGGATGACTCCGACCCTGGCGATCCTGGTTATTATCTCTCTCGTTGTCCCAGTGAAACCACTCGAGTGTGACGGTCATGCCATATACCTCCTGACACTGGTCGGTGTAGGCGAAGAGATAGAACGGTCTGCTTGTTGGCAAGATGATCGGATCGGATGGCGTACCACCGGTCATGCAGCAGTAGTTGATGAGAGTGTCATGGTCGTATACTCCCGATGGCACGGTGCCATTGACTGTGTTACGATTGTTGTCGTTCTCGTCATCCCAAAATATAAATCCGGTCGACATGCCTGAAGTTAAAGTAAAATATATTTGTCAAAAGAAACATATTTCAACGACACGCACGGGGTTAAATTGTTGTCTTCATTAATAACTACGGCAATAAATTAAAACGAGCTTGGCACTTTGCCAATCCCAAAAGCATTGAAGCGGATGCTTCTACAACTTAGAACAAAGAAAAAATTCTTGCGAAGTCAACGTCTATAAGAATATTGAAACCACATCGGATATTATACTTGCCATTGGGGCATTTGTCTCCATACTTGAACACGCAGTATTGGCCATTGGGCCAGTGTGCATCATTATCACCAACACGGTCTACCGTCTTTATGCAGAAGTGCTGCTCCATGTCATTCTCTCCATACGGACCTTTGAAATGAGGACTGTCTGACCAGTCGTTATCCGGGTCTTCGTTTTCCGTGTCGTGGAAACGGTTACCAGTTTGCCAGATAAAACCGGCGTCACTCGGGCAACCTCCATCTGGTATCGGTAAACCGTAGGCACCTAAGGGCCAAGTGGTTTCTACTGCAGTATTTTGGTAATAGCAATAATGCAGTATGTTGCCTGGTAATTGCAAAGCATACGGGTGAGACTTGTCCTGATATTCTCCGCTGCTATAGTATTCAGCCTTCCACCAAAACCACTCGAGTGTGACAGTCATGTCTTTCACTTCCTGGCAGCGGTAAGTGTAGGCGAAGAGATAGAATGGTCTGCTTGTTGGCAAGGTGATCGGATCGGATGTCATACCACCGGTCACGCAGCAGTAGTTGATGAGAGTGTCATGGTCGTATATTCCCGATGGCACGGTGCCATTGACTGTGTTATGATTGCCATCGTTCTCGTCATCCCAAACAATTCTCCCACTTGTCATACCTGCAGAGAAAACAGACAAAAGATGCCGGGAGACACAGCAATTAACGGCTACGTTGGAAGCAGACAAATTTTATGAAGAGCTCACCTTTCTATGCCACGCTAAATCCTCTATCTTTCATATCATCATCATGACTGACGTTAAAATAAATTGCTTCATTTAATCACAAAAGCCACAACAGACTCCATTCATACGCACCGTTTGGGCAGTTGTCTCCATACTTGAACACGCAGTATTGGCCATTGGGCCAGTTTGCATCATTATCACCAACACGGTCTACCGTCTTCATGCAGAAGTGCTGCCACATGTCATTCTCTCCATACGGACCCTTCAAATGCAGACTGTCTGACCAGTCGTTACTTGGGTTGTCGTCTCCCTTGTCGTGGTAGCGGTAACCGGTTTCCCAGGTATAAGCAGGGTCATTTGGGCAACCTTCAATTGGCATCTGTACACCGTAGGCACCAAAGGGCCAAGTGGATTGCTTTGGGCTATTTTGGTAATAGCAGAAATGGATTTTACGGTTGTCATGCCATTCTGAAGTGTACGGGTGGCTCTCGACCACGTAACCTTGGTTGTTATCATCTTCGTTATCCCAGTAAAACCACTCGAGTGTAACGGTCATACCATACACCTCCTGACACTGGTCGGTGTGGGCGAAGAGATAGAACGGTCTGCTTGTTGGCAAGATGATCGGATCGGATGTCATACCACCTGTCATGCAGCAGTAGTTGATGAGAGTCTCGCGGTCGTATTCTCCCGATGGCACGGTGCCATTGACTGTGTTACGATTGTCGTTGTTCTCGTCATCCCAGAATATGAATCCAGTTGACATACCTATTGAAAAAAGTAAGCCCAAAAATGTTGTTCATTGTTTAAAAAAATTGCCTTCATAGATCCTGGCCGCTTAGCTTTTCATATATCTTGCAAACAAAAATCAGTAGGGGCGTAAAACAATGTCTCTCTTTACACCACAGCAACGTGAAACCACTTTTAAATTACATACCGTTTGGACAATTGTCTCCATACTTGAACACGCAGTATTGGCCGTTGGGCCAGTTTGCATCATTATCACCAACATGGTCTACCGTCTTCATGCAGAAGTGCTGTACAATGTAATCCTTTCCATACGGACCCTTGAAATGATTACTGGCTGACCAGTCGTTTCTAGGGTAGTGGTTTTCCGTGTCTTGGTAGCGGTAACCGGTTTCCCAGGTAAAACCGGCGTCATTCGGGCAACCAGCGATCGGCATCGGTAAACCGTATGTCCCCAAAGGCCAATCGATCACAACTGCTGTATTTCGGCGAAAGAAGAAAAAAGCATCGTCACAATACAATCAGTCAAACTCGTGTTAAAAGGAGGAAATCTCTGCAAGAAATCGTTCCGTACGCGTGCAAACCATTTCAAATCGCATAAACTTAAGTTGCTTGCAGTCGTTGAGTTGTATAAGCAAGGTTTGGAGTGAAAAAGGCAGAACAATTACATCATGGCTTACCTGTATTCGGTTCATTAACCAAGGTGCGCAACGGCGTTTGTCCAGAACACCCAAAGATCTGTAAATTTGGAGAAGAAATGACAAAATTAAAATATAGGTCCAGATGTCTTCGCCTTTTCATACACACCGACTGTAGCGTTTGAATTGGTTGTACCTTGTACGTAAATATTCCTCCAAGCCAGCCCTCGTCATAAGTAAGTTTAAATCTGGTTTTGTGACTGGCTTCACTAAGGTTTTTCTGGTTTAGTCTGGGAAAAGTATAGTGTATCGCGCGTTATTGCCGAACCTACACATACCGTGCAATAAAAATGCCCGAATAAATTATTTAATAAAAGGTGAGGCACTAGTAGTGTTATCTCCGCATGTGACCCCGCTTTGGGATGGAGGAGTCGAAGATCATCATTGAGGATTACAGCGAGGACCGGAACGAGTCATTAAAGAGGTTGCGTGGTGACCTCAACGAGGATTATAAAAGCGGTCTTTCTATTATGGTGAGCTAATTTTTACCGATCAATCGATACATAAATACATTAGGGAAGAAAGTGGGGGACTGTAGTAGGGACACTGCGTATCTGGTCAATGGGCATGTTCCCTCATTATCTCTATTATGTCGCACTCCCATAGACATATTTCGTTAAAAGGTTTGTGGTCGACGTTCTCCGAGCAAACCATTCGAAGCAAATATAGGACTGAAATGTTCACACTGGTCTGTATTGAGTATATCTTAATACCTCGTGCGCGTATTTAAAATGGTTCACTCACTGCAATGTTTCAATGAAATGTAGAGACGAGCCGAGCCCAGCTCAGCCGAACCGAACCGAATCGAACCGAGCAAAATTGTTGTGGAATTTATTTGGGCCACACTGAAGTTATCTGCTGGTCAGGAGTCTTATAACACAATGCACCGATACTGCACTGATCGAACACCTAGTGCATGACTCACCAGAAATGAAACTGAACTGCGATGTACAACGTAAAGAACAGCGCGACAATCAGGAGTACTCCCGTTCATCACAACAAGTTTCCAAGGTGTTTGAACGGATGGTATAAATACAGATGAATTAGGCCTAATAATTCCTTCTTTTTTTTCAAATCACAAATTTTCATTAGTATGTAACTCCACTGAATAACCTTTACAGCGACTGAGGTCAGCGACTACTATTTGCTTATACATTGGGTCTTTTCGAGTCGGAGGCTCAGGCTCAGGCTCAGGCTCAAGTACCATTTCGTGAATCCATTCTAAAATAACGGATATCAGAATAGAGGCATTTGGCTGCGGTTTCTGGTTTGAAAAGGAAAACAGAGCTTCAGCTTCAATGAAAAACCACAACATATATTTTCATATAAGTATGACAGAACTGTAGCATGAGCCTGAGCCAAAGCCTCCGTTTCGAAAACGAATTTTTTACGACGTTAGATTATGCTAGCACTCTAACTTATTAGGACCGCTGTGTATTAATTAGTTCGTCGCTGACACCACGAACTGTTATCCAACTTCCAAGAACATGTATATATATTCTGAGATTAAGCCGTTTGAAGTTCACGACTATTAACCAGCTTATTCCAAAATAAAATTCAAATATTGCAACCTTTTTGCTTCCCTCTCAAAAATGTAAATTCTTTGTACTAGTCGGCGTATTGTAAGTTGTTCACGGGAAAAATTAACTAGCAATTAAGACTACAACATGCGTGTCATTTCATGAAAACGAAAAAAAAAATCGTTATTAAAGGTATTAAGGTACTTTGGTATCACACCGTAACAGAAATCTTCACAGATTTACCTATAACTAAGAGGGTATAAAGATGGTGATGGTAGAAAAAATTGTTAAAATTGTTCTGCCTGGAATGCTGTATTAATCGAGAAAAGAGTAAGACCAATGACATTTTATGACCTTTTAAAGATCAAAATAACGGTAAAAAAAAAAACGTTGAGTATTGTTCACTGTTTTCTTAAAAAGTTAGCACCTTATGGATTTGGAAACATTAACAGATGACTGTTAGTGTATCTTCCTTGATATTTTGCCCATTAATCTGCAAGTATGATATTACCTTTAATTCGGTTTCACGAAGTGACACGCGTGCGCATAAAAGTATAGGCGTAGCACTCGTGAACATTGACACTGAGGTGATACTCAGGTGCGAGTCAGTTCGTGGAACCGGCGATTTTAGCAGATAAACACTTGAGTGTCAATACAGTTTACGATAGGAAAATTACTTGCGTGTCAGTTCGTGAAACTGAATATCGGGGAATAATCAAAAAGTGACGCTCCCAATTAGTCTAATTAGCCACGTTTTGGTATAAATGAAGCCTTTCAAATTGGTATACAGGCAGATATATACACAGGTAGTCCAAGTAAAACGAAAATCGAAAAAAAAAATGCACGAATTAGATACAGTGGGTGTCAGTTCGTTAAAGGTAATATCAAACTTTGGTTTTTATCAAAGAAATACAGATTCATGGGAAAAAATGTCAAGACAGACACAGTAACAGTCATCTGTGAAAATTTCAGTCCCGTACGGTGCCCACTTTTTGAGAAAACAGAGAAAAACAGCCACCGTATTTCTTAAGTATTTTCTCTTTTATTTTTGATCTTTTAAAAGGTCAAAAAGATTTTCGGTCGTTGTTTTACTAATTTCTGGATACATACACCATTCAAGGCGGAACAAATTTTAATGGTATGTTTCTACCACCACCATCTCCATACCCTGTAAGTTATACGTAAATCTGTTTTTATTTCTTACCAAAGTATGATACTACCTTTAATCGAGTTAATCAATAAATTTAAAAACAAAATAGATAATAAAACACCAAGTGTTATAGTCCTATCATTTAAAAGTACACTTAGTAGCGGACGTGTTATGATTTGGTTAATATTCATCCTTCCCATCCCTATGTGCGAGTGCAACATCACCGAATTAATTTGGGAATATTCACACACACGCATTTTCCTTGCTAAAGTACACCACATTTCTCCCTGATGTATCCGTATATCGATTCGAAAATTGACCTCTGAAGTTACGTCACCACTATCGAACGATCTCTTTCATAATCCTCGTTGAGGTCACAATAAACGTTTTCATGATCCTCCTTGGGGTCACCGCTTTGATCCTAAATGCGGACAATTTGACCCGCCTCCCAAAAGCGAAGTCAAATGCAAAGATAGCACTACTGCCACTTACCTCCATCCGCGAGTACGTATAAACCCAGCCACGCCCTTGCTTCAATTCATCAGTGTAGTCGTAGTGGGTAGCGTTGTTCAAATCACACTGTCCATTACTGGACGCGAAATTGACAGAAATACAGTGCGGTTGAGCCTTGCATGTGTTCCAGCATTGCTTGTGGTTCTTAGCTATGGTGGTGTTGTACATGTGCCCTATCAATGCAAAATCAACGATGCCGCACCAAGCTAATGCAGACTTGGTACCGAAGCCACCCAAGTCATAGGTAGCCATGCTACCACCAACAATACTAATCATGATTAGAGAAATCAGCCAACGACCAACAGCCACACCAGGCATCGCGAACAACTCCACAGCCATGCTGCTGCTTCTGTGATCTCGACGAAAATGGCGTCGATCGCCAAGAAGAGGTTGATATTAGGTACGAACGGGGAGGGACAGTCAGGTCCAATAAAATATGGTAATTTAGAATACAATGAACCTACCGTTACTTTGTGGTGCCGAGAGACGCATTGAAATAAGCAACAGAGTTCACCTGCGTGTACGTAATGCGGTGTTCTCATATTATTTTTAGAGAGACAAACGTATAACAAAGTAAAGGTACCTTGAAATTAAGTGCACAATAGCTGTACTTAACCGTTGATTAAATTCTAGAAGTTTAAATAGAATATGCGTGTGTGCGCCGATCGATGGCTGCCGGAAACCACGAGCAGCAGGAAAGACACAAGGACACTCTGGAGCGAAGAAAACGGACGCCTATTGAAAAGAATCGCTTTGTGTTATATTCTTTCTGCTCCAGTTTGGCAGCAGCGACGTAATGAAGCTGATTATTAACGTCATGGCGGCATGACTGATAAATAACGAACATCGCGGGCTGCACACAAATTGTTACGTATAGCGGCAGTTCGGTGTAGCAATTTCCAATTGCCGACACCCACGTTTGGCGGTCATTGTTATAATTCAAAAGCATCATATCGCCCAACGAAGTGGGCAATTTCTTAATTTTGTTCCTATCTATAGCCCTCACAGGGACTTTGCGCATGCCGGGTAAGAGGTCACAAGGAAAGCGACGGGACTGGTATCCGAAACCTTAACCATCAATCGTGTGCTAAAATACTACCCTCTGTGGGTACATAAAATGAGGCTCATGCACACGAAAAAGCATTTTAAATGGTGTCATCTTTTTCATGATTACTCTAATTGGAAGATATCTGCCAGTGGATATAAAAAAGTAACTATAAATAATGAAAGAACAAGATTGGTTTGGCTACTTTTAAACATTTATTACCATTTTCATGTTTAAACACTTTTTGAAAGATTACAATTTGTGTAATTTTTTCCGCACTTAAGTCCATCAAACATAAATTTAATGTACATGTACAAATAAAAATACTCAAAGTTAATTAAACTGTTTACTTTATGAGCCGAAAATTCGCTAAAGTGTAAATGTTTGTAATTGTCGGTGAACGAATTTCGCTTTTTTCCGTTTTTCCATTTTACGTCAAAACTTTCAAGCGAAACTTGATTGTCTTAATCATGGAGTCGATGATAAATTCATGCAATTTCAAGTTTGATAAATGAAAACAAAGATTTGTTCGTACTAAGCCCTACATAGTTTTGACATGCATATCTGTTGAGTATTTATTTATTATACATGTATACCTTTATATCCATTTTGTTTTCTCTTATTATTCTTAATTCCTGTACTTGGTTTCATTCTGCTCTTGGTGATGACAAATGAAAAGATAAATACATCAATTAATTAACAATTAAATGATCACGCCATTGATGTGCCTACGATTTACATGTATAGGTGCCTATAATGTACACGATGGACTTACGTTTTGTAGTATCACAATATGAATTAATCAAAAGTTCGATAAGACAAATTAATAAGCTATCTCATATGCAAAAGCAGTATCAAACTTTGGTAGCATACCGAAACAGAAATCTTCACAGATTTTCATATAACTTACGGTGTATAAAGATGGTGATTGTAGAAACATACCGTTAAAATTGTTCTGCCTGAAATGCTGTATTTATTCAGAAAAGGGTAAAAACAGTGACCAAAATTATGTTCGTTCTTTCAAACATCAAAAATAAAAGGAATAAGACTTCAGGAATAACGGGCCGTTTTTCGCGGTTTTTCTCAAAAAGTGGGCACCGTATGGGACTGAAACTTTCACAGATGACTGTTACTGTATTTAATTGATTTTTTGCCCATAACTGTATTTCTTTGACAAAAAACAATGTATGATATTACCTTTAGAAGTGTTGAGTGAGCTTAATTAGAAGGTTCTGTCTAAACAGTGCATTGATTACATAAACGTTTTTAAAACATTCACCCATTAAACTATTACATAAAACCGCAATACACAAATATCAATGACGTCAATGAGAATTCATGACGTCATCTGACGCAATGGACTAAGTTAACTGAGCTGAAGTCAACTTTGCGTGTTTTCAAATACGATGCTACATGTATAATTATTATAATGCTTATGATCACTCACTATAAATAATATCTACATATAACACTGAGCAGCAAGAGCAAAAGCAACAGAAGCAACAGCAGCAGCAGTAACAACAGCAGCAACAGCAACAGCAACAACATCAACAGCAGTAACAAAGCAACAGCAATAGCAGAAGTAGCAGCAAATGCAGAAGCCACAACAGCAACAGCAAAAACAGCAACAGCAGTAACAGCAAAAACAGCAACAGCAGAGGCAGCAATAGCAACATCAGAAGCAACAGCAGCAAAAGCAAGAACAGCAACAGCAACAGCAGCAGCAGCAACAGCAAAAACAGCAATGGTCCATCTATGCCAAGAAGAAAAATGCGCTAATTCCTTGTACTGATGGTGTTCCAGAAATTCAATAGGCTTTGTACTTGCCACAAACTAAAATGTAGGGCTGTTTAAAAATGTGTCCGGATAGAGTTTGAAATGGTTGGGACCACCGTATACCATTGTATAGGTCAGGAAGGTCTTAAATCATCCAGATGAAGGCAACTGCCTATTGGGAAACCAGGACGGCATTTGGGACCGTCCGGGCATAATCAAATGGTCCTGATTGAGTATAAAGCATATCGACCTTGACTGCAATTAACAAATGCAATTCTCGATGTCTAAAAATAATAATAATGACAATAATAATGATAATAAAGCGCACACAATTCCTCTTCAAAGTTATCAAAGGCGCTTACTAGTTAACAAAATGATACCAAGGACATTACAAATCAAGATTAAAATACAATGTACCTTAATCTATTGCTGCCCTCATCTGGATTAATGTCAAGTATACACGTATGAGTACTACTAGTAGTAACGCTGCCTGTAGCCGTAAAATTTCACCGTATTCAAAGGTTCATATTGATGGTGACGTCTCGGTATAGAGGTTATTCACTGACGTCATAATATCACGTGATTGGCCGTCAAGCTTTTCTATGTACGTTGCGTTTGCACCGAAGTGTATTGTTTCGCGTGCGCAAATATTGTGTTTGACGGCCGATGATGACATGTGAATAACTTCTACAGGATCGACACTAAAGGCAACAACAAATTTGAATTTTACATAGTAATATGATAGAAACAGAAATCAAGTTTGTGGTCTCTATTGTATGTGGTATAAGGATGAATTCCTTCCTTGCGGTCTTGGTTGTTATTATCTTCGTCATCCCAGTAAAACCACTCGAGTGTGACGTTCATGCCATACACCTCCTGACACTGGTCGGTGTAGGCGAAGAGGTAGAACGGTCTGCTTGTTGGCAAGATGATCGGATCGGATGTCATACCACCGGTCATGCAACAGTAGTTGATGAGAGTGTCATTGTCGTATACTCCCGATGGCACGGTACCATTGACTGTGTTACGATTGTCGTTGTTCTCGTCATCCCAGAATATGGATCCGGTTGACATACCTGAAAGCAATTACCAAAAAGTGCATATGGTACGGAAACGGCCATCCAGTTTTATAGTAACGAGGAAACGCAAAAAAGGTTTTCATAAGGTGAACTTTGACGTGATGTCTGACCTTAGTTAGTAAAATGGTCAAATAAATTTTCATAAGAAATTTAAAGCTATGAATATTTGCTCTATGAAGTGTTTGCTCTATTAAGAACGCAGACTGCGAGCTTTTAACGGAATATGTCTTTGCTTTTTAGATTGATTTTATTCTTTATTAGCTGTTTCGCATGCAGCGGAACAGCTTTTGTTTTTCTTATATTTTTTTTCTTCTTTCCTTTTTTTGACTTTGTCGCACTTTCGAGTGCGAAAAAGTTGTACACGTTTTTTCTAAGCACGACTTTAGTACTTTTGCAAGTTCGGATCATCATCAAACTTATACCAATGAAGGACCCTAATGCAAGGATGATCCTAAAAGCAATAACGTCATGATGACGTCATCACGTGATTTTTTATAGATTTTTGAATATTTATTTTGGCTTATTCACTTTGTTCACGTTTTCCAAAAATAAATTTACATTTTTCCGTTCGCCTTTTTAGCAATTAAACAATCTCTGATTTTGACTAAACTTGAAGAGGCGTAGATCCTATGACAGAGTATCACCATAAAGAATGACGTCATCGTGACGTAATCAGGTGTCATATTATAAGCAATCAAAAATGGAAAGGTTTTAATCATCAAAATTCGATATCAATTCAACCGTACTTTTCCTTGCCTTACTATTTTAAAAAATATGTTAAGTAACCCTAGATCTTAATTTTATCTCGTGTGCGTGAAGTCACGTGACCCTTACTTCCGGTCGAAAACGTCAAAACAGGAAATGTCTTATAATTTAAAATTGGAGAAAGATATTAACCTGGGCCCTTTTCCAAACCTCGGCTCCGGCTCAGGCTCCGGCTTCGGCGCTGTCATCCATATACTGAAAATATAGGTTTTGGCTTTTCATTGAAGCTGAATCTCTGTTTTCTTTTTCAAAATAGAGTATCTACTTCCGAACCGCAGCCAAAAACCTCTATTTTGATAACGATCATTTTAAAATGGACTCACGAAATGGAGCCGGAGCCGGAGCCTAAGCCGGAGCCGAGGTTTGGAAAAGGGCCTTGGTTTCAACGATGTCAGTATCTGGCAGTGATGAGGTGTTTACCAATTTGACTGATGACGTCATCAAACATTCGAGCGCCCTCTAGCGACAAGTTGAAAAAATTCAAAAATGCATTTTTAGTTGATGTCTGTGGCGAAGTTTGAGGTAATTGCTCCAAAATATATATTTAAGATGAGCTTCAACCAGACAACAACGGTGCCAAGATTTAGATTGATGACGTCATCAGTCCGGAAGTTACAATGGAAAAACCATTTTTTTCTTTAAAAAAGCTGAAAAATCAACCATAAGAGATACAATCTCGATTTTTCCTAGAAATAGCAGGATAAAGGTAGTTCTGTGGTATATTTATGTTTCTATGTGATCAGTGAGCTTGGACATGCCCTGCGATAGGCTTGAAATTGTATTTGGACACCCCGAATTAACTGTGCCTCGAACGCGGAGAATTAAACAACAACACAACTCACATGTACGCGTGTACTTGTACAAACCACGTGCGTCAACCATCAATGTACTGTACATGTATTTTGTGCATTGCACAACCCGTGCGTTGTCTCAAAGTTCGTTCACCCCATCCCTGTGTGTTCAGTATTAAACCCGAACAGCCCATTCAGTTTGTATGCGTTTTTCCCCTTACACAACTTTATGGCTTTTTCAAGTTTGGATCATCATCAAATTGTAACAATGAACATGATGACGTCAACAAGTAATGTTTTTAACAGAATTTTGAATATTCAATCGTATTTGACTTTCTTGTTTTTAAAAATGTGTCAAGCAACCTTAAAATATTTTTCTCGTGTGCGTGAAGTTTCGTGACACTTACGTGATCAAAAACGGTCACAACTGGAAGGGTCAAATTTAAAATTGGAGCAAGATACCAACTTGGTTTCAACGATGTCAGTCTCTGGCAGTAATGTGGTTATTAAAAATTTGACCTATGACCTCATCAAACTTTTGATTGAAATCTGTGGCACAGTTTTAGGTATTAAATTGCTTCACAATAATCCAAATTAAGCGGACAATACATAGTGAAACGAAATAAAACATTGATGCTTAAAAATCACAATGGAAATTTAACATGCTGTTTTCAGGTTTTATATTTCCTTGAATGCGCGTTCTTTAAACAAAAAAAATCGAATTGAGAAAAGGCGAAAAAGTAATTTGCTCTGTCAGTTGACAGACAAACTTCTATTTTTTTTTTCTTTTTCCACTTTTTTCCCATAGACATAACACAGGGATTTCTTCCATTATGCAAATTCCGATCAACTTCATACTTGGCACATAGTTAGACCACCACCCCGAATAGTGTCCCGCGTATGTACGGCATCGTGACGTCATCACGTGCACAATTATGTCATCATAAAAGTGCAAATTTTAGGGCTCTTTATCTCCGGAACTGCAAGTCCGATGCAACTCAAACTTGGTATGCGAGTATATGGGGACGTGTTATAGACAAAAATTGCAGTCACGTGTCGATGACGTCATCGTGTGATTTTATACGAATTATTCAATTTTTGGACCTTTTCTTTATATCTCCTGAACGACAAATCGTAATTTCGAAATTCTTTCGGTAAAATGTTTGTTAGGTTATAAGCATAATGCCACAATTTACCAAAAAGGTGTGACGTCATGATGACGTCATCAAAAAGCCGATTTTCAGATTCACATATAAGGGAATATCCGATGGTGATGAAACTTGGTGGGTAGGTAGGGAATGGTACTAGTATCCTAAATGTGAAATGACGTCACGATGACGTCATCGGCTGATTTTTTATTGATTTTTTAATAATTAATTTTGGCCATTTTAGAATCAAACATAACACAAAACACGGGCTTTGGAACTTTTTGGACCGCTGATGGCTGTCTGAAGTAGTGGGACAATTGTGTACATAAGCACAACCATACATACTATGCACGCTGGCCTATAGTAGACTTGTGTATTGCCACATGTATCAGTATACATACATATGTGTGTATTGATGGACAACTGACAACGCTCCTGATAGTTGTTATAACGGCAATGAAGACACCACTGATTTGTTTTTTCCGGAACTGGGCCAATTGCGTTCATGTTTATTTTTCATATTATTTATAAAACATACGCGAAACAGTTCAGTGTTTGTCAACAAACACAGGTCTAGTTTATTTATGTTATTGTTTAACAATACAGACCTTGGACAGCAAATGAATATAAAAAGAACTCCATTCATCTGACCGAGGCCAGATTGTGGCCCATGCAATATGATAAAAACAGGTGCCCAATGTGCTCATGTATTTGATTGTTACGCGAGGTTTATCGTCGTGCCTCCCCTATACACCAGCGTCTAGTGCCTTAAACTAGCCATTGGACAAAACATAAAACAAACGTACCGTTTGGGCAGTTGTCTCCATACTTGAACACGCAGTATTTCCCATTGGGCCAGTTTGCATCATTTTCGCCAACACGGTCTACCGTCTTCATGCAGAAGTGCTGCCACATGTCATTCCTCTCATACGGACCCTTGAAATGCAGACTGTCTGACCAGTGATTACTCGGTGCACTGTTTTCCGTGTCGTGGAAACGGTTACCGGTTTCCCAAGTAAAACCGGCGTCATTCGGGCAACCGCTGATTGGCATCGGTAAACCATAAGTGCCATAAGGCCAACGAATTTTTACTGTGGTATTTTGGTAATAACAGAAATGCAGTAGGTGGTCCCTTGATTTCTTGGCGGCATTCGGGTAGCTGCCTGCCAGGTAGTTTTGGTTGTTTTCACCTTTTTCATCCCAGTGAAACCACTCGCGTGTGACGGTCATGCCATACACCTCCTGACACTGGTCGGTATAGGCGAAGAGATAGAACGGTCTGCTTGTTGGCAAGATGATCGGATCGGATGTCATACCACCGGTCATGCAGCAGTAGTTGATGAGAGTGTCGTGGTCGTATACTCCCGATGGCACGGTGCCATTGATTGTGTTGCCATTGTCGTCATCCCAAAATATGGATCTAGTCGACATGCCTGAAAAAAAAGGCACCAATTAATAGGAGTTGGTTAAAATTTGATTCATCTGAAAAACATTCAAGCTCGTTTTACAGAAAACGTTTTCGTCTTTTAATGAATATCAAGTCCTCAAATTTATTTCATGGAAGTAAATTGGCACACTGCGATTTGTGATAACAGGAATCCGCTCGCTACAACATCCACGCCACGCAGAAAATTTAAGGCACACTGAATGTACTTAATAGGCCTACCGTTTGGGCATTTGTCTCCATACTTGAACATGCAGTATTTGCCATTGGGCCAGTTTGCGTCATTATCACCAACACGGTCTACCGTCTTCATGCAGAAGTGCTGCTCCATGTCATTCTTTCCATACGGACCCTTGAAATGCAGACTGTCTGACCAGTCATTACTGGTGTTGAATTTTCCCATGGCGTGGTAACGGTAACCGGTTTCCCAGGTAAAGCCGGCGTCATTCGGACAACCTGCAATTGCCATCGGTAAACCGTAGGCACCGTAGGGCCAAGTGGATTCCCCTGTGGCGTTTTGGTAATAGCAGTATACCAGTCTGTGATCATGGTAGTACACGACGTCATCGTCCCATTCCTGGATGTATCGGTTGTAGTATCCGGTATCATAAGGATGACTCCCATACTTGCGGTCTTGGTTGTTAACATCTTCGTCATCCCAGTAAAACCACTCGAGTGTGACGGTCATGCCATACACCTCCTGACACTGGTCGGTGTAGGCGAAGAGATAGAACGGTCTGCTTGTTGGCAAGAAGATCGGATCGGATGTCGAGCCATTGGTCATGCAGCAGTAGTTGATGAGAGTGTCATTGTCGTATACTCCCGATGGCACGGTGCCATTGACTGTGTTACGATTGTCGTTGTTCTCGTCATCCCAAAATATGGATCCGGTTGACATAACTATCGAAAAAGTAACAAAATTTTTTTAATCATCAAATATCACGAGGAAAACTGATTTGATAAGATAATAATAATAATAATAATAACTAGACACGTGGCTGTGTGAACAACCACTAGGTGTTCGGAGTCTTATTTCGTGGTGGAACTGTGATGTGAACATATGTTGGAACGTGTGTGACCAATAGTCCCTCACAGATGTAATGTACATGTTATTTTTGCAATGGGAATGACACTGTTGTACACACATGTTACATATACTGTTCATATGCGTCACCTTTAAATAAATGCAATATTGCATTGACTATAACTTCCGGTTAGTTCATCACAACGAACTGAAAGTTAAAAGAGGTCATTCAATGCGTACGATGTAATTTTTTTTGCAATTTTCATAAATGTACATAATTACCGAGTAAATGGCATTTGATTAATTACGTATTTTTCTCTGTAAAAGAGCATAACTTCCGGTGAAATAATGTCACAGATTTCAAATTTTGCAAACATGTCAAGGTGCATAAGTGCTTCACACATACCAAATTTGGCATAAATCCATTGTTTACTTTCGGATTACGTAATCACTGCATATCTTTAACCAACCGTAGAGGGCGCTATATAGCTCGCATGACGTCATCTTTTATATTTTCTGAAAGCCCAAGACATCTTTATTTTAGCCAAATATGTTTTATGTGCCCAAATCCCGGAAGTGAAGGTCATTTGTACACAACACTGAATATATTAATTGTCAATATCAAAATCATAGGTCATGTGGTTCTCAAGTTATAAAGCACCAAAGGTTTTCCTAAAAACGCGTGTAATTTGATACCCGATGACGTCATCATGACGTCAATCTTCTAAATACAACTTGACATCATGACCAAAGTTCCCACCAAGTTTCAACTCAATATCTTGTACTTATCACCAAGAAGTCCTACTGACAAGTTTGAGCGGAAGGAGAAAAAAAATCGAACAATAACAATAGGTGTTCGGCTTGAACCCGAACACCTAGTAATTTAGGACATTTATATTGCGCAGCTACTACATGTATATGAATATACTCTACTGCGCATTACAACTTTGTTATTATCCCTGGTCATCGGGCCATAATTAACATTCCTGAAACCATGTGTGACAAAACGTCTTGCCCAAGGACGCAAGCGCCATTAACATGTGGCTGGATTCGAACCCACGATCTGTAGATTGACCACAAGACTTCGAGTTCAACACGCCAGACCACTAGGCCAGACCACTAGGCGACAGCACTCCACAGTGCTCCAAAGTGAACAAAGACAGGAGCAGGATTCGAACAAGCGACCCTTGGTGCGATATTCGCTGGCACGAATCGTGCTTCAATCATTTTTTTTCCTTTGTTTTTCTATTTTGTTTTTGTTTTTCTATATTCATCTCTCGATGTTGTCACACGGCAAGGGAAGGCTCGTTCGGTAGCAGATAAAGGTATATGCTTGCCTCTATCTGCTTCCTTTAGCTTATTAGATATAATTTAATGCTAGCTTATCATGTAAAATGAAGTCCATTTGGGGTTTTATGTGTACACGTATTACTCTACCACTGGTATTTGCATCGAACAAAAATGTGCTTCTTTTAACACCAAAGCCTAAGAGAAATTCGTGAAATCATGGAGGAAGCTCACTTTAAAATTACGTACCATTTGGGCAGTTGCTTCCACACTTGAACACGCAGTATTTGCCATTGGGCCAGTTTACATCATTATCACCAACACGGTCTACCGTCTTCATGCAGAAGTGCTGCCACGTGTCATTCTTTCCATACGGACCCTTGAAATGAGGACTGCCAGACCAGCTGTTGCTCGGTCCACTGTTTTCCGTGTCGTGGTAACGGTAACCGGTTTCCCAGGTAAAACCAGCGTCATTCGGGCAACCGCTTATTGGCATCGGTAAACCGTAAACTCCCAACGGCCAACGGCCTTCCACTGTAGTATTAAGAGGGAGAAAGCGATACACAATGCAAATGGTCGTTATTTTGTTTTGTATTGTCTTATTTTCGTTTTTAGATCATGGGTTCATGATCAGGGGCCGATTTCACTAACGCTTTGCGATCATCGCTAAGCCCAAATCCATCGCTAAACAGAAAAATCCTACACAAAGTAGCGATCAATTTTCCGTTTAGCGATGGATTTGGGCTTAGCGATGATCGCAAAGCGTTAGTGAAATCGGCCCCAGGTCCCTCTATTCGGGCGACTCCAAATAGTGCATGACCATGAGCGTGCAACAAGTCGGTCAATCACAATACGCAGAATTAATTTTGTCGACAAACAGAGCGGTGCACTATGCGTTTTCTGACGCCATTTTCCCATCTAGTTTTGTGTGAAATGTTAAGTCTATTCCAGCTTGTGTGGAAAGGTATACAGCTCATCAAAGGTTTCAGCCAAACGTATAATGTGCCTTTCAAGCAAACCACATATAATTAATTTAACTACAGTGCCTATGTATGGCACTGCATGACGTGCACGGTTATTATCTTTCGTGGGTACATGCTGCAAGAAGCTAGGCTCCAGTCGGGCGGTCAACAACGGGAGTAACGTACCTTTAATCGGTTCGTTTGGTCCAGAGCGCCTCGGCATTCGACATCCAAAGTTCTGTGAAATTACAAAACATTCGTGAAATAACCACAAGGGAAACTGACTGAGTTTTTAAGTCATTAAAAGGTGAATAAAGAAAAATTGACTGGAGCGGGATTCGAACCGGCGACCTCCTGAGTACCGTACATGCGCTCTACCAACTGAGCCATCCAGCCCTATGTTGGTGGTGACCCCAATAGTCAACTATCTTTGTTCGTTTGGCAGTCAGAAGCCATGAAACCACGCACACACCGTCACACCCCAGGGATCGTTTCAATGATACACGCAACAATGCTGCAACCTGGGAACGGTACATGGGGCATCACTCAAAGAGGATACGGCTTTTTAATTAATACATTCGTGAAATAACCACATCAAAGTATCGGCAACATGTCAGCGAAGTAAATGCATTTCAAATCTTTCGTCTGAGCGACAGTTGCATGGGCGACTTGTTACCCAACTCGCTTTGCTATGTGTACACTGACAACATTTTCAGCAACAACGTACATGTATACCTGGGGCCAATTTCATAGAGCTGCTTAGCCCACAAATTCGCTAAGCATGACATCTCTGTCTTAGAAAAAACAGGATTAACAACCAAATTTCCGTGTGTTTTGTATCACTTGCAATTGTTCTTTGCCTGTTGTTTGCTGACCATGAGTGTTAAATGGAATTTTCAATGATGGTTTGTTTTATTGGGCAAGCTATTTTTGTGCTAAGCAATTGTTTGTGCTAAGTAGGTCTATGAAATTGGCCCAAGGTCAACATGTTACCGAGAATGTTACCGGAAATATTGACGGTGCACACTCTGCTTTATTGGGAAAATACATCAGGTTTGATAAAGGCTCACCGTATGTACAAGCTAACGTACAGGTGTACGATTTATAGACATGCTTAATGGGCTTAACTTACAATAGTATATTAGATTTTATAAATAAAGATACCACTAAATTTAAGACAGGATGGGATGACCAGGGGCCGATTTCATAAAACTTACGACGCGTTGCAGAGTTAAGACGCATCCTTTCTCTATGGACTCACCGCATAGATGCGACGCGTCGCAGCTAGGACGCGTCGCAAATCGAGTTGCGACGCGTCGCACAGCTTTATGAAATCGGCCGCTGAATCTTTTTTTTTTCAACTTGGTAACAGATTGAACGATGGCCAAAGAATTAATGATGATTGCCCAAAGTCTTTTGGTTTTGAGATTGTCAAATAAAGGGAAACTGTCGGGATTAATTTTACGTTAATCCCGGTTAATTTTAAATGAACAAAGACAAATTGGCAGGAGCGAGAGTCGATCTTACGACCGAGAGTTTAAATATTGCAAGCATTTACGTCTCACATTGCCCACTGTCCTGTGAGCTTGCTTAGAAACAATCGCCCCTACAGTTTATAATAGGAAAGTTTTACCTGGGCTTGCGAGTACCTATATATACACACATCCATGCCAATGCCAAACCAACATGCACTTTTCAATACAAAAGGCAGAATAATGCATGAGGTCGAGAACGTACCTGTATTTGTGAGTACGTGTACACCCAGCCACTCCCTTGCTTCAAATCATCAGTGTAGTCGTAGTGGGTAGCGTTGTTCAAATCACACTGTCCATTACTGGACGCGAAATTGACAGAAATACAGTGCGGTTGAGCCTTGCATGTGTTCCAGCATTGCTTGTGGTTCTTAGCTATGGTGGTGTTGTACATGTGCCCTGTCAATGCAAAATCAACGATGCCACACCAAGCTATTGCAGACTTGGTACCGAAGCCACCCAAGTCATAGGTAGCCATGCTACCACCAACAATAATAATCATGATTAGAGAAATCAGCCAACGACCAACAGCCACACCAGGCATCGCGAACAACTCCACAGCCATACTGCTGCTTCTGTGATCTCGACGAAAATGGCGTCGAACGCCAAGGAGAGGTTAGTTATATACCAATTGGAGGCAGTAAACTCCAATCTTTAAGATACACGAGGGAGCCACTGGCGTAGACATTTGTTTTGGATGTGTTACCAATGGTAACTAGGAAAATAATCATGCAGAAAAACGAGGTTATTAGGTTGCATTCTAAAAGACTTTATTTAAGAAGATTGAAGACTACGAGGAACCCAAGGACTGGCTCTCTCCGTTGGGTAAGATGCGTGTCTACTGGTAACAACAGAAATTGGCAATGAACGAATTGAATACACCTAGTTTAATTAAAAATGGCAGTGAAGACCACTAGAGATGGGCAGATTATAAAAAAAAACTTACAAAAGACCGACCGGTCTGTTGTTTATTTGAAGTCATTGTCAAAGGATTTCAAAGGCAACGCCTACGCACGAATAAGCGCTTCACGAACGTCGCGACCAAAATTGCAATTAAAAGATTTAGAAGAGCCAAGATTTCAGCCCTGAATATGGAAAGTCAATAACTTGCCAGGCTGTTTTTGTTTTGTTTACAAACGTTGTCATTGGTAACGGAAGGAACTGGCGACGCATGGACGCGAGAAATGTCAGTGATATTAAAAATGGTAGATTGAAGATATAAAAACACAGAGGAGCAGGGCTCGATGTTTGTCTGCCTGTGTTGCCATTGGTAACACCAGGAATTGTTAACTCCACGAACGAGAATTATTAAAGAGGATTTCAGATTTAAAGATTAAAACTGAACTGGTTCTTTGGCAACAGAAAATCACGAAGTTCCACGAACACAGGGTAACCAATTGTATTTAAAATTCAGTAAATAACAAAAATAAGATTCCAATTTAAAGTCACAATGGGCCTATACTGTCCTTGACGTTTGGTTTTGATGTGGTTCTTTTAGGGACAGAGAACAACATCAAGAAAAAACATGCAGGTTATTACAAAGGACTTCAACACAAAATTGTGCTTTTCAAAAGGTTCCCAAACTCCCCCCCCCCCCAAAGAAAAAAATAAATCTATATAACACACAGTGAAAGCAAAGGAATATTACCAAGAAATCAACGGCTCACTTAACAATAATACCCCAATGAGCATATTGACGACCACAGCAAATGAACCATGTTCTGTAACTCCTATATGAGACAAGTGTGTACTTATAACAACCGGTGGCATACGTTACACTTCTTGTTTAAATCGTACTATCGCCTCCAAGAAACTCCTTAAAGGTACAAAACAAGATTTGGTAAAAGGTTAAAGAACAGCACTCACCCTTTGACTGATTCACATTATGCATGCTATAATAAACCTGACAAACTGTGAACTAAATCGGACATCGAAGTCACGAGAAAACAGGGAAAACTCGACTCAATATTTGTTATAAAACATAAGGAATGGTTTTGATCTTACCCGGAGATCAAAACTGTTTTCGGTGTTTGTTTGACTAATTTCTGGCTAAACACACCATTTCAGGCTGATATACCTTAGCGGTATATTTCTACCAGTACCATGTTCATACACTGAACCTTATACGTAAATCTGTGAACATTTCTGTTTGGGAAGGTTATTGACCCATCATGTATTCTACCTTTAAATTTAAAATGATTTGAGCAACACGTGTTGGATGATGCATGCGAATGTGCGTAGTTAGGAAGATTGAACACCAAAAGGACCTAACGACTGGACCGTTCGGTTGGATGAAATACGTCTTCACTGGCAGCAAAAGAAATTGGTAATGAACATTTGTTTGGAATACAACTAGTTAAATTAAAAATGGCAGTGAAGAGTACGAGAGATGGGCAGATTAACAAACGTACAAAAGACCGACCGGTCTGTTGTTTATTTGAAATCATAGGCAAAGGATTTTAAAGGCAACACCTACGCACGAATAAGCGCTTCACCAACGTCGCGACCAAAATTGCAATAAAAAGATTAAGAAAAGCCATTATTTCAGACATGAAAATAAAAACGCAATAAATAACTTGCTGGGCTGTTTTGTTTTGTTTTGTTTACAAACGTTGCCATTGGTAACTGGCGACGCATGGACGTGAGGTATGTCAGTGATATTGAAAAATGGAAGATGCAAGATATTAAAGCACAGAGGAGATGGGCTGGCTGTTTTGTCTGTGTTGCCATTGGAAACAACAAGAATTGTTAACTCCACGAACGAGAAATGTGTAACTACTACTAAAGAGGATTTAAAATTAAAGATTTAAACTGAACTGGTTGTTGGTAATGGAAGAAAAATCACGTATAGCGGGTAACCAATTTTATAAACAATGTGGTCAATAACACAACAAAAACAGATATAGGATCTCAATTTAGAAGTCACAATGGGCCTACTGTCCTCGACGTTTTGTTTTGATGCGGTTCTTTAAGAGCCAGAGAACAATATCAAGACGAAACATGCAGGCAGACAAACTACAAAAGAGTTCATCACAAATTGTGCTTTTCAAAAGTTCCCCCAAAATATATATAACCCACAACGAAAGGAAATGCATAACTGCCAATAAATTAACGTCACACTTAACAATATTACCCCAAATGTAAAAATCAATAGAAACACGAACATAGTAAACGATCCCTATTACAACACGCTTGTAGGCGATAAGTGTGTGTTCATAGCACCAGTGGCAAATTGTACACTTGTTGTTTTAATCCTAATTGTGCCTTCATAAAAGTCCTTACATTTGAAATTATTTTCGCAATACGTCTCGGACGATGCATACACGAATGTGCATAGTAACTGGCTCGCCTCCACCAGCAACAAAATAATTGCTAATAAACAATTGGGATATACCTAGTTTGATAAAAAGCTTCGGTGAAAAGCACACGAGATGGGCAGATTAAACAATACAAACGACCAACCAGTTTGCTTTGCATGTGGACCCACTTGCATTGGATATAAAGTCAATGCGTACGCACGAATAAGCGCTTTACGAACTTCGCAACAAAATTGCAATAACAAGATTTTAGAAAAGTCAAGATTTCAGATAATAACTTACCAGGCTGTTTTATTTTGTTTTGAACCGTTTTCATTGGTAACGGGAGGAACTGGCGATGCCTGGACGCTGGGAAAGTCATTGAAATGGAAAATCTGTGATTTAAGATAAATAAGAAAACAACAATTAAAGGAGCAGGCCTGACTGATTTGTCTCCCTGCGTTTCCATTGGTAACACCAAGAAATGTTTACTGTACATACGAGAAATTTCTAACTACTAAAGAGGATTTTAAGATATGAAATTTTAATGGAAGAAAATAACGAATCCTGATTTTATCAAACAATTTTATTATTAAAAGAAATAAGATTTCAATTTAAAGGTCACTGGATCTTCGGCGTTTGCTTTTGGCGCAGTCCCATTGGCGCCATAAGGATAATATTAAAAGGACAAGCTGATTGGTTGTTCGATTTTAATGAGCTCGTATTTGTAAAAAAGGCGAGCGCTCCCGCCCAAAAGAAAAAAAAACAGCTCTGGCAATTAAAACTTTGAAGAGGAATGAAGAGTAGGCTTTGGTATTGATGCGTTGCTATTGGTAACGGCAACAATTGACAGCAATTAATGAATACAATGCAATTACTTTGAATTTCGAATTAAAGTAAGACCTGAAATAACATTCAAGGTTGAAAGATAAAATTAAGAATGTAGATTTGGAATACAATGGATCGACGTTGGCCTCTTCGTCATGATATCATCCATTGCCATTGGTAACCCAAAGTATGACAAATGCAAAAAATGGTTCATATGCCAGTTACATTAAGTAAGATTTCAGATTGGAATATGCGAGGGGCAAATTGCAATACACCAGCGCCCGAGAACAATTTACATGCAGATACACAATAATACAGGAGACTTTATCACAAATTGTGCTTTCAAAAGGTTTCCAACGTAGCGAAAGCAGAGACAAATTACCAATAAACCAACTAACACGTAATAGAACACACATGTAACAATAATACCCCAAATGTGCATACCAGTACAAACATGACCTTAATAAGATGATCCACATTTTATAACTCCTATATAATTATATACGTCAAGTGTGTACCTGTTGCGCCAGTGGTTTCGTTATACTTCTTGTTTGAAGTCATTGAACAGAGAAAAATTGACTAGAGCGGGATTCGAACAAGCGACCTTCGGAATACCGTACCGGCGCTCTCACCAACTGAACTGTCCAGCACTATGTTAGTGGTGTCTCTAATAGTCAATCTTTGTCCATTTGGCAGTCAGAAGCCATGAAACCACTCACATACCGCTATATCCCAAGGATCAGTTGAGAAGATACGCGCAGCGTTAGTTATGCTACAACATGAGAAACAGTACATGGGATCACTGAAAGAGGATACGGCGTTTTAATGAATATAACCACTTCTTTTTTAATATCATTTTAGCCTGGACAGAACACGAAATTGAAAATCACTGGATCAGCACGTGTCTGATGGTGTATTTATGTACATGCGAATCAGAGTAATGTTTATAAATTATTTACCATGGACATCAGTGAGATATTTCAATGCATGGCTGTTAAAAAGGGTGATAAATGCCTATATGATGGGCAGCGCAGTATGTCATCATTAAAAACAATAATGAGAGACACTGGCTCACCATGCAGTAAGGGGCACTTCCCTTATATTTTGACTGAAATAAATCCCAAAAATATGTATTTCATCACAGGTCAGTGATCAATGAAAAATGCGAGAATCAAGGTATTTTTAGCCAAACTGGAATTTCAGCAACACAGCGCTTTCGTGTCTTAAAGGTACTGTATTGACACTGTTAACGACCAAAGGATCGTTCATTTTTGTGTGCAATCTTACCATTTATGAATAAATGAATGAATGAATTATATTTATCAAAATTGTTTATCATTTATACGCAGCTACCATTAAGAAATCTGTATAACAGTATGTAGATACTGCAACCACTGCAACTTATTTTTTTTTTGTATGGCGAAGGATGTAGAAACAGTTTTATCTACACATGTCACGGTGTTGTGATGTGCAAAATAAACGCGGGAATGGAGGCTTCCATGCCAAAAGGAAGACCAACAACGATGGACTGCACCTTTAACGCAATTGATCGACACGCCGTACTCTTTTGAAATTGCTGTTGGAACTCGATCAATATTGGAGTGCAGTCCTGTGTCTTCGGTTCATTTCACGGTCGGTGCATGCTGTTTCTATTTCTGGCAGAGCAAATCACTTACACACTGGTGGCTTGTGTTAGGGCCTACCTGTTGCCATATTTTATTGATCCCAAGCTGATTGACACATGCACGTTGATACTATAACTAACCTCTCCTTGGCGATCGACGCCATTTTCCTCTAGATCACAGAAGCAGCAGTATGGCTGTGGAGTTGTTCGCAATGCCTGGTGTGGCTGTTGGTCGTTGGCTGATTTCTCTAATCATGATTAGTATTGTTGGTGGTAGCATGGGTACCTTGGGTGGCTTCGGTACCAAGTCTGCATTAGCTTGGTGCGGCATCGTTGATTTTACATTGATAGGGCACATGTACAACACCACCATAGCTAAGAACCACAAGCAATGCTGGAACACATGCAAGGCTCAACCGCACTGTATTTCTGTCAATTTCGCGTCCAGTAATGGACAGTGTGATTTGAACAACGCTACCCACTACGACTACACTGATGATTTGAAGAAAGGGCGTGGCTGGGTGTACACGTACTCGCAGATACAGGTAACTCACAGTAGTGCTATCTTTGCATTTGACCCTGTTTTAGGGCGGAGGATCATATGATCCTCATTGAAGATCACTGCGGTGATCCCAACTCGGATCCTAAAAGAGGTCGTGAGATGGCCTCAACGAGGCTTATGTAAGCGGCCGTTCGATTGTGGTGACGTTACGTCACCGATCAATCGATAAATCGATTAAAGCGGATCAGTGAGTTAGTCCTGGGAGTAGAGTTTTTAAGTTTTTAACCTCATGTGTATATTCGTTTTTTATTGGATATTGCAGGTCGGTTTGGCAAGGGCGTGGCTGTATGTATACACATACACAAAAGGTTAATAAAACAAAATAAAACGAACAAAACCTAAAAAAAAAAGAAAAAAGATCTGCATATTAAAGAGCACTAAAACTCTGTCAATTTTAGCGCTATGCAGTATTTCAATGTAAAGCAGTATTTCAATTTCTTGCTGAAAGTTACATGTTGATGTTTGTAATTCCACAGAACTTGGGATGTGACGATGCGCTCTCCACCAACCGAACCTATAAGCGGTAAGCAAATTTTTCTTTTAGTATACTATATATACGCCAGTTGTCAGCCACACTGGCTCATTGCTTCTTGCAGAATATACAGGTTACCCACACGAAAGATAACACTCTTACTTGTACACGTCGTACAGTGCAATACCAAGGGACTATGGTATGTTGTGCGTTTGGGGTTTGCTTGGAAGGCACATTATACTTTGTGGTAAAACTCCATTTTGCCAAGCTCCGCAAATTGAATTTTTACAATTTATCTATTCATGTCATAGATAAGTATTGGACCAATTTACTGATGCGGGATTTGATCCCCCCAATCCAGGAACGCCGTACTAGCGCTTTATAATCCAGCCTTATTTTGGGTGTGTCCAAAATGGTAAAAATAAAAATAACTACACGCAGCGTATACGCAGCGGATGAAAAAACGCATATATGGAAAGGCGCCTTCATGCTATGCTACACTGTGAAGAGCCATGCCACGACGTTGGTATATCCTTTCAACACAAGCTGGAATGGACTAAAACTTTCCGTTTTACACAGGGACACCATGCGCATGTGCATTTGTGCATTCCAGTTACGTTCGGACGACCCAATATACGCTACGTAAATCGGGCGACTCCATTATAGTGCGCTATTTTGAGTTTGCAACGCGTTTGCCAACACAGTGTTAACTCCTCGGTTGTGATCGGCAAACGCGTTTCATTCTCATAATGGTGCTCTCATTGGAATCGCCCGAATAGTTGGAACCGGACCCATAACGAAATAATATATAGGAGGATGTAAAAGTCGTATAATAATATTTCCTCTTCGTCTTGCTACTACAGTTGGCCGTTGGGAGTTAACGGTTTACCGATGCCAATAATTGGTCGCCCAAATGACGCAGGTTTTCCCTGAAAAACCGGTTACCGTTACCAAGAGACGAATCGGGCAGGTTCTGTGTAGCCGGAACTATGAGGCTGGTGGCTAGAAAAAAACCACACCATTCCTGAAATCCTTACGGAGAAACTGACGTCCAATCTCGTTATTTTACTTTTTCCTTCACAGTGGGATCCATTTGGCCAGTGGGGACCTACGGTTTACCGATGCCAATTGGTGGTTGCCCGAATGACGCAGGGTTTACCTGGGAAACCGGTTACCGTTACCAAGATACGGAAAACTACGACCCTAAAAACGACTGGTCAAACAGTCTGCATTTGAAGGGTCCGTATGGAAAGAATGACATGTGGCAGCACTTCTGCATGAAGACGGTAGACCGTGTTGGTGATAATGATGCAAACTGGCCCAATGGCAAATATAGTATGGAGACAACTGCCCAAAAGGTACGAATACACTAACAGTGGATTCACGGATTTCTGTTCACCTTTCGTGTTAAAGAAAACTGTTTTCCTTGTAGTGTAAAGATTTAGTGGAGGAGTAATGCAAATGAACACCTGAACGGACATCCATATTTGATAAGCTTAGAGATCATATTATATTTATATTTACTTTTATTACCTTTCAACGGAGCCTTTCCCTTGCCGTGTTAAAACATTTTTAACACGTTTCAACCAAATAGTTTTCGTTACTTTTTTGATAGGTATGTCCACCGGATTTATATTTTGGGATGTCGAGAACAACAACAACCGTAACACAGTCAATGGCACCGTGCCATCGGGCGTATACAACCATGACACTCTCATCAACTACTGCTGCATGACCGGTGGTATGACATCCGATCCGATCATCTTGCCAACAAGCAGACCGTTCTATCTCTTCCCCTACACCGACCAGTGTCAGGAGGTATATGGCATGACCGTCACACTCGAGTGGTTTCGTTGGGATAACGAATATCATAACAACCAAGACCACAAGAACGGGGCCCATCCCTACACTTTGCAATATTATGGCCACCAACTGCATTTCTGCTTTTACCAAAATTCTACAGATGAATCCACTTGGCCCGACGGCGTGTACGGTTTACCGATGCCGATTGGCGGTAGCCCTAATGACGGCGGTTTTACCTGGGAAACCGGTTACCGTTACCACGACACGGAAAACGACAACCCTAGTCACGACTGGTCAGACAGTCTGCACTTGAAGGGTCCGTATGGAGAGAATGACATGTGGCAGCACTTCTGCATGAAGACGGTAGACCGTGTTGGTGATAATGATGCAAACTGGCCCAATGGCCAATACTGCGTGTTCAAGTATGGAGACAACTGCCCAAACGGTACGTATAGTAATACCTTGTTCAGTGCGAGCTGAGGCTGTTTTTGATTTGGTTAAGAGGTAACTTTAGGAGTTCAACAGACGGGTACCAATAAAACATTCCCATTTTATATGAAGCCATAGGTTTGGGTCGTACTTGGGTGCGTGGAGGCTATCAAACGGAGGGGTAGGGAGAACACTATGCAGGTATGCCATTTTGCGGGAAATATTACAGGTGTTGTAAACTGTGTGGAAACGTCTTTTTATTAAACCAGACAAACACTCTGTCTTCTGGAGGCATTTATCGGGCTGCGTTTTCTACATGTAGACATTGAAAAAGTTGCGACAGGTTCGCAAGATAAGGAAAATATTTCTTTTAATTGGTGTTGTAAATATACAATCACACTTAAACGATACATCACGATAAATTACAGGATCGTCAAATTCCCAAAGACCTTTTTGTTTCTCACATTGTACTAATATAGCTAGAAAAAAAGAAGATAATTTTGCGGACCGTTAGTCTACGGGATTATTTGTCCTAAGATTTTTGCGAAAACTGCCCCACAAAGCATTTGTCATATATCCGGCCACGAAACGGTCCATAGCTGGCCAGCAGAGGTTGTTCAGACGTGGGTGTCATTGCGCAGGCGCAATAACTGCCGTGTATCATTCAGTGCTTTACCCGCAACGTAGTTGTCGCTGATGAATCCAAGCTTAAAAAGCGCATTATTTTATGACTTTTTCTTAAGGTATGGAGTCTGGGTCCGTATTCTGGGAGGCCGAGAACAACGACAATGGTAACACGGTCAATGGCACCGTGCCATCGGGGGTATACGACCAAGACACTCTCATCAACTACTGCTGCATGGCCGGTGGTATGACATCCGATCCGATCACCTTGCCAACAAGCAGACCGTTCTATCTCTTCGCCTACACCGACCAGTGCCAAGAGGTATATGGCATGACCGTCACACTCGAGTGGTTTCTCTGGGATGACGAAGATAATAACAACCAAGACTACGTGGAGGGCAATCACCCACGTACGAACTCAAACAAAAATTGTGTCTATTACTGCTACTACGAAAGTATCGGTGCCTAGACCTGGTGGTCGATCGTAAATAAAATTGAAGAAACGAAAATGTTGATCGAATAGATCGATCAAACGATTGATCTGTCAATCGATCATATGGTTGGTTTATCACATTGGTCATGCCTCAACCGACTTAGAACTGCTGTTGGCCGTTGCAAAACCAATCTTGCAAAATGGGGGTACAGCGACACTGAAGACACCAGCTGCCTGTGCGGAGAAGAGCAGACCATGCAACATCTTCTTGTCTGCTCACTTATGTCACAGCCATGCACACCCGAGGATCTGATGGCACTAACTCCCCCTGCCATGCTATGCATCCAACACTGGAGTGGACTTATCTAGTGACTCAGTAACTAGCGTAGTGACTCGAAAAGAAGAAGATCACATTGGTAGTATGTTGAACGTAATTACCGACTTGGAAATTAATCCAAGCAAACCCTAAGTTTCGGTGATAAATTTAAATTACATCATTTGGTGGAAAGTTATTTATCAAGTTCTCTTTAATTAGTAATTAACTGTGTTGAAATTTTTAATCTATAAACGTTAAATAAAAAAAAATTAAAAATGTTCCTAGTAGTGGTTAGTTGTGGAATGCAGAGAGCGGAAATGAATATGTAAATGACACGCAATTCGGCAACAGTTTCAAATGATTGGCTCGATGTTAAGCGTCACTGGCGAAACGTTCCATGTGGTTTTTCACAAAGGAAAGTGAATGGAAATGAAAGGGCAATCAAGTTTTATGTATAATTTTGTTTAATAAAGCGAATGAATGTTATTAATTATAATTATCAAATATAAGTGAAATAGAATATACAAAGTTTTTATTACAGTATTATTACAATATGAAGCCATTTAAGGTAACAAAAATAGCATCTGTACGGTATTTATTATTGTTGTAAAATGTAAGTGAAATATATTAGTATTTGAAGTAATTTAAAGATGAACTATGAACATTGACTGCAGCGGGATTTGAACTGGCGACCACTAAAAAAACATTTCTCCTGCAACTGAAATGTCCAGCCCCAAAAGGCTGTTTTCCTTCAAATCGATTTGTTCACATTTAAATAGCCTTTTAATCTGACCTTTAGCTGTGGTAAGATTCCCTCAATGTTGATTGATATTTCATTATATTTAAAATGTTAAATGTGCTTTGAATAAGTGACGATTGTATTTTACCCTATGTACCGTGTCACGCGATTTATTAATATTTCACACTATAGTCACTATACTTAAGTTATATTCTTACAACTCTTGAATACTTTAATAAACTATATTAATATGTTATGAATAAATGCTGATTATCGATTTTGTTAAGCTTTAGTCTACAGATTAAGAACATCACAACCATCGATTTACAAAAACAAAACATCTCAACTCTACCTGGAATATAAAACATGTTAAGATGTTACAAAGCACATTGTGGGTATGTTAATTGGTTGATGTAATCAATGCAATTCTAGCTATTACAATACACAGTGAAGTTGAGAACTTCGTCGAAGATCTATGAACAGGGGTCGATTTCACGATGCCCTGCGATGGATCGCAACTCGAGTTACGAAGGATAACCCATCGTAGGGGACATATCCCACGCTGGGCTTCAATGCATCAAAAGTCTTACGATTGATAGCAAGTTACGAAGAGTTTGGTGAAATCGACCTCTGATAAGTAAAATCATTTACTGGTGAAACTATACTAATTCTAAAACAAAATTAATGAAGAATCAATGGCACAACGAACGTTTAATGGCAATCAAAACAATTATGTATACAAGATGTGAGTTAATAAAATATTCATATAGTGAATAAAAAATGTGTGTGTTTCCTTGCCGACTGCTTTAAAAATTTAACATTTCCAGAACATTATGAAGATAATAATTCATTATGTCGCGCAAAAAAAAGAAAGCGGTTTTATTTTTCCCCGATGATCGAATATTGGCCCATTCTTTTACAAACGAGACCACGTGCTTAAAATACGTTTTCGCGCACATTAACGACATATTCTGTGCCCCCACAGCAAGGGCGGTATTTTGTACTTTCTCAAATACAATTTGCTCAGCTCGACTCGACTCGACTCGACTCGACTCGACTCGACTCGACACGACAAGACACGACTCGAGTCAACTCAACTCCACTCGCCACGGCTCGGCTCGGCTCGGCTCAGCTCGGCTCGGCCTGACCCGGCCAGGACCGTACCGGACCGGACCGGACTGCCTCGGCTCACTTCGCTTTCCCTCATTATGCCTTAATTGGTTTGTCTTGCCTTCTACCACTCGCCTCGCCTCACATCGCATTCCCTTGCCTTATTGCCTCGGTGCCTTGGCATTGTTGAAACCACACAAACATAGAAAGGGTCTAGGTAAAAAACAAATACAGGAATCATACTTTGTGCGATCAAAATTATGTGTCCCAATTCCTCAATTGAATCATGTCAAAGTAGCGAAATTCAGTATGCATTTTACAATCATTTTGCACAAATTTCGAAGAAATTAATTTAAGCTGTTTTAAGGATATTTTCAGATGTACATGAACTCTAAAATGGAAAACAACAAATAAGAGTATATTGGGGATAGGTTAGCTCAGAAAAAAAACCTAGATAATCTACAAACATCAAGTAAATCTGCATTTGTTGTTTTACCATAATTTTTTTCCGACACGATTATCATATAGGAATATATTCATCATATTTAAGCTTTGCTATGCATTTTCCTTTTTTCTTTTTTTTTCTCTTCTCTATGAGCCGCACTGTTTCCATGCCGACGAGCCAAATACCGCTCTGGACTAATTAGCTGAAGCGTTAGCCCGTAAATGATTTGATTATTGTCTCACAGTGCTGAAATGCCGCTGCGTTGTGTGTATGCATAAACAACTCTCGATTCCATGCACTGATTATTCTATTTATCACCAAGCGCCGCCATGTTTCTTCCAATTATCGGTGAATCGCCAATTTGAAGGGAAATTTTAAATTTATGCCGTCTGTATGCCCCTTTACAACATTTACAACACAATAAATTAGTGTCTGTTGTGGTCGTATACATAAAAAATCCCTCATTATTATTCAATTGTTTCGATAAAGGTATTCAGTAATTGGTAAAAACTGGGAGCTGGTTGTCCTATATTTGTGACACCACATTTACAAAGTGCTTTGGTGATGTGGTATGACTGCGATATGTCACACTATTATTATTTAAATGCAGCTCCTCGAAGGAACGAGTATGATTCATAGGACTTTGCCTTGACTTGCCTCTCTCATCCTCCTTTCAGTGACAATTTCGAATTCAACCGTCAATTTTGAATCATAGCAAAGAAGCAAAATTCAACGTGCGTTTTAAAATCATTTGGTTCACATTTCGATGAAATTTATTTCAGATGTTGTTCTTTTTAGATATTTTACTGTACTCTTACCCAGCCCAACAATCAGCAACAACAATCAAACTGAAGGTTGTATTTTAGGAGAGGTTAAATAAAATCAAATCTTATTAACCTACAAACTTCAGGAAAATCTGCAGTTTTATGATTTTGCCATCCCTTCAACAGGGAATAAGTATTTTCCTCGACATAGTAATATCATAGTGAAATATATTCATTACGTTTAGATTTTATCATAATGCATTTTCCATTGTTGGAATTGTTTTTTTCCTTCCCAATAAACCGCGTTATTTCCATGCCAACGAGGCAACAGCGCTCTAAACCAATTACTTGAAGCGTTAGCCCGTGAATGATGTGATTATTGCCTCGCAGTGCTGAAATGCTGCTGCGTTGTGTGTATGCATAAACGACTGTCGATTTCAAGAGCTGCATATTATTTATCGCAAAGCGCCGCTATGTTTGTATAATTAGTCCACGAAGAGGCAAATACACGGGTTTACACCTTGGCGGCCATCTTAGATTTTGATCGCAACTTCAAAACGAGGCACTTCCACGCATGCGCACTTTTCGAAGTGTAAACCCGTGTATTGTGCCGCGTCTATTCAAACAATAAATGCACCATGGGTTGGCGGGAAAAAATCATACTTGACGCAATATAAAACATGTACTAATTGTGTGCAAGCGCTCATCTGTTGACATTTCGAATTCAATCAACAAATGAATCATGGAATGTTGCAATTTCCATTTTGCCTTTTCCAATCATTTTTCTCACATGCCTATTCCAGATGTCTCTTAAAATATAATTAATATTTTTACGGTACTCTTAACATGCGTAACGCAACCAATCAGAAACAAATCTTGATAACTGCAAACTTTAAGAAAATCTGCATTTTATGTTTTTCAATCCATTAAGTTTTTTTCTACATGTTTATCATTCAGGAATATATTCATTGTGTATAGGTTTTTATTATAATGGGTTTTCATTCTTCTGTGTGTTTTCTCTCTTCCCTTAAAGCGGCATTGTTTGTTTATTCGTTTGTCTGTTTCCATGCCAACGAGCCGCTCTAGACCAATTAGCTGAAGCGTTAGCCCGTGAATGATGTGATTATTGTCTCGCGGTGCTGAAATGCCGCGGCGTAGTGTGTATGGATATACGACTCTCCATTGTACGCACGGTTTTTCATTTAACGCGAAACACCGCCATATTCGCCTAAATACAAATATACATGAAGGGCAATTTTAATTTATGCCGTCTTGATGTTCTTATATAGAATTTATCTCAATTCCATTTTTTCTGTTGGAGGTAAAATTTATCTTCATCATTTCTTTTTCGGTAAAAGAATTCAGTAATAAGAAAAAACTGCAGACTGATCTTCATATATTTTTAACACTAAATTTAAAGTCCTGCGACTGCAATTATGTAAAAATGTATATTCATCTGTTTGAAGGACTGCGTATTTTAATTCACACAGGTATTTGCGTCACCTCGTGCTCGGATCAGCTCAGCTAGCCAGCTTCGGCTCGGTTAGGTTCGGCACGGCATGGCCTGGTTCAGCTCGGTCCGGCCCGGCTCGGCTCGGCTCGGCCCGGTTTGGTCAGACTTGGCTCACTTTGCTTTGCCTTACCCCATCATGCCTAAATAGGTTTGCCTCGCCTCGCCTCGCCACGCCTCGCCTCGCTTCGCCTCACCTCGGCTTGGTTCAGCTCGAATCGGCTTGGCACAAATCGGCTCGGCTCGGCTAAAATCGGTTCGGCTCGGCTAAAATGGGCCCGGCTTCACATGGTTCAAATCGGCCCGGCCTGGCTCGGTTCGTCTCGTCTCGGCTCGGCTCGGTTCGTCTCGGATCGGCTCGTCTCGGCTCGGCAGAGCTCAGCTCAGCTCGGCTCGGCTAAAATCGGCCCGGCTCGGCTAAAATGGGCCCGGCTTCACATGGCTCAAATCGGCCCGGCCTGGCTCGGCTCGTCTCGTCCCGTCTCGTCTCGGATCGGCTCGTCTCGGCTCGGCAGAGCTCAGCTCGGCTAACATCGGCCTGGCTCGTCCCGGTACGACTTGGCTCAAATCAGCTAAAATCGGCTCGGCTTCCAAACAAATTGCCTAAATTGGTTTGTTTTGCCTTATCAATCGGTCCGGCTCGGCTCGGCTCAGCTCGGCTCGGCTCGGCTTGGCTCACTTCACCTTGAGAAAAATTCATAAATTGGTCTATCTCGTCTCATCTTGCTTTTCCTTGCAGAAAATAATACTTATCATACGATGAAATATCTGTGGGAATTTCGAATTTAATCGTCAATTGAATCATGGAAAAGTAGTGAAATCATTTGGATAACATTTCAATGAGATTTATTTCCGACATTTTATTAATGTTTTGTTGTGCTCTTACCCAGCCAATTCATCCAAAAAATTAAAAACAAAAAGAACAGTATTTTGAGGAGAGGTTACATCGAAATTTGTTTTTTGAAGATTTTCAAAATTCAGGTAAATCTGTGTTTCATGATTTTCTATAATTATCCCTTCAGCAGTTATAAATATTTTGGCTGACAAAATTATCATGGAGTGAAATATTCATTGTGTTCAGATTTTGTTATGATTCATTTTCCTTTTGGTGGAGTGGTTTTTTTCTCTCTATAAGCGGCGTTGTTTCTATGCCAACGGGCCAACACCGCTGTGGAACAATTTGCTGAAGCGGCAGCCCATGAATGATGTGATTATTGTCTTGGTACAGCGCTGAAATGCCTCGTATTGTGTGTATGCCTAAAAATAACCTCAGTTTCTCGCAAGGTTTAATTTGATTAATCGCCAGGCAACGGCTAATTTATCTTAATACTCCGCAAATCGGCAATTTGAAGGGCACTTTATGCCGTTTTGATCGGCTGCCATTTTCGTCGAGATCACAGAAGCAGCAGCATGGCTGTGGAGTTGTTCGCAATGCCTAGTGTGGCTGTTGGTCGTTGGCTGATTTCTCTAATCATGATTATTATTGTTGGTGGTAGCATGGCTACCTATGACTTGGGTGGCTTCGGTACCAAGTCTGCATTAGCTTGGTGTGGCATCGTTGATTTTGCATTGACGGGGCACATGTACAACACCACCATAGCTAAGAACCACAAGCAATGCTGGAACACATGCAAGGCTCAACCGCACTGTATTTCTATCAATTTCGCGTCCAGTAATGGACAGTGTGATTTGAACAACGCTACCCACTACGACTACACTGATGATTTGAAGCAAAGGCGTGGCTCGGTGTACACGTACTCGCAGATACAGGTAGGTTAATTGGCTTATACACAACGTTGGCCAATACTTATTAAATCAATTCTTAGACCATTTAAGTACATGGAGTCTAAGGCACGTTCTCACACACCAAAAAAGCGCGACTATTTAGGAGCGCGACCCAAATAGTCGCTCTTATTTGTGTGGGGACACAAATAATCGCGACTATTAGTGCGATTTGGAGCGCGCTCCAAATCGCACTTATAGTGCGTCTTTTTGCAAATTATCGCGATTATTTGCTGTGTGAACGTTGCACCAAAAATATACCGGTTTTTTATATCCCATCATGCAAGGCGCGAGTTTAGCGCAGGATGCATGCCAACTTCACGCTTCACTGCGCACGGGCAGTTTGATAGAAATCATACAGCACGATTTGGGTCACGCTTTTTGGCTGTGGGAACACAACAAAAAGCGCGACTATTTTGGAGTGCGACCCAAATAGTCGCGCTTTTTGGTGTGTGAGAATCGTGCCTATTACAAACGTGATGAAATGATGAAAAGAACAAAGAACAAATGATCAACACCTTAAAAAAAAAACAAATTTAAGCAATAATGAAGTTGACAAATGAAGAAAAGGGGATTTTATATCGGATTATATTTTTTTGTTAATTTACAGACCGTCGGTTGCTCTGGTGAAAAGACGATGAACCCCTTGCCAAATGTAACACGCAAAGGTACGTAGTGTTTTTCTTTGTCCCTGAGTACCTTCTGTATCCCTACCTTGACTGCAACAGAAGTCTTAACATATAAAAAAAAATTACTACAATTTGTACACAACGTTGCATAAACATTGAAAGATGTATTTTTGAATGTAATGGAAACAACACAAGCAGTGGTGGCATTTGTAGTTTGCACAGCTATGGAAAGCAGTTGCAAAAATGTTGAATTTGGTCACGCCGTCTGTGGTAAAGCTGAAATGAATTGCAACATTTGACCACCAATGGTTGTAAATACAAGAAAGGTCTATAAAACGGTTGACTCGGTTGAGACTTCTCCCAAAGGTTTTGCCGAAGGTCTATGCCAACTTCACGTTTTCTTTATTGTTTTTTTTTCTGAAATATTGCAGTAGAAACCACTTGGCCTTTGGGGACCTATGGTTTACCGATGCCGATTGGCGGTTGCCCGAATGACGCCGGTTTTACCTGGAAAAGTGGTAGCCGTTTCCACGACACGGAAGACAACGGACCGATCAACAGCTGGTCTGACAGTCCTCATTTCAAGGGTCCGTATGGAAAGAATGACATGGAGCAGCACTTCTGCATGAAGACGGTAGACCGTGTTGGTGATAATGATGCAAATTGGCCCAATGGCCAATACTGCGTGTTCAAGTATGGAGACAACTGCCCAAACGGTAAGTAGGCTATATATATCTATTCGAGAGCTTCAATATCCTGGTATTGTGGACGCAGTTCTTATAAATTATACTGCATACTCGTGCAAATATTCTTGCAGCTGCTAATCTACTCGGTGCCATGTTACTTGCGCAGACGATTTTCAATGAATTGATTTGATTGTAAACGAGGTTATCACATCGATTATAGTTTCACCGTACTGTTTATGTTTTTCTTCGAGGAGTGTTTTGAACCACAGAAACTTTTCAGTCGAAGTATACTTCAAGTTGTAGTATGTTCAAGTCTAAATTGCCTCTTTTACTTCAGGAATGTCAAATGTATCCATATTCTGGGATGACGAGGACGACGACAATCAGAACACAGTCAATGGCACCGTGCCATCGGGAGTATACGACCACGACACTCTCATCAACTACTGCTGCATGACCGGTGGTATGACATCCGATCCGATCATCTTGCCAACAAGCAGACCGTTCTATCTCTTCCCCCACACCGACCAGTGTCAGGAGGTGCTTGGCATGGCCGTCACACTCGAGTGGTTTCGCTGGGATTGCGAAGATGGCAACGACCACGGGGAAGGGAGTTATCCGTTCGGCGACTGGGACTATCATGGACACAAACTTCATTACTGCTTTTACCAAAACACCACAGTGGAATCCAATTGGCCCGTTGGTACCTACGGTTTACCGATGCCAGTTAGCGGTTGCCCGAATGACGCCGGTTTAACCTGGGAAACTGGTAGCCGTTTCCACGACACAGAAAACTACGACCCCGGTAACTACTGGTCAGACAGTCTGCATTTGAAGGGTCCATGTGGAAAGAATGACATGTGGCAGCACTTCTGCATGAAGACGGTAGACCTTGTTGGTGATAATGATGCAAACTGGCCCCGAGGTGAATACTGTGTGTTCATGTATGGAGACAACTGCCCAAACGGTACGTATACATTTATTGTTTCGGTGATTTTGTGTGATTTTGGTAATGATTTTCCCTGTTTTATTTTGTTGAAATACTTTTTGTCTTTAAAAGAACATGGCTGGATCATCCTCAAACTTGAAATAAATCCTTTTAAAGAGGACTGTATTTTTCGGTCTCGTACCTTTTCTTCAGGTATGTCAATCGGATCCATAAACTGGGATGACGAGAACGACGACAATCGTAACACAGTCAATGGCACCGTGCCATTGGGAGTATACAACCATGACACTCTCATCAACTACTGCTGCATGACCGGTGGTATGACATCCGATCCGATCATCTTGCCAACAAGCAGACCGTTCTATCTCTTCCCCCACACCGACCAGTGTCAGGAGGTGCTTGGCATGGCCGTCACACTCGAGTGGTTTCGCTGGGATTGCGAAGATGGCAACGACCACGGGGAAGGGAGTTATCCGTTCGGCAACTGGGAATATCATGGACACAAACTTTATTACTGCTATTACCAAATTACTAAATAAATTTCGAAACTGTTGATGCTGTTCATTTCGAGATTTAATTGAAAATTTACGGATTGGGCTAAAAATCGGCATCGATGTAATTATGTTTCGGAAAAAATAGAGAATTTACAACTACAACAAATGCTGAGCGCATTTGAGATCCATTCTTATTTTCGTGAGTTGGCTGTGCTCAAGAATTAGATAACTTCTGTTCGGGATTGAATTCATATTTGCAATTCAAAACTTCAAAACAATGCAGCTAATTAAATTGCAGTCATCTTAAATATTGTAATGGAGAGAGGAAGGACTACTTGCTGTTAATTATTGTAATGAAGTCTTGTATATTACTGCCGACGCTTACGCAATTGTAATGTTATAAAGCCTTATTAATGTGGTCAATAATTACTTTGCTTTAAAAATTATTTGAAAATTTGTTTTAAATATTAGCTTTCGCCTCGTTAATTGATAATGATTCATTTTCATTCTTCTTTATTGCTACATTTAACCAACTTTATGTCCACCACAAAACAAAGTCATTGATTTGAAGGGACGTACACATTTTATACTATAGGCACATCATTAATAATAATTATGAACTCAATTATGATATATTTCTTATTACAGTCCAAATTCAGTATAAAGATGATACATTATAAGCATAGTCTTTTCTTGAATATTTTTTGTGGAATTTTGATAACTAGTTATCAAAGCATAATATTGGCATTGCGATGGTTTAGTGTCTATTTTGTAACGTAAGTTACCTTTTTTGGCGTGTTTGCAAGCATTTTAAGGAATCTTAAGCGGTATACTTGCTGATTCCAATAACACATTTCTGAATTGGAGTCCTTCAAGAATAATTAAGATAAAAGTCAAAGTTGCTTAAAATGTAACGTAAGTGGAAGTGGAAGAGTGGAAGAGTTGTAGAGTGGAATTGCCCATAAATTATGCAGTAATGAAATTTAGATGACACCCGCTCGTGTTTTAAAAACTTATCTCACGTATTTTGACTTAATTTTTTACTCACTCGGTTTATCTTGTGGTTATTTGAAATGTTTAGATAGTTTTTCGATTTAATTAATTTACAATGATAGTTTCATGCTTACGACAGTACGAACCTAATGGTAGAGCTTACCTTGGTTAGAAGACCAACATTAGATGAAGATTTCATTTATTTTCACGTCGCACTTGGCTTTGCAATAATATTACGCGGTGCACTTAATTTTAAGCTAATAAACTTACAAAAGCATGAAAAAAAATTATAAAAATAAATATCAAATATCAGACAAAACATTAAGAAGGAAACCACAATCTAGATCCAGACACAGGTAGTTTGGCCAAGACTCCAAGTAAGCACTTACTGCCTGAAAAGAAACATTTCACATGGAAGACCAATGAGTGGAAAATAATAGTTTTTTAGAAAATTCCGATGTTAAGGAAAAGGCTCCTGGAACGAACAAATTGGGCTATTACATCGTGTGACTTCAGCAACGTCACATTTACCCTTGCCCTAAAGAAAGTTCCTTTTTAATACTGTGACCACACCCAAGAACGGTAGTAATCCAACGTTACACGCTGTCAATGTCAATCGAAGGTTTAAATAAAATTCACACAATATTTGATGGAAATCTTCATGTTTCTATTGATCATTACTGTTTTCTGTTTTCAATTTAGTATTCGCGGTTTTGGATGCATGCGGGGCAGGGCGGGGCGGTGCTGGGTCGGGCGGGACGGGGCGGGACGGGGCAGGGCATTACAGGGCGGGGCATGGCAGTACAGGGCGGGGCAGGGCAGGGCAGGGCAGGGCAGAGCAGGGCAGGGCAGGGCAGAGCAGGGCAGGGCAGGGCAGGGCAGTACAGGGCGGGGCAGGGCATGGCAGGGCAGGGCAGGGCAGGGCGGGGCGGGGCAGGGCAGGGCAGGGCAGGGCAGGGAAGGGCGGGGCCGTGCTCACATGTCGAAGACATATATTTCAGATGTTTTATGATTATCTTTTTTAAGTACTTTTTTACCCAGCCTAATTCTCCACGAAAAATTAAAAACAAAAAGAGCATTTTGAGGAAAGGTTACATCATAAAAAAAACTCTGCGACTGCGATATGTCACACTATAATATTCATCACCGCGAAAGAACGAGTATGATTCACAGGACTCTGCCTTGCCTTGCCTCACGCCTCCTATCTGTGGAAATTTCCATCTCAATCGTAAATTGAATCATAGCAAAGAAGCGTAATTCATCGTGCGTTTTACAATCATTTGGCTCACATATCGATGAGATTTCAGATGTTAAATAACCTTTTTAACTGTACTCTTACCCAGCCCAACACTCCACAGCAAATAATGCATAATCAAACGGAAGGGTATTTTGAGGAGAGGTAAAATCAGAATATAAAATCCGGATGAGACTACAAACTTCGGGAAAACCTGTAGGTTATGATTTTGCCATCCCTTCAACAGGTATAAGTCTTTTCCTTTGTTAGGGTTTCCCTGTGAGCCGCATTGTTTGTTTGTTTGTTTGTTTGTTTCCATGCCAACGAGCCGCTCTGGACCAATTAGATGAAGCATAAGCCCATGAATGATGTGATTATTGTCTCGCAGTGCTGAAATGCCGCTGCGTTGGGTATATGCATAAACGACTATCAATTCAACACACAGTATTGTATAACACAAAGCACCGCCATATTCGCCTAAATACAAAATATACATGAAGGGCAATTTGAATTTATGCCGTCTACATTTTCTTTTAGACAATGATTAAAGCTCAAATAAAATTTCGTCTGTTTCGTATAAAATAGTATTTCTTTTCAACCTTTATTGTTTCAGTAAAAGTATTCAGTAATTGGTTAAAAATCTGGAGACTGGTCCGGATTTGACCAGTGCAATCCAAATCTGGATTTGTTTGTTGATGTTGTATGACTGAAATTATTTCAAAATATCTATGGATCTCTTACATCTCCGCCCTTGCCTCGCCTCGCCTCGCCTCGCCGCTATTTTTGTTTGATCAATGTGAATTTTATAGAGAAATATATATTCATTGTGTGTATATTTTGTTATATTACATTTTCTATTGTAAGAGGTGTCTTTTTCTTCCATGTAAGCTGCATTGTTTGTTTGTTTCCATGCCAACGGGCCAACACCGCTCTGGACCAATTAGCTGAGGAATTAGCCCATGCGAATGATGTGATTATTGTCTCGGTGCAGTGCTGAAATGCCGCTGCGTTGTGTGTATGTAAACACGACTCTCGATTCCATGCACAGTTTCTCATTTATCGCAAAACACCGCCATGTTCGTCTATACGATATTTGAATAGCAATTTTCAATTTATGCCATGAGGATATTCTATTTGAAAATTTACCTCCAAATAGATGTTTTGTCGATTAGTCGTATGAAATAACATTTCTCGTCATTATGATGCGGTAAAAAATTCAGTAATTGACAAAAACTAGCGGCTGGTTATTATTTCGTGACACTTAAAGGGATGGTACAGAATTGGTAAGACAAAATACACTTCATGATCACAGATTCACATAAAACGTACACAGTATAATGGTGATGATAGGAGAAAACATCCCATGAAATGTTTTTGTCTGAAATGCCATATTCATTGAGAAATAAATGAAACTATTTTCCGATTGGGATAAATCGCTTCGAAGAGTTTTATTCATTCGTTGAAATGTCACGCATGGGCGTAGATCCCGGGGGGGGGGGGGGCTAGGGGGGTTGCAACCCCCCCCCCCCCCCAGGTTTTCACCTGTTATATGTATAAAAAAATGATTTTGTGCACAAACGTATATGGAAGTACGACCCAGCTACACGGATAACCCCCCCGGCCCCCCCGCCCCCCCCCCCCCCCCCAGGTCTGAGGACGTGTCTACACTACTCGAAATGTGTACAGTTCTCTGTACACGGGTTTTCACTATTTTCTCGTGACCCAGATGGCTGATTGACCTCAAACTTCTACAGGTTTGTCAGTTAAAGTATATGATGGATTACATTATGTGCTTTCACTGTCAGCAACGGTTTTGTCGCAAAAACCAGTTCTGTACCACCCTTTAATTTGAAAAGTTGTGTAAGTGGTGATGTGATATGAGTGCGATATGTCACATTGCGTAGACATCTTAAAGGTAGTATTTTGATTCACAGGACTTAGGCCCGCCTCGCCTCACCCAGCCTCACCTCACCTAGCCTTCCCATACACTGCCTTGGCTGCCCTTGACTTGGCTCAGCTGACGTCGCTTCGCCTCGCCTTACCTCGCCGTCGCTTTGTTCAAACGATAAACGCATTGAATCATGAGAAAATAGCGAAATTCAATCTGCTTTTTTTACAATCATTTTGCTACATTTCGATGAAATGTCCCTGAGACATTATACATTTTCGCTGTACTCCTACCCAACCCAACCCTCCACAAACAAAATGAAGAACACAAGGAAAAATACTTCGAGGGAATGCTACATCAGAAACAATCTTAATCACCTAAAATAAAATCTGCAGTTTATGATATTTCCCTCCCTTCAACGGGTTGAAGTATTTTTCTCGTCATAATAATCATACAGGAATATGTCGTTTTCATGCCATTTGGGCCAACACCGCTCTGGAACAATTATCTGAAACGGTAGAGCGTAAATGATGTGATTATTGTCTTGGCAGAGCGCTGAAACGCCTGTGCGTTGTGTGTATGCCGAAAAGACCCACTCAAGGTTTATTTTGATTAGTCGCCAGGCAACGGCTAGTTCGTCTTACTCCGCAAATCGCCAATCTGAAGAGAAATTTAGGCTGCTTCGAATTTAACGAGTTTTGAGCGGCTGCCATTTTCGTCGAGATCACAGAAGCAGCAGCATGGCTGTGGAGTTGTTCGCAATGCCTGGTGTGGCTGTTGGTCGTTGGCTGATTTCTCTAATCATGATTATTATTGTTGGTGGTAGCATGGCTACCTATGACTTGGGTGGCTTCGGTACCAAGTCTGCAATAGCTTGGTGCGGCATCGTTGATTTTGCATTGATAGGGCACATGTACAACACCACCATAGCTAAGAACCACAAGCAATGCTGGAACACATGCAAGGCTCAACCGCACTGTATTTCTGTCAATTTCGCGTCCAGTAATGGACAGTGTGATTTGAACAACGCTACCCACTACGACTACACTGATGATTTGAAGCAAGGGCATGGCTGGGTGTACACGTACTCGCAGATACAGGTAGGTTTGCTTATACAAAACGTTATAGCCAATACTTATAAAATCAATTCTGAAACCATTAAATTACCTGGAGTCATCACAAACGAGTTATGAAAAGAATAGCTAACGTCACATTGGACGAAAGTTAAAGGTTTATTGTAATCAAAACTCATTTGATACAAATACATCTGTATTGGTATCAAACTCAACATGTCTATCATTGTTTGTGATAAACAATATATTATGTAAAAAGGGGCGTGTTTTAGACCCATAATTAAGTACCTCATTTTTCGCGACGAAAAATCTCGGTACATCACAAGCAGAACGCCAAAAGGTATACAAGTCGCAAACCTGCCGACCCCGCGTTTTTGTTCAAATCAAAGAGCAAAATCTTATATTGAATGTGCGTGAGCCAGCATGAGCTACATCGGTTCAAGCCTGTCTTGTTCTGTATGTGACGTCACAAGCATTGTTCCGTGGATCGGTTCAGGGGGGATTTTGGGGGAAGGGCGGGGCATGGGCGGGGCATGGGCGGGGCATTCATGTTCTAATTTTCAACTTTTGGGTCAAAATAAAGCACTAACATGTACATAATAATTTAAATCTATAAAGTAATTAAATATGCATTAAAGGTAATTCCATACTTTGGTTTTTGTCACAGAAATGCAGATTCATGGGCAAAAATATTACAGAAGATACAGTAACTGTCATTTGTGGAAATTTCATGTTCTTTTTTTATCTTTTCAACCTTGTTTTTTATCTTTTTAAAGATCAAAATAGTTTTTGGTCATTAGTTTAACTCTTTTCTGGATAAATACAACATTTCAGGCAGAAGAGTTTTAACGGTATGTTTCTAGCAAAACCATCTTTATACCCTGTAGATTATAGGTAAAAATGTGAAGATTTCTGTTTCGGTATGCTAACAATTTACCTTTAAGCAACCATTTTAAAGCACTTTCATCCCTTTCCCAAATGTTGTCACAGGAAACTTTTAAAGACCTAGTAAAACGAATAGAGAAATATCGATTTTTTCCTCATGAATGACTATTTGAACAGTTTTCCAATTCTTAGATAATAAGAACCAAAACAATTTAAGGATTTCCTATCCCGGAAATAGGACCACAAATTTGCCGATTTTGAGCCGGCGCCAAAGACATTTTTGTAAAAAGGTGATCACGTCATTACCTAATTTGCATTGGTGATGACGCGTGTGGGGACTCGCCGACGGCTATCACGCATGCGTATATGAAACTTCGCATTTTTTGATACACCAATAACACCATTGGCAAACTCTCATCTGTTTTCAATACACGTTTTACTAGGTCTTAAAGAAATAATACAGTTGACGATTGAAGAAAAAACGTATTAATTTTCAGATTATTAATTTTCTTTTAATTTACAGACTGTCGGTTGTTCTAGTGAAAAAAAGATTGACCTCCTGCCAAATGTAACACGCAAAGGTAAGAATGTGTTATTCTAAATTATATCTCTTACTACCTTGTAGGTTGCTTCCAGTTCCATAACTGTGCAACAGAAGTCCCAACTTCTCTGACTTTTCATGATAACGGTTGGCTCGGTGGAGAATATCTACCATTTGAGGTTTTTGCCGAAGGTTTATGCCAAGTTCAGTTTGTCTTTCTCTTTTCCCTGAAATATTGTATTAGAAACCAGTTGGCCTTTGGGGACATACGGTTTACCGATGCCGATCTCTGGTTGCCCGAATGACGCCGGTTTCATCTGGGAAACCGGTTACCGCTACCAAGACACGGAAAACGACAACCCTAGAAACGACTGGTCAGACAGTCCTCATTTCAAGGGTCCGTATGGAGAGAATGACATGGAGCAACACTTCTGCATGAAGACGGTAGACCGTGTTGGTGATAATGATGCAAACTGGCCAAATGGTCAATACTGCGTGTTCAAGTATGGAGACAACTGCCCAAACGGTACGTGTAATAAATACCGGGCGATTCACAATATTGCGCCTCTATATACGAGTTTGCATGCAACGCGTTGGCCAATCACAATGCGAGGAATTAATTTTGCCGACAAACTGCGCATGTGGAAAGATGCGCACAGTTTGTCGACAAATTGGCAAACGCGTTGCAAACCCATGGTGGCGCACTACTGTGAAACGATTTCTGCCTTTTGTTATTGTTTATTGTTATTTTCTAACTTAAAGACCCGTAAAGCTGAAATAAATGCCTTCAAAACAACTGAACTTTCTAATCTGTTGCCTTTTCCTCAGGTATGTCAACCGGATCCATATTCTGGGACGACGAGAATAATGACAATCGTAACACACTAAATGGCACCGTGCCATCGGGAGTATATGACCATGACACTCTCGTCAAATACTGCTGCATGACCGGTGGTATGACATCCGATCCGATCACCTTGCCAACAAGCAGACCGTTCTATCTCTTCGCCTACACCGACCAGTGTCAGGAGGTGTATGGCATGACCGTCAGACGCGAGTGGTTTCGATGGGATAACGAAGATGATAACAACCAATACACCGAAGACGGGAGCCATCCTTACACTTCAGAACGGAAAGACCGCCGTAAACTGCATTACTGCTATTACCAAAATACTACAGTAGAAATCACTTGGCCCTTTGGTGCCTACGGTTTACCGATGCCAATCAGCGGTTGCCCAAATGATGCCAGTTTTACCTGGCAAACTGGTAACCGTTTCCACGACACGGAAAACGACGACCCGGATAACGACTGGTCACAGAGTCCTCATTTCAAGGGTCCGTATGGAGAGAATGACATGTGGCAGCACTTCTGCATGAAGACGGTAGACCGTGTTGGTGATAATGATGCAAACTGGCCAAATGGCCAATACTGCGTGTTCAAGTATGGAGACAACTGCCCAAACGGTAGGTGTAATAATTTATTTTTGCTTCAATCACTCATTAATGTTTTATTTCTATATTACATTAACATGATTTCAATCTTCCGCAAAGCTGACAGCTCTCAAGACCAATGAATTAATGATCTAATTTGGTGGCTTTTGCTTAGGCATGTCAACCGGATCCATATTTTGGGATGACGAAAACGACGACAACCGTAACACAGTCAATGGCACCGTGCCATCGGGAGTGTACGACCATGACACTCTCATCAACTACTGCTGCATGACCAACGGTGTCCTATCCCATCCGATCACCTTGCCAACAAGCAGACCGTTCTATCTCTTCGACTACCGTAAACGTTGTCAGCAGGTGTATGGCATGACCGCCTCACTCGAGTGGTTTCGCTGGCATAACGAAGATGATAACAACCAAGACCGCATGAACGGGAGTCATCCGTACCGTGCCCGGACCTACCAAGGCCACAAACTTCGTTTCTGCTATTACCAAAATACCACAGTGGAAACCATTTGGCCCTTTGGTGCCTACGGTTTACCGATGCCGATTGGTGGTTGCCCGAATGACACCGGTTTTACCTGGGAAACCGGATACCGTTACCAAGACACGGAAGAATACAACCCCAGTAACGACTGGTCAGCCAGTATTAATTTCAAGGGTCCGTTTGGAAAGAATGACATGTGGCAGCACTTCTGCATGAAGACGGTAGACCATCTTGGTGATAATGGTGGAAACTGGCCCAATGGCAAATACTGCGTGTTCAAGTATGGAGACAACTGCCCAAACGGTATGTATACGCGGCTTATTCACTGATTTTGTGTAATGTTAATGGTTGTAATTTTACTCTTTTTTTTTATGGTTGAATTTCTTTTGTTAAAAAGAACATGGTTGGCATCATCCTTCAACTTGAAAAAAAAACTTTAAAAAGAACTGTATTTTCGGATCTCGTATACATTTCCTTCAGGTATGTTAACCGGATCCATATTCTGGGATGACGAGGACGACGACAATCGTAACACAGTCAATGGCACCGTGCCATCGGGAGTTTACGACAATGACACTCTCATCAACTACTGCTGCATGACCGGAGGTAAGACGTCTTATCCGATCATCTTGCCAACAAGCAGACCGTTCTATCTCTTCGCCTACACCAAGCAGTGTCAGGAGGTATATGGTATGTACGTCACACTCGAGTGGTTTCGCTGGGATAACGAAGATGATAACAACCAAGACTACGAGGAAGGGAGTCATCCGTGCGACACCGGGAACTACAATAACCACAAACTTTTTTACTGCTTTTACCAAAAACATGTCTAAATTCAAAGCCGTTGATCCTCTTCATTTCGAGATTAAATTTAAAATTTACAAATTTCGCCAATCGGCATAGATGTAATAATATGTTTCGGACAAATTTACAACAGCACAAACGCAGCGCGCACACTTATCCATCCATATTTTCGGGAAAATGCCTGTGCTAAATAATTTTATAATCATTGTTCGGGTTTGGATTCCTGTTTTCAATTCAAAACTGCGAATTACACAAAATGTATGGAGAGAGACGTAGGACTAATTATTGCTAATTATTGTAAAAACGAAAATTCTTGTGTATTAATGCTTACGCAAGTGTAATGTTTATCCTTATTAATGTGGACACTAATTTGCTTTATTGATTACTTGAGAAATAGTTTTGAATAATATCACCTCGTTAATGTTATTGATTCTGACGTTTTCATCTTTCTTTATTACTGTATTAAACCAAGATACAAATTCATTGATATGTAGAGACACTATATTGATGTATACTCAATCCTGATGAACCGGTTATTGAAGTCCAATTTAGTTTAAAAGTGTTATATTATATATTCATCTCTTTTCTTGAAAATGATGTTTTTAAAAATTTAGTTGGAGTTTAGATAATTATTCATCAAAGAGTATGCACTTAAAATTGAAATCTAATCAGTGCACGGTCGTGTTTTAAAACGTATCTCACGACTTTTGTCTTGAATAATTAACTCAGTCTGTGTATCTTAATTTATTTGAATTTTTAGTTAGACTAAAACTGGTTTTTGCATTCAAATTTACTTACAATGATAGTTTCATGCTTACCACAGTACGAACCTAATGGTAGGGCTTACCTTTGTTAGAAAACCAACATTAGATGAAGATTTTATTTATTTTCACGTCGCACTTGGCTTTGCAATAATATTACTCGGTTCACTTAATTTTAAGCTAATAGACTTAAAAAGCATGAAAAAAATTTTTAAAATAAATATCAAATACCAGGTACAACATTAAAAGGGCAATCTAGATCCACACACAGGTAGTTTGGCCAAGACTCGAAGTAGGCACTTACTGCCTGACAAGAAGCATTTCACATGAAAAAAAAAACTAGTGAAAAAAAATTTGTTTTAAAAAATTCTAATGTTAAGGAAAAAGCTTCTAGGCAGGAACAAATTGGAACAAGTTTCTTTTTAGTACTGTGACAACGCCCCAGAACGGTAGTAATCTAATCACAAAGAATGCTGTCAATGTCAATAAATGGTTGAAATAAAATTCAGACAATATTTGATTGAAATCGTTTTGTTCCTATTGACCATTACTTTTTTGTGTTTACAATACAGAACAGTATTTAATTACAAACATAAGGTGGTTGTTGATGATAATAGTGAACAGTAATTTTAATTGATGGGAAGGCGTGTTTGTGCCGTGAATGGATGACAACAGGAGTGTATCATGGAAGTACGCGGTTTTTACAAAAATTGTTGGGCGTGGCAGGGCGGGTCAGGGCGGGTAGGGGCGGGGCGGACGGGGAGGGAGGGGCGGGACTGGGCGTGCGGGGTATGGCGAGGTGAGTCGTGGTGTCCGCCGGGTAGGGTCGGGGCTCTGCTGGATAGGGTCTGTCCAGGCTGGGTCGGGTATGGGCGGAGTCGGTCGGGTCGGATCCAACCTAAACAAAGGTCACCAAGACCTAATTACAAACTACAATGCATTTTTGTTTCTGTGACCTGCCATGCAGTATAAAGGAGAAATGTGACAACCAAAGCCTTAAATGCGACTTGTAATACACTTCTATATACCCGATGTTACGCAGCAATGGCTTCAAACTACGGAACCCATAACGGAAAAATCATGACCAAACCTAGCTGGAACCAATACTAGACCGCTATCCTACACCATAATGCAAGCCAGGCATTTCATGAAATCAAGACCATCCATAAACATGAAGTGGCAAGAAAGTGGAATCTTCTCTTAGCTTTACACCCACAACAAAGACAAGCTAGATTCCAAGAATAATGCTGCCGTTTACCAAATCCCATGCTCTTGTGTAAAAGTATTCATGTATTATAATTAGTGAGACAGGAGGGGGTTTCAATACCAGACTCTACGAACATAGAGCACAATGTCGGAAAGACAAATTGGATAAATAATTACACGTATCGGCCAGATCATCACACACTCTACTACAACGGACCATGTCGTTGAATGGCAACAGGCTTCCCTCATAGTGAAAGAATCTAGATTTTGTGGCCTCTTTAAAGCACATTCATGGTAATTTTGTCCTTAAATTGAAGCTTCATTGAAACAATAATATAACAAAAAAAAATATATAAAAAACTGCGCGTTTCTAAAAAGCACAACAATGCACTTATACGGTTTAAAATATGATAACAATGCAAAATAATACTACATAGTTTCTATACATTCACAATATTATCACTTAATAGGCCAACAACATAATTTTCCAAAACGAATATTTCGAAGGAAGCAACTACATGAGGTCTACGATCTGTTGGCCTTCATTAAACTACGTACGTTATTAATTGCAGAATGAGGGCGCTGTTTCAATAAAGCTCTAAAAAAAAAAAAAAAAAAAAAGCGCACACAAAAAATAATGGTGGCAAATAACTTTCTTTTTCGACGTTACAGACGTTAGCAACTACCAAGGTGATCACAACTAATAAGAGTCATCAGTGTCCTATAATAATGTTAAAATCATTTTAAACAGTGTTAATTTTTTACAAGCGAAACGAATCGTCACAAAGGATGTAGGCCTAGGTCTAGTTTCTTTGAATCGATCGATTCAAATGTTTGATGCTACCAATAATTATTGTGGTTTGAAAATGCTTTATGTATGGACTTATTGATGAGTAGAAAACTTCTTATCCAGTGTTCCATTTCAGTAACTGCTATGGACAAGACTCCGATTAAAATGGCAAAAAATGGCAGAGTGTCACGGTAACATTCACCACCCAATTACGGACTCACCGTAGTTATAAACACAATAATCATCACATAATTATTGTATGCCGCTTTGAGTTCGTTTTTCTGCATAGTTTCACTGCGTAGGCTAGCTACTGCAGGTAACAGCAGTAATTGTAAAGAGCAAACTTGACAAAGGTTGAATAGACAAGCTACGACGGAAACAAAAATTACTGTCACTCTTTCTTAAGGTGACCAGACGTCCCGATTTCCGGGTACAGGCCCCGATTTGACAGTGCCGTCCCCGATGAAAGATTGTCCCCGAAAATGTCCCCGATTTGACGAAATGCCCCCGAAAATTCGAATTGTCCTAAATAAAAAAAAAACGAACACAAATGCTGTGCTGAAGAAGATCCATTCTTCAGAGAAGTATGCGAATATAACCGCCTAAGACATGTAAGTATGTAACCCTCTCATGTCAACCGGACAAGACGTCCATAGATGCCACCATTTGGCATGTAGGCACCATCTGGATTCAAATTTTTTCAAAATTATACCCCTCCCCCAGGACATGGATCACTGTCCCCGGATCATCTCAACAAAATATGGTCATCATACTCTTTCTGCATAAATTACCATCTTTTCCGGGGCTGAATTTTCATTCACAGGCCTGTCCTAATTATTAATTACTTAAGTAAACAAATCCCAATCATAAAGCTACAGGGGGTCTATGGTTTCACTGAACACAACAATGCACAGAGTTTAAACGTCAAACTGATTACAGGCCTCATGTTATCCAAAACTACTTAGAAAAATGTAGACCAATTAGGCCTTAAAGTATAATGACTTACCGCGAAACACCAGCACGACACGGATCATTGCGCCAACGGGAATTCCTTTGACTTGTTCCTAATTGCCACGTGCTGTCTGTTAGTTACACACCGAATGATGTGGTCCCGTCGTTTCCTTTCCAGGGTATGGGCCTGTGGCACAATTTTGACATTCTGGCCGTGTTCCACTTTTCCCTTCGTCCATGTTGGGCTAGGAATTGTATAAGTTCCTTCGAATAATCCTCAAGTAAAGTTCCAAGAAAGTCCTGATCCTCACTGTGCATCGAACAACTGACAGAGACACGTGAAATATTTCAGACAGGAACCCAGACGTCGCTTTCCATGTACTCGACGTTTCTGTTCTGATGACTTGGGGCCAGCCTATAGAGACAGTGGAATACACTGGTCACCAAAATGCAGTCACACGCGTTTTAACATTGCACAGTACACGTACACAAGGGGACCAATGACTTATAGGACGGTGCTATACTTCGGCAAAGTTGATAGAACAGCTGCAATCTGTTCATTTTGATTCAGTGTCATGGAATAAAAACAAATCTGTGAATTTTTCAGCTCAAGTGAACAATGGAAACAATAGAAAACAGCGAAAATCGTTGCAATTATTGTTACGCAAAATAATAGTGAGGTGGTCAGTGTAATTGTGAGGTTTTGATCTCGGAGATCAAACTGCCTAGCTGTTTTCGGTATTTTGTTTTACTATTTTCTGAAAAATACAGCATTTCAGGCAGAAATATTTTTAACGGCAAGTTTGTATACGTAGGCCTACACGTATGCCTGTACACGTAATAACTGCAGCAACGACAACCACAACAATGACATGAACAACAACAACAACAACAATAGCCCAACAACAACAAATGACAACAACAAACAACAACGACAATAACCACAAACATCAACAAAACTAAAAGAATAAAAAATTGATTATTCATGTAGTTATGAACTACAAGAGGCCATCAACCAAAAAAGGAATTAGCCTGACATTTAGGATCTTTCCAAAAAGACAAAGGCCGAAATCCTTTCAGGAAATATCTATAGATTGAAACTTCCAGCCGTCTCAACTCCCCCCCCCCCCCAAACAAAAAAAATCTAGGCCCTATCGAACAAATCTATTGAAATGTCGTTGGACTTCAGCGGTTATCTAACAATGCCTTCCCGAGAGAAGCTCGATTCAGTCGGGGTAGTATTTCAATTTTGCGTTGGCGGATAGGCTATCTCCGTGGGTATTTCAAAGCACATACGCTGTGCATTTTGTCAATACTGTGACAGCTTCTGTACGGTAAGCTAATACCAAAAAAAGCAATAGAAAATTCAATGGCTTGAGCGTGGCAACATAAGGCCGTTATTTTTCTTTCACAAGTTCTCACTTGAAAGTCCACGTCCTATAGGCCTATGCATAAGATGAAGATCGAATTTCCTTCAGCACAAAATAATATGAATAAACCATGGAGCTTATAGACCATGCCCGCCTGCCTTGCATGCCTGGCTACAATGCGTATAAGCTTACTTGAGGCCTTTTCGTTCTGTCTCCTACAACTGTGCGGCTTGGAAAATAAAGGTCGCGATTTGATAAACTCCTTTTCCTTGCTCAAAACAGGGTATCACTAAAGTGACAGTATCAAAAAACATCTATTTCTGTTCATTGTGTTTGAAAAATGTATGTGGAATGGAGCCATGCATAAGGTAGGGAAGGTAAAATTAATTCACTATTGACAATTAAGCGCGTTTGGGTCGAATACTGTACTGATGGTAAGGCACCTAAAAAGACGGTAAAATAAAATCCTGCAGAAAAGTTGCATTCAAATCGGATTGGCTGCCACTGTTTGTTTTTTCCCTCATGGATATGGAAATATTTATCATATGTAAAGTAACATTGTTTTGCATGAAAACAAATAACTGTTTTGATACAGCCGAAATGAATTATGCATTATCAATGAGAGAGGTTGTATTGTTAATTGGCACAAATTTATGTTGCACTGTTCTTATAGCATGAAGCCTTTAAGCCATACGTCGAAATAGGTTCGGCTGTCAGCTCAGTTCTTGAGGAAAGCCTAGCCATGAGACACGTCTAATTTCACTGATCGAGGATAATACCGTCTGTATTTTATGCAGTAGGCCCTAGGCCTGGAGGGCTGATCTTTAGTGCGTTCGGTCACGATGCGCGCTTGATTTATTTGCACACAGGCCTATAGCCTGTGCCTTCATGGTATACTGGTATAGTTGCTGTCGATGCACGAAGGATCGCTGACGAAGACAAGTACTCTCTTCCTATACACTCTCCATGCAGTCAATGAGGACATCACATCGGAGTCGGTTACTATATCGTGATGAGGACATGGTCTTTCTGATGGTGGATTTTACACCGCCGGAGAAGAATCGTATAAACTTCGACTGAGATGAAACAGGTAACGTCACAGATTATAGGTAATCGTCACTGCTCCATGTGTGCTGAAATTTTAGACTTCATCATGTCGAGTTTTAAAATTATGTCATTTCACTCAGATGTGGTACGATTTGTGACAGTTTATCCCGTGCTGCAGTTGTGGGTGAGCTATCTATTATTATTCACGTTTCAAGTGCATTATCCAATTAAGCTCTATATAATAACAAGAAGGAACTCAACTTTACCGATTAAAAACTAGGGGCCAATTTCATAAAACTGTTAAGGACAACAATTTGCTTAGCACAAAAATGTCTCACCCAATAAAACAAACCACCATTGAAAATTCCATTTGATATTCATGGTCACCGAACAACAGCCAAAGAACAATCACAAGTGATACACAGCACGTGGAAATTTGGTTGTTAACCCTATTTTATTACTGGACAGAAATGTCATGCTTAGAAAATTTTTGTGCTTAACAGTTTTATGAAATTGGCCCCAGGCTATAACTAAGTTGGTGCCATGGCTTCGAAGCTATTGTACTATTTGTATTAAATAATCTAACACCTCAAAGTATTGTGATTATATTCGGGGACATATTAATTTTGTCCCATTGCATGTCCCACATAGCATGGAGTGGTATTGCATTATAATTGCCTGCATAGGCCTACATGGGTATAAGAGGGGATTGTATATATACGTTTGGCCTACAGTCAGTGTTTATTTAAGCGATTTCGTATGTGTTTGGTATTACAAACCGGGACAATTCATGTAATACAGTGTAAAAAATTTACTGTTCAAACTTCAGAATTCAGAAATCATTTGGCAAACAAATTAACGAGTCATGGGCCGGGAAACAATGGAGCAAGAAAGCAAACACCGAGAACAAACGGACTTAAACACTTCATTAAACAAACAAACAAACAAACACCCCCAACAAACAAACAAACAAACAAAGAACAACAAACTATAACAAACGATGACATCAACAAAGTGCAAAAACAATTCTAATATAACCGGACAGAAACACTTCATTAAACAAACAAACAAACAAACACCCCAACAAACAAACAAACAAACAAAGAACAACAAACTATATAACGAACGATGACATCAACAAAGTGCAAAAACAATTCTAATATAACCTCATGCGCCCCATTGCGAGAGGTCCTAATGCTTGTGTATAAACCTATATTACGAAATCATTATGCGAACAATATTAATGTACATGGACTCAGGATAGCATTTTATTCCACGGAACGTCATTGGAATTGGTTTTCAATACACAACTGAGATTTTGAATACAAAAATATTGCCACTTATTGGGAGTTGAGTGGTGTACGTTTATGCAAACAAAAAATATGTTATGAAGAAACATGATCAAGATAACCGTCCCGTGCAGTATAGGCTTACTATACTCTCTCTACACACAACTGAGGTAAAGATGCCCCAAGCATCAATGGTATTGGTAGCTGCTGTCTGAAGACAGCGAATAATTTCATGCCGAGCGCCCGGAGGCAATAATAAAATGTCTCATTTTTACACCTTCCAGATTATGATGCAATATAATATTATAGATTTATTTAAATAAAGAAGAAAGCCAGATCCCGTGCTCGTGCCGTAGCTATCAATAGCCCCACTCTCCTTATACGTAGCCTCGAGGACCAAAACTAGATCGTGTTAATGTTTGATTCTGCTAAGAGTTAAATACCAGATTGTCTGGCAATTCTAATCTCTTAAGATGACACAATACATAAAAATTATGTTGAAATGGTTTCCCTTAATATTAAAGGTATAGTATCATACTTTGGTAAGAAACCAAAACAAAAATTTCCACAGATTTACATATAACTTCCAGGGTATGAAGATGGTGCTAGTGGAAACCTACCGTTAAAATTGTTCCGCCTGAAATGGTGTATTTATCCAGAAATGAGTAAAACAACGACCGGAAATCTTTTTGATCTTTCAAAATCTTTTAAAAGATCAAAAATAAAAGAGAAAAGACATAAGAAATTCTGTGGCCGTTTTTCGAGATTTTCTCAAAAAGTGGGCACCGTATGGGACTGAAATTTTCACAGATGACTGTGACTGAATCTTCCTTGATATATTTGCTCATGAATCTGTACTTCTTTGACAAAAACCAAAGTATGATACTACCTTTAAGTTGGGAACTATTGCAGTTCCATGCGTTTGAAGTAAAAGGCATTATGATTGATGATGTTTTTATTTATTGCCATCAGTCAATTTCGTCAGTCGGTTTAAAGTTGCTTTTCTTGTTTGTCTGTCCATAGGCAGGCAAACAAAATTATGTTTAACTTTCATGTTCACCTGCAGTGTGTGAAAAAAATATTGGTATGTCGAGATATGTTTTGATATTCAAAACTATCTCTTATACTAGTGTGTGCTTTCATCGTACACGAGCGAATGATTAGATAGGCCCCCTATTTAATAAAGGGCCCAAACAAGATTGTTTATTTTACCCTGCATGTACTTTTAGGCCCCGCGATGTTTTGTAACTGGACATTTTATTGCTTCATCGTGTTTGGTAAACATCGCAAAACACCGTGACAAACCCATTGTGTTTGTACGTTATGCACAGACAGTGGCGTCACCAGACTTTTGAGTCTGAGGGGCACAAGGGGGCACTAGCAATTGTTGGGGGGCACTACAATATATATTATATTTCTTTTCACCAACCCAAATCTCAAATCTCAAAATTTTCCAAGGGGGCACATGCCTCCCCCCCCCCCCCCCTTGGCGACGCCGACACTGTGCACAGACTGATATTTTGACTATTTTTAGCGATTCTTACTGATTCCGGAAAAGCCCTCTTCTAAAACTGCCGATGGGCCAGTATAGCTATCATGATCGAGTGAGGGATTTGAGAGTTCTGCTCAAGTACAGCGCACCTGCTCCCAAGCACAGTGTCGCATCCGATCTTGATTTACCTCCTAGAAATCAAACCGCAAACCACTCAATAATCACGACACTCGGTAAAGAGAGTGACACAATCCTTACTTTATACGAGTGACGTGAAGAATTCATCATCGCATTTAGACACGGTCTCATAATTATGAGCTAAATACAAGAAAAAGAAACTGTAATTCCCCCGAGGATGTGGCTTCAGTGACGTCACTATTCATGGCTTCCATTTTATGTTGCTCTCTACAGAGTGAAAAGCCACTCTTTGAAGAGCCATAATGAAGGACAACTCCTTTTCGGGTTGTTTTCCACTCTTTTAGAGTGATGTTTGTATCGTGCTTTTTCACTCAGCCCCAGAGTGAAAACCACTCAGAAAGAGTGAAATAACCACCATACCACTATTTGAGCCATTATGAAGGACAATTCGATTTTGTAAGAGTGGTATTTTTCACTATTTTGTATTTAGAGAGTGCACACAGCCTGGTTTACATAAGTAGCTGTCTATTTTGTTTTATTCTAATACACAGGTTGAATGAAGACGAAAGCCGGTATTAACTTTGAAGACGATGTACGTAGCGAAAGGCAAGTCTACACATTAGGGGCATACAGTTGAGAAAAGTGGCTTGCTGAAACTGAAGTATACTCACATTGCCGTTTTCTATAAGTGCACCGACCATGCGCCAGGCGGGACAGCCCATGGAAGACCTGCATTCCCTGCTGAGAAAAAGGCGGGAAACACAAACTCTGCAAAGTGTGACGTTGCTGAGTAAGGAGGACCGTGATACCGCCATTATTGCCGGCACGGTAGGCGCCACCCTGCTGATGGTGTTCATAGTAGTGTCCGTCATCGTCTGGTGCTCCTATCGCAACTACCCGTCATCATTGGAGAGAAGGCGGAGGAAGAGGAGGGAGTCTGGGTACCAGAACCACGACAGAATGGCAAGACGATAGAAGTCATGGGCCTTTTCCAAACCTCGGCTCCGGCTCAGGCTCCGGCTTCGTCTCTGTCATCCATATGCTGAAAATACAGGTTGTGGTTTTTCAGTGAAGCTGAAGCTCTGTTTTCCTTTTCAAAGCAGATAATCTACTTCCGAACCGCAGCCGAAAGCCTCTATTTTGATACCTGTTATTCTAGAATGGATGCACAAAATGGAGCCGGAGCCGGAGCCGGAGCCGGAGCCGGAGCCGGAGCCGGAGCCGGAGCCGGAGCCGGAGCCGAGGTTTGGAAAAGGGCCCATGTCTAAACAAGCCGCACTCAGATTTGTTTTGGATACGGCAAGGAATGACACGCCTTCGAGTCTATCAGCAAAAGTCTGACTCTCATCATGTCACTGTTGTGGTCGTGTTCACGTCTTCGGGTTGGCATTGGAAACGGCGATGAAACGTTTCCTTTTTGTAAATAATTGAGCTAAACGGAAGTTTTACAATAATTTCATTTTAAGTACGAATCATTGGCTAAATTGTGTATCAAGCTATAACTATGATAATACAGACGATATTGATAACCAATATAAAACTGAGGCGAATCTTAACTCGATTTTGCCAAAAATAATACGCTCGAATTCCTCGCCGAGTCCCAAAACCTTTTTTCAACAAGCATGGAAAAAGAAAATAGCTCCATATATATACTCCATATATATGTAATGAGATTGTTTTTAAAACGCAGTGAAGAAAAATGAACACAATTTTACAAAAAAATTGGAAAATTGACTAGAAACTGGCAGGAAAGATTGTGTAAGTCTATCCAGGAAAATGACGTTTTAGAGCAACTCTTTCTCGACCATTAGGCCTAGTGGGTTTTTACCTCAACAAAGTGAAATGTTACATTTATTGAAACTGGTCGATGCAAACCAACATTATAATTAAGTTGTTTATTTTTGTTAAACAGGCATGCAACTTAGGCTATACCAAAAACGAGGAAATTCCAATCTTCACCATACTTTGTTCACAGTTACTTTCCAAATTAAAGCAAAAGTTGCCTGCCTGCATGGGTAGTCGACAAAAAAAATAAGATTCATGTTATAACGAATCTTTCTGAAAGTGAATTCTTTGAAGGTCGGATAATGTAATACTAGTAGAGATTTAGTACCATCCCTTGACAATAACATTATGCAATTTCATGTCATTTTAGTCATCAACCTGGTTATATCATTATTACAATTACAATGGAACACCAATATAACGAACACCCCGGTATTATAGGCAAAGAAATCGTTTGTTATAGTGCGTTGTTGTTCGTTATAGTGAACACTGTTCAGCATGCCTATACAAATTGGGAGCCAGGGATGATGTTCGGTATAGCGGTGTTAGTAATAATAGTGGCGTTCCTCTGTATTATGTATGTACGAGAATACATAAAAGGGATGAAGCTCTGCCAAACAACTTAGTTCAAGATAACATCAATGGAATAATACATGGATGAAAGTTGAAAGGTACATACTTCGCTTTTTTTCCAGGCAGAGAAAACACCATCTTAGATGTCACATTTATTGCAATAATGATGTTGTTCACGAGCAAAATCATCTATAATGTTGTTAAATATAATAGGTAAAGCAGCCAATAGAAGTATGTAAACATTTCTTTACATTGCATGTACATGTCATTTACTATTATGTAATTAAATGCACACAAAACAACATTCTTTTTAATTGTACAGACAGCAACTGCACTTAAAGGTAGTATCATACTTTGGAAGAAACCAAAATAGAAATGTTCACAGATTTACCTATAACTTACAGGGTATGAAGAAGGTGGTGGTAGAAGCATACCGTCAAAGGTTTTCCGCCTGAAATGGTGTATTTATCCAGAAATAAGTAAAACAACGACCGAAAATCTTTTTGATCTTTTAAAGGATCACAAATAAAAGAGAAAAGACTTAAGAAATACCGTGGCTGTTTATCACTGTTTTCTCAAAAAGTGGGCATTGTATGGGACTGGAATTTTCACAGATGACTGTTACTGTATCTGTCTTGATATTTGTGCCCATGAATCTGTATTTCGTTGAAAAAACCAAAGTATGATATTACATTTTATTTAAGTCAACGGTTGAATCAAATGCCTCCAAATAAACCTATTTATAATAGAACACTTTCCCTTTACAACTTACAAATATTCTCATTCTAAAATCAATAAAGTTTCACTTTAATTTCCTGTAGGCCTAAATGTTCAGCGTTGTTTTTGTTTCACAAAATTCAAACTTTTACTTTGCACTGAAACTAATTTTTTTATAGAAATGACCCTGTGAAAAGTTTTGTAACAGACCTGCATTATAGAAAAATAATAGAACAGTCAAGGACGAATTTACATGAAAGAGTTATGACAATGAAAACAGAGACCATCTTATTTAGGGTCTGCAATGAAAATGATTTCAGTTTTGTTTAAACTGTGGCACACACGGTTGGGCGTTATGCACTGAACATTATGATGTACAGTCATGTACATGTAGTTTCAAGTCTATGTAGGCCTACTCGCAGAATATGAAACCGAACTGAAACTATTTTTATTTCAATTCAGTGATAATTCATATTCGAAATCCTAGGAGTTTCACAAATCTTACTAACCCCATCAAAATCTTGTATAAGATTGGAGAAAAGGGGAAACTTGATTTCATGATAGTTTCAAATGCAATCTAATAAAACTCTTTTAGACAAAATGTGTCCTTTTGGGAAACACCGACTTTCTCGCAGACTTTGACTACCTGAAAATAAGGAATTAATCCCTTCTAATGAACTTGCAACTCCACGTTATTTCTTATTCCACACACAAACGAAGCCAAACGTGGCCGATAATTTAGATTATTGGAATATATGCTCTAAATAACATCCTCCACAAAAACATCGTGCTTGGAAAGAGGGCCTGATGCGTTTTGATCTAGGGCCGAAACGCGTCAGGCCCTCCTAACTTCGAGCATTTAATATTATTTCAAGTCATTATTTTGGCTGATGAGAAGTATGCAGCAGTTTATTACTTGTATTGATAACTAATAACGATCTCTGAATTCCCAATCGGGTCGACATTCCCATAGATGTGTGAACAAAAATGACAGGAAACCCTGGCGAACCAAACGATATTATAAACAAAGGTTTTGCACTAGGATTGAGGAATAAGGAAAAAACTTTCCAACATGTGAAATTTTTCTAGTTTTCGAGGCAAAAATAACAGAGTAACAGAATGTCTGGCGCCCAGACATTTGTTTCCGTAAAATATGTCGCCCTATTGCGTAACTTATCAATAAATAAATTATAAAACAAATCTTAATATGTAATGATGTAGGCCCTACTATATATTTAATAAAATACCTCAAGGGAAAATATCCTTTAAATGAGAATGCACAAGAAATTATGAAGTAGCAAAAAGCTGAATAATATTTCAGCCAATAAAATTGAAAGCAAAGAAGAAGCAATGGCAAGGTCGAGAAAAATTTTTACTGGCTGGCTGTTTTGTTCATACATGCTATTTACAATATCTACAATTGTCCTTATGTGACTTTCTTTCTCTAAATGCACTATCTCATTACACAAGTAAAACCCGGTCATTCCACCAACATTTAGGGCTCGATTTGTGCCCATGATGATAGCATCAGCAAAATTGTACTGAGGAGTAGTAAACTTAAGCCAGAGGGCACAATAAAGGTTGCATGTAATTTGTGACTAGAATAGACACAAACTACAAAGTTGCTGATGCTACAATTAATTACAATTACACGGTCATCTAACATGTCTAAAAGAACCAAACTTGTCTGGATGATATAAGATGTAATATACTGCACATGCAAAAATTTAAACTTAAAGCTAGATACAAGCATTATGTTGAATGTAACTAACAAAATTTAGTAATTCTCAAGTCAATACAAATTGAAATGGATTGCTCATTGCTGCCAGGTTTTTGATGAATTTTCTTTTTTAAAGTGCTGCATAGCCATCCACTTAGAGAAAGGTTTCAGGGTGTAGCATTTAGTTAACAAATTTGCCCCATCATTTAGCCCAAGGACTGGGATTTCATCTTGTTTATGCATTGATTGCTATGACTTCATTATTCTCCGGGACGCGGTCTTCGCTCAGAACATCTTTAAGGCGCTGCCAGAAGACCTGCCTGGCATCTTCACCCTCAGAAGGCCACTTCAGGTAGGTCTTCTTCTTTATAGCGCGATGGATGAGGTCATATTTGGACATCTTCTTATCCGGGATGTCTTCCAAGATGATCAGGATGAGTACGTCTTCGTAGCTGATGAAAAGCTTGCTCATGGTGACGCGCCTCTCGAATGAACACCAGCTGCTCTCCAGGTAGCTCTGGGAGATGACACAAATGGTTCGCCGGCTGCGGTCCACTGACTCGATGATGTTGTCCACAATCTCCGTCCCCGGTTCAAAGTCACGCTCGTGGTGGCACAGGGTGAAGGGGTCATCTCCCATCTCCAGATTGGGTATGAGCATCTCTGTCACCCACTCTTTATCGGCACCACTGTATGAGATGAAGGCATCATAGTCAAAGAGCTGGGCATAGCCCTGACGCCTCTTCGATTTGCGATGGCTTGCCCTCACCAGTAGGTACATGTAGTACATCTTCCAGCGGTGAACGATCAAATTGACGACAATCAGCAAAAGACAGAAGCTTCCTACGCCTATGCCAATCCAGTCGCGCAGTGGTAGCTTTCCGTCGCAGTTTAAGACATCAGGATGAAAGGCCATTAGGGGCTTGTTTCGCCACTCTGGAGGTGAAGCACACAGACAAAGACTCTGGTTGATCATCTTGACGGGGGTGTCATCGATCCAGTTGCGGAACCATTCCTGCTGACAGCTGCAGGAGAAGGGGTTGCCGCTGATGTAGAGAGCCTTCAGGGTCCTGCGAATGGGTGCCAGCATGGTCTCATTCACAACGTTTATGTTATTCTTGTGAAGGTCAAGATACTCAAGTGCCTTCAGATCTTTAAATATACTGCCCGAGATGACAGAGAGCTTGTTGTTGCTCAGATGTAAGGTCTTGAGATGGGCTTGGTCACGGAAGGCACCTTCCGGCACACTCTGGAAACCGTTGAATGAGAGATCAAGCTTCTTCAGTGACACCAGGCCTTTCAGAAACAAGCAAGGAACTCCGTGAGCTGTCTCGGGATGCCACATGTTGTTAAAATGGTTGTGGTCCAGATACAATGTCTCCAGAGATTTAAGAGCGACAAAAGTATCCGGATGAAATTTATCCATGTTGTTGTTGGTCACATCCAAGAACTGTAGCTTTGAGAGGCTTGTAAATGGAGATGGTACACTGATAATATTGTTCAAGCCCACCTTCTTCAAGCTAAGATACTTCAAGTTGGGGAGCTTTACGAACGAAGATTTGGTTAAAGATGTACGGCCACTTTTCTTTTTGGTTTCGCTTAAATCGAGATGATTAAGTTGTCCCAGATCTTGAAACTCCCCACCCTGATAAGTCTGAGAGATCATGTTTTTGGACAAATGCAGGACTTTTAAATTGGTAAGACCCTTGAAGGAACCATCTGGAGACAAACCTGCAATGGCATTGTCATTCAGATAGAGGTTTTGAAGGGTAGAATTGGTCTCAAAAGTTCCAGGAGTTATCTCTTTCAGATCATTGCTCTCCAAGTCCAACGTCTTCAGATGTGTCAAACCGGAGAAGGATTTGGGATTTATGGATGATATTAAATTGCTGTACAGATTCAAATTCTCAAGGCTGGTGAGTTCAGATCCAAAGGATTCATTATTCAACTCCGTTAATTTATTGAAGGAAAGGTCCAGTTCTTTCAATGTGGAGTTGCTGAGACCCTCAAACATGGATGAGGTTAAGGATGTTAGACCAAGTGAGGATAAGACCAGTTTCTGGGTGTTACTCATGCTTGCAGCTTTGCTGACATTTGCTAAGAGTGTAGGATTAGGGGTGTCAGTAAAAGAAGTCAAGTCCAAATATTTTACTCCTCGGAGAGGCGACAGAACATGAATGTCAATATCTTCTATGGAGTTATATGACAGATCAAGAGTCTCAAGTTCTGCACCGGATAATGCCTCAAAGTCACTTCTGCCAAGACCTTTTAATTTAAAGTTGTTTTTAGCAAGACTGAGCGTCTTCAGTGACGTGAGATTCAAGTCTTTCCCAAAGTTGGCGGTTGGAAGCCCCACATTCGAAAGCAGAAGGGTTTCGAGAGTCCTACTCACCGGCGTAAGGAAATCTGGAAAGCCTATCCTCAGGTTATTGTTCTGCGAGGATAGGTCCAACGTTTTCAATTTATCAAGGCCTGCAAAGGATTCCTCAGTGATCCCATTGATCTGGTTCTTAGACAGGTAGAGGTGTTCCAACTGCTTCTGATCGCTGAAGTATCGACCCACTTTGAACTTGCTAATGCTGTTGCTGGACATGTTTAAAAGTCGAAGATTAGTGAGTCCAGCAAGGGATGTGGTGTTGAATGCATGGATCTTATTATTGTTAAGCAGGAGGGTCTCAGTCGTCTTTGGAATCCCCGCTGGGATGTATATTATGTCAAGTCTACTGCAGTCAACAAAAGTAGAGCTGACTATTTTGCACGGAAAGCCCCGATGAACGGGGCTGTGACTAACCTGGACCTCAGAGGTATGGCTTGAGTGAGAGAAGCCTTCAACTTGATGGAGACTGGTCATCAAGAGAGCAACCAGAGCTAACCACTTCATGGTGCCGATGGTCAGAATGCTATGCATTGTAGATGCGTGACAGATTCTCCGGCCTACTGTACATCAAATCCTGTTGAATATAAAAGCAAAAGAAAATAATGAATATAATTAAAGCCAATTAAAATATTTTTATGCATTTTTAGAGAAAGAAATTGAATTATCACAATTTATATTACTGGTGACTCCCTTCAAAAATGTGAGTTGTTCAGTGCTGAACAACTCTGAAGATTTTGGAAAACATATCTAGTGCCCTCACCCCTCGATTTAGTGTTGGGCCGGTGGGATACTTTTTTTCTAAAATGAAACTTAATTACTTTTTATTGACTTAATTAAAATACACTAGTGCACTGCACATACATGTAGTTCAGTTTTAGCTTATCTCTAACCTTTGGAAAGTGTCAAACCAATAAATGGTCTACAACCATTTTTTTATGAATATTGTGACTATTTCTTTCAAGTTTCATAGCATTACTTATATCCTCTTAAAAATAGTAGTTAATATTCATAAGAAAATGCACAATCATATCATCAAATAATCAATAGGGAAACTGGCTGGATTAATTTCATGTCATTAAAAAGTGAACAACGTAGGGTTGGCCCAGTTGGCAGACCACTGATAATCCGCTAATTTGGTAATCAATCGGGGGTCATGTGCAAGTTTGAATCCCGCTCCAGTCAATTATTCTTTCATCACTTTTCAATGACATAAAATTGAGCAATGAATAACAATTAATGAGCAATTACTTTTAATATAATTTAACATGATTATTGGGTGATTTCCATCACCATGCCAAATTCCAAGACTTGACTCGTGCCTCAGAGTGAGACTCAGACTCTAGTTATTTTTTAAATGACTCGGACTTGAGTCACAAAAAACAAATAACTTTGACTCATCAGACCCTAACATTGACCTACTGACTTGACTTTTAGTTGTACTGATACACTCGACCATTGTGACTCACCAATTAAAAAAAAGAAACCAGTGAAAAAAAAATTGTTTTTACGACAATTGTTTATAATGCTGAGTTAGACTGCAGTCGCTAGCTAGTGATGTTTTCCGACATTTCAGGCAGGGCCATGCCAAGGTGGACACAGTACGGTTACAGATATATTGATTATTGAGATCAATGTATCAAAACATGTACCCAGCCTTCCATACATATTATGACACTCGCAGCTGCGTTGGTAGATACTCGTGATACGCAGTTAGTAGCAGACTAACGGTTTCCCAACGCGATTGTAACATTTGATTCATACATCAATTGATCAAATTATTTTATTCAAACGATTAATAACTCAACGACTATATCAGATTAGCACATATTTCTTAAGCCTATTTCTAGATTTAATGTGATTCAAGAAAAACTGTCCAAAAAATTAGGATATGTAACACACTACAAACAGTCATCAAATTTAAAGGTGACTGAAATTTGACACAATTTATTGTGTCTGTGACTCAGAGTCAGACTTGACCTGGATGACTCGGGACTCGATCATGACTCGAGTCGAGTCGAGAAATGTGTCATGGACTAAGGTTCAATATGTGACTCGACTAGAACTAGAAGTTTGCATCCTCCTAGATCCGTACACTGGGCCCAGATACATCGCTATGCATCCTGGGGTCGATTTCACAAAGCCCTACGATCGACCGTAACTCAAGTTAAGAAGGATAATCTATCGTATTCTACAAAGGGCTGCAATGCAATCATAAGTCCTAACTCCTACGATAGATAGTAAGTTACGATGAGTATGGTGAAATCGACTCCTGGTCTGAGATATCTGGCATGGGCCCTGTTTACAGGTCAACATTCTCCCTACCCTAGCCTAGGGAAATAAATTCTTATCTTTTACCATCATTTAAGGTGTGTCGAGCTCACCGACGAACTACTTCTAACACAATTCACAAAGGGTGTTGTTAACTAGAAATTCATCATTTCATGGTCTGAAATTTGCACATTTTGTGAAAATACTAGGGCTGTGCGTTCTACCCGGGTACTCGAAACCCGACCGAAACCATCGAGTACCCGGCTCCATTTTTTCGATTCTATTACCCGTAAAAAAATAACAACCATGCCCTTTTTCTTATAATACATCACTGACCTGCAAAATTGGTAGTTTTTTGCAATGTCAAAAGCAGATTATTTACGGCAAATCTGTACCGAAGCCGGCAGCGAGCCACAATTATCGACGCAGTCCGGCCGCGATCTACGGTACCCGACAACGCGACGCACCCCGGCCGCGATGTAGGCCTACATGTACCGACCAAAAATCCTACCGCGTACGGCAGATCATCGGAACCGACCGAGCCTACACCGTGCACACACAGTACGTACGGTGTACCACAGTATGTAGTCTTCCTGCCCACACGTGGTCGAGACTGGTGCACGTTGTTTTGACATCGTGGCTATTACGCGTGGCCGTGTGTGGGGCGGATACTAGTCATGGAACATTCGGGATTACCATGCTGACCATGTGCACAATGCATCGTGATTACGTCTTAATAATGCGTTTGTCGCCCTAGTAATTTTTCTATACGTGAAAAGTGTGTTTCTTCTAATTGGCCAACTGGACAAAATTACCGACTGAAATTCAAGTAAGATTTAGCTGATCAGGAAAATGCGATTTACGGGGTGGTCAGAATATTTTACGGGGAACACGCAACGAAATAACAACCCTGACAATGCATACATCGTGTTTGATGTCGGTGTTCGATGTCGGAAAAAAGATCAAGCTAACTTTTGCTTGGCCTGTCATATCGGTAGAAATAGCGTAAACTAAAATTCGGCACCCCTAATAAAAGCCGAAATCCGCTAAAGGTCGGGGTGTTTTGGGAAAGGTCTGGTAATTTTTTAGCACGCCTGGCTCGGAGCCCCGATACGGTACTCACCAACGGCCATTACACAACATACTTCCGGGTTCTTAATTTCTTATGTTTTATATTATATCGCGGGTACCCGGGTACCCGCCCGTTTGGGCAAAGGGTACTCGGGTCCAAAATTACCCGTGAATGCACAGCCCTAGAAAATACTGGTTACTTTTGCAACCCACATGCAACCATGCAGATTCCTTATAATGACTATGACAAGACTTACCACGTTTGGAGCAAATGGCGCCTTTTTCTGATGGCAAAATGTCGAAATCTGACGGCAAACAAGAACGACGGATGTACACGATTGGATTCGAGTGGCAAAAGTGAACACTGCCTAGCTCGCCGGCTGTTATTATAGAGCGGGTCATTTTCAGAAATAGGTAATACCGAGGTAAAAGTGAAATGACATCAGGATTTTATTTTACACAAAATGGCCGAAATCATTCAGTAATGTCTGGAAAGTAATGTATTTGTGTATATATTATCACAATGCATTGAATTGTTGATCATTAATAGTTTTAATACGAGTTATGCGTCGTTAATAACGAAAGAACACCCCTCTAGTAAAGTGGTATTGCCTTTGGAAATTCCCAACTACACATGGGGAATTCCCACGACATGCAATCGCTGTTATGCTGCTCACGACGTCATCCGTTTCACACTTTTTGCTTAGCAAACATATAAAATAGGTCACCAGCTAAAATTCCCCTTCATGTATGTACTCTCGTACAAGGTTGGATTGTTTTGTTTTTTACATTATTTTGTTAAGCAGCATTTAACTGCAAAATAAAATCACTATAAAAATCTACCCTTTCGCGAATAGGCCGGAAGTGTGCAGTCAAGGTATATGAGAAATGCATTGTGGGACAGTTTGTTGTAAAATTGTGTACACTTATAATATGAAAGGCCTGCTATCCTTGAAAGGGTAAACTAAAATTCTATAATGGGCCTTATATTTTTCCTCCAAAAGAACAGTTTCAACTTTCACTTTCCACTGAGAAAACAAACGAAACAAAATCCCCAGCATTTTAATTCAATGGAGAAAGATATAATCATTATATCCATTCACATTTACAATAATTTAATTGTTTGTACATGTACTTTCAAAACTATGATGTACACGTAATTCAACAAACATTAACCCTAAATATCTTGTTAGGGGAAATAAGGAGTTCGTTTCAACTTGTTGCCTTTAAGGTAGTATCATACTTACCATACTGGTAAGAAGCGAGAAATGTTCACAGATTTACGTATAACTTACATAGTATGAAGATGGTGGTGGCAGAAACATATCTGTTACAATTTTTCCGCCGGAAATGCTGTATTTATCCAGAAAAGAGTAAAACGACCGAAAATATTTTTGATCTTTTAAAAGATAAAAAATAAAAGAGAAAAGACTTTAGAAATACTGTGGCCGTTTTTCATGATTTTCTCAAAAAGTAGGCACCGTATGGGACTGAAATTTTCACAGATGACTGTGACTGTATCTTCATTCATATTGCTGCCCATGAATCTGTATTTCTTTGACAAAAACCAAAGTGTGATACTACCTTTAAAATTGCAATTTTTTTAATTTGCCTGGTACTGCCGCCCTCTTCAACAGACAGAATTACAAAATACAACATCAGACACAAGTTTTATTTTGTAGTTAAGAGTTTTTATTTCATTTTATAGTGACCAACTTGAAATGAAATAAAATAGGTACTGAATAAAACAAAAAGCGAAAGCTTAAACATCCTGTCCAAAGAAATGGGGAAATTAAAGAAAACAAAAGTAAATGGACATTTTTTAAGTAACAGAGTGAAACAAGAGCTTTTAGACAATATTAAAGAAGACCATGTCATATGGCTTGATAGAGATGGTAGAGCTATGGTCCGCTATTCCAAAGGTTCGGGTTCAAATCCAGTCAACTTTCTTGGTCCAGTAAAAACAAGCCTTTTGTCACAGCCTTTGTGGTTTTGAGTGTTTTGATGTATGTAAGACCCTAGCCTTTTAACAGTGACTAACAATTTGGCTATGTGTTGAGGCAAAAAGCAGAACAAGAAAACACAACGTGAATCCACTATCAGCCAAATATTGTAGACTGCATCACAAAAAAAAAAAAAAAAAAAAAACGGGGCAAAAAAAAGAGAGAATTTCACTAACAAGCACAAACTGTTTACAATTCATTAAAAATGCAAATAAAGTACAAAAAAAAAAATCAAATCATAATCGTAAAACATAAGGTAAAATATTATCACGTAATTCCATTGGACATTGTCACAACATGATGGTATTGGCTTTGTACAGGGATAACGCTTTTTCTAAACATGGTTGACTTGAGACTGAAGAGGTTTAGTTTATCATTCCGAGCTTTGAAATTTGGTCGTATCTACAAAAAACAGATTGGAATTTCGTTGTTAATTTTCTTTGAGTCATAAAACATGCAAAATAGCTTTTGTAAAGTTTGCTCAAAACTAATACAAGGGGAAACCAATGCAAAAAATTGAGAATATTGTGAACACTGAACATGATCATAAACTACGCATAGCTCCTTATACTACAGTGTATGCTGATATATGAGGTTATTTGCTTTCCCTGGCAATATGGGGAAAAATTATTACACATGTACACCTTTTTAACGAGACAAAACTCGAGACCAATATAGACCAATTCTCAATAATTTTAGCCAAAGACAGGCATGCAACTCAGACTTCCTAAACAAAAACGAGGAAATTCCAATATTTGCAAAACTGTGTGTCAGTGTTTGTCTATTTTCAATGGCATGGGTGTGATGAGAAAAACGAGGAAATCAGTTTATCCGAGGAAAAGTTGCACGCCTGCAAAGAGATGAAATCCTGGTTGGTTAAAAAGTTTTGAACGACAGTATGCCCTCATAAAGCAAATTTTGTAGTGTCTTTTGGCCAGTGACAACCAAATGGTTTGTGGTTTGTCAACAGACAACATGATGGTTGGACAGCATTATGCTTTGATACACGGCAAATGCTGTCATTTGAAACTGCTGGTCTATACCAGGGGCCAATTTCATAAAACTGTTAAGCACAAAAATGTGCTAAGCATGACATTTCTGTCTCAATAAAAACAGGGTTAACAACCAAATGTCCACGTGTTGTGTATCACTTGTGATTGTTCTTTGGCTGTTGTTCGCTGACCATGAATATCAAATGGAATTTTCAATGGTGGTTTGTTTTATTGGGCGAGACATTTTTGTGCTAAGCAAATTTTTGTGCTTAACAGTTTTATGAAATTGGCCTTGGGGCTGCAGTCTGTACTCTGTGTAACAAAGTAGTACAAGGAAGTGATGAATGTAAGATGGTTGGGGATTCTTGCTCAATTCTGATATCCTTTTTCTAATTCTTTTTCTGCATGGTATTAGCCAATCATGCCTTTGACTCTAATACCCTATTTTGCATGTAGGCCTAGACCACCGGGTTACATCCACAAAGACAGTGCGATTACTCACATAGGCAACCAGCAAATGCATTTTAACAGTCAACTAACCAATACCACTGTCATTTATTACAACAACCTTTATCTTTCATTGTTTTAATGCCTCTACTGTACTTACTATAATCATTATCTTACTAAATTCTTTATTGATGTATATAAAGCAGTTTCTTTTTTAAGGCGGTGGAGAGCATGAGCTTAACATGTTAGAAGTAGCAAAATTACAAAGCATACGTGAATGACACACCCATGAAGATAGACAATATTTCTTTTTTTTGCTACTGGTGTTATCAAAGTGAAAACCCTTGAAATATAATCAGTAAAAAAAACTACAACGAAAATATGCCTTCCAATAGGCCAGTACAACACCCCCAATTGGTAAAAGATTTGTAGTATCTCAGAATGGGACTCGGCAAATCCGAGCGGAGGAGAATCGACTAAATGTGAACTGTAACAGGCAGTTGGTGTCAACACTATCAAGAGGGCAGGAATGCTACCTGAACTACGTGTGCAACATACAGTTTTTGGAGGAAAAAAAACAAACAAAAACAAAAAGGTTATATTTACAGTCTACTCCATTGGACACTAATGCTACTGAATTCTATGCTATGCAAGAAGCTGCTGTCGACGCATTATTGGTTACCTCACTGTTGCCATAACAACAGTTACTAAGCAATTCCTGCTGCGGTATTAACCATAGACCATGAAATTCAAACAATTCATCGTGCAAATTCAAGAGAGGCGCTTTTTGGGATAAAAAAGTGATGGCTATGGAGCCGATTATAACAAAGTGGGTACATATAAAAAGGGAAACGACTCTAGTGCCCACGGCGAACATTTCTTAGTGCTGTATCTACAACAATTTTACCTGTTAACAGCGGTTAGTTTTTAACTTAGGAAGGGAAGAAGTGTAATTGGGTTGTAGATTACCCGACCACCTCCCAAGATATTATCTGCCATCGTGCAGCCCTAGAAATCGCGACGGTGGTAGGCGGCAGGATCAAAGAAAGATGTGACCACGACGCGGTTTGCAAACTTGCGGCCGGACAGCCCTTGCTGGGCAGCCTGCGACTCCATGTGGTTGCTGAACTCAACAAAGATCTGGAGAAAAAACAAAGAAGAAGGACCACACATTTACAACCGTTCTTAATTCGTTCAAATAATAATACACAAATGATACTCGTAAAAGTATTTGAGAAAGATCCTGTTAGGATCGAAACGCGTCATGCCCTCCTAACTCCAAGTATTTTATAAATTTCAGGTCATTATTTTGGCTGATGAGCAGTTTGCAGCAGTTTATTACTTGCAGTAAAGAACATTTATAAAGTGCTGGTTTCTGCACTCACGGTGAGTATTTTTATCCCTGGTCATCAGGCTACATTTACATTCCTGAAACAATCTCAACTCCCTGGGGAGTATACAGCTGGGCTGCTGAAAACATGGTTAAGTACACAAAGGCTAATCAAGCACAAAGCCATCTCTACCCTCACAGGTACCCATTTACTCCTGAGTGAAGAGGAGCAATATATGACCAAAGCAAGCCTTTAATTTAACGGAGGCCATGGCCTTCGTTGCCCTGGTTCTTGGCCTTGGTGCCCCCTTGCAAATGTTTCCATTTTCCAATGGAAGTGCCCCTTGCAATGGAAAAGTGGCCTTGCCCCTTTTCAGAACCAAATTCAAGACCAAAGTGTCTTGCCCAAGGATGCAAGCACCACTATCTCACGGCTGGATTCGAACCCACAATCAGTAGATTGACAGTAAGGCCATTAAAGGCCACAACACCGCACTGGGGTGGTAACAAACATTTTCATCAAAAAATATTGGCTTTATGGCACTTTCATACCTTTCCACAGCCAGGTACGTCGATTCCCTCGATGGGTCTGGGTATCTCAATGCTACGGACGTTGCCGTACTTGCCGCACTCATCACGTACATCATCCACGATATCTGTTAGGAGAAACAGAAATTAACAAAATTCAACCCAAACTGATGCAACATTCACACTACGTTTATGGTGAACTGGTTCATACAACACAGATCACGGTGAAAAATGCAGTTTGGAACCGGGTTGACATTTTCAACCCTGCTCCCTACCAGGGTTGATTTCGATCCGGCTAGGCCGTCCTACCTGGGTTGGCTCAGGGTTGAAAATGTCCAAGTGTGAAAAGGGTTGAAAAAAATCTCGGGGGTTTGATCCGGTTCCAACCCCAAGATTTTGGATAGTGTGAAAAGCCCTTCAGTGAATAATCGTCAATTTAAAAGAGAGTTCAGAAACTTGAAAATAAATTGTACAATACAAAACATTTGAAGGGAAAAAAAATTGGAATTAGGGTGGAAAAACTGAACAACAAAATCTGATTTCAAATTTAAATCTGAAAAGTTGATTCTTAAAGAGTTTTCTTTTGAGGAGGGGCACAATTAAAGCAATGACTTTAAGGAGTTTCCGGCCCAACGTAGCCGACAGGATAAAATCTGTATTTGTGACCTCTGACCCTCTTACCATCGTATTCATCATCGTCCTTCAAGTCGTCGGCGGTGACCATATTCATGAGGCAGAGGATCTCCGTCTGAGGTCCAGCAGTGCCTGGGAGGTTTAATCCTGGGATGTTGATCTGAACAGTCTGGGCCGCCTATACCAAGGCAACAAAAAAAGAAGGATAAACGATTATTCATTTAAATTAGGCTTGCCCATCACAGATATGTATGAAACTCTGTGCTTTTTTAGTGCACCTGACAAAAAAAATATCATGCGCTGGCTCTGGGGTTGATTTCACCAAACTGTATCTTACTATCAATCGTAAGAGTTATGATGCATCGCAGCCCTATGTAGGATACGATGAGTTATCCTTCGTAACTTGAGTTACGATCGACCGTAGGGCTTCATGAAATCGACCCCAGACGTCATACCACTAGACTAGAGCACCAAGCTAGCTAGAATCAACAGGCTAATTCAAAACCAATATCGAATCAAAAAATCTTAGTACAGTAGAACGCCACTACAACAAACACCACTATACCAAACTTTGGCTATACCGAACATCATCCTTGGTTCCAAATTTCTGTGTGCAATACATATCCAATAGGGTTCTTTAAATCACTATAACGAACGACCAAGTATAATGGACAATATCTGTGCACTTCACCGTGTTCATTATAGCAGCCTTCTACTGTAACTGTCAATGGTTATTTAGTTAGCATGGATATTAGATTTTTGGTTGTTGGAATGTTTAAACATGAAACTGTCTAGGTACAAGTATGGACTCACCATGGCTTGGGCCGATGGGTTCTTTGCGCCTACGCTGGCTCGCTGGACAATCAGCTTCTTCTCACCCAGCTGCATGCCGTTGAGACCCTCGATAGCCTGTGGAGATCAAGACCAAATGAAGATGACTCAGAGTGCCTGAATAAGACCAGTCTAGCCTCTAGGGCACCCTGGGCCCTGACAGTGAGCAGGGTCATGGAACCGTCATGGGGTGGCTGTGCTACTCCACCATGTTGCGGGTATAACTTGTTGTCAAAGAACCTCCTTAACAGTAGTAAATGAACCCTCTATAGACCATAACCCACCTGCATGCCAGATTTTACTACACACGTTTTTTTCCTGTGTGGTAAGTAACCTGGGACCAATTTCACGGCCCTGCTTAGTACAAAGATTTGCTAACCATGAAATTTCTGTCTTAATAAAAATGTGTTGTTTATCACTTGTGGTTGTTCTTTGGCTGTTGTTCGCTGACCATAAATATCAATTATCAAATGGAATTTTTAATGGTGGTTTGTTTTATTGAGAAAGATATTTTGTGCTTAGAATTTTTATTTTCTGCTTAACAGCTCAATGAAATTGGCCCCTGAACAGCTGAACACCACAGTACAACCGCAGTGTGGTTTGTGTGGTAATGCATGACGTATGACCCGAACCCCACTGTGGAGACTGTGGTAATAAGGCCCCCCAAAAAATGATTGTGTTGCCCTCAGCGACCGACCGTAAAATGCAAAAACCTTGGGTCGGGATTTTAAGTATAAAAACTTACCATTTTTGACAGAAAATGTAAGATTTAGCAGTATAAAAGCGTGTCTCCTCAAAACAACCTAAGACCGTTGATTTATAAGCCCTGGTGACCATACATCCTGTATTTATTCTCAAATGTTTGAAAGTCGGCCAAAAAAATAATAATATAATAATAAAATCGACCGACCGACCCAAAATTTTTATTTTTTGGCCTAATGTGTGATAAGCAGCCCTTGACGTGTGTGGTAGGTACAAAGGGTTATGGTTAACTTAACTGGCAACCTTAAAGGAAATTATGAATACTTCTGCTAAAAAAGAAGAATCACAGAGCAAACTACATAGGAATATGTGTATTTCCTAGCCAAAAATCGGAATCAGTTGTCAAGAGCTTATAAAGGGATAGATTTTTACCAAAAAAGAGAAATGATTCCTCCAAAATAGGAATGGTTGGCAGCTAATGGGTTAATACTTCAATTAAACTGCATTTTTGGAAATGCATTTTCGAAGTCTTCGTTTAAAAAATGCAATCCGATTCTGTATCACCATTAAGAAAAATAAATATTTAATGATAAGATACAAATATTTAATGTCACCAGCGCGTCGCAGAGTTAAGGCGCATCCTTTCTCTATGGACTCACCGCATAGATGCAACGCGTCGCAGCTAGGACGCGTCGCAAATCGAGTTGCGACGCGTTGCAGAGCTTTATGAAATCGGCCCCAGGGCGGTGAATTATGTCTTAATTTGGCTGAATGACCCAAATTTATTTGCACAAGGCACATTTTCAGATTGCTGATTCAAGAAAATTCAAATTTTCAGGCATCGCGATCCGCTCACTTACCTGGTCGGTGATTTCCGTCTTGACGTACTCGCAGAAGGCGTAGCCCTTGGACATGGAGGTGGCGCTATCCTTGACCAAATTAAACGCCTTCAGCACGCCGAAGGACGACAGCAACTCCTTCACCTGTTAAGTAGGGGAAAAAACGGGAGAAAAAGACGGAGGGACTAGTGTCAGTCTAGGGTCAGGAGGCCATTTTGATTGGTCAGAGTTGCAGCAGAGATCTTCCACTGTGTGAATAGATGTGCAATATTTTTTTCTCTATGAAATTTGTGCTCATGCTTACTGAGTGGCAGACAACGCGTGATGCAAAATTCATTTCGTAATATTTCTCTTCGATTTAATAATAATCTGGGCTGTAAATTCATACAACAGTACAATCAAGTTTTACGACAAAAATATTCGTATTTTTTCCAAACATCAGCACATCCTTACCACTGGAAGACCTGTGCTATTTAGTTTACGTCCCAATTAAATTTAGATCAAGTGTGAAAATCACAGATTGCGGACATTCGCAATTATACTTTCCTTGTTTCTACTGCCCAAACGGCAGCCATGTTTTTTGTATATTTTCAAACCACAAGTCAGTAAACTATCGCTCTACATGCAATGTCATCTGTGATTTCAACACCAAGTATAATCTTACATCGGTTACATTTTGTTGAAAAAAAAAATGAAAAAAAAATAAATAAAAAAAACAAGAAATGGTCGACCACCACAGAAAACATGTTCCATGAAAGTCACACGGAATGCCGTGGGAATAATAAATAACACTGGTTATTATTTAAGGCTTTACTGCTTCCTGTACACAGGATTCACTGCACTTTTCATTTGGCAACATGTCCAAACAGTACAATTTGTCTGTGAGCATTGTCTCTAAGCTGATTTTCTGGCTTCTCATAGCTGTTTTGTGTGGTGGTTGACCACAGACATTCTTTTTTGCAAACCTCACAGAAATAATTGGGATCAGTAGGTTAATTGGAGACTTATTTAAATTATTCGCAGTTTGAATTTGATGGTTGTGGTTGGGACCGCAGTGCGCAAGGTTTGCCTAGCTGCGGCTTGTGTTCACATTGTAGCATGCATCATGTTTTACTGGGACGAGGGAGGGAGGCGTCTCTAAAGGCCATCTAACATCCCCAAGTCACATGATATAGACATACAAACCCATCCAGCTGTTGAAGCAAGAATCCCCCCGGTGGGTCGGCCGGGGGGAAAGGTTTCAGGCACGGCCAACAACCGACTACAACTTGCCTTTGTTTACGTTCTCATGGTTTCCACATCATCATGCTTTTTTACCGGCAGACTAGGGGGAGCCGACTGACAGTGAGAGAGTTTAGGCTGCCCCAGCCACAGAAAGCAATGGAACGAATTGCAACTGAGCGTGCGTGCGAAATGGAAACACTTTAAAACTTGGCCCCTCTAGCTGGGGATTTAAAAGACGTTGGGAAAGAACGGGGGGAAGAACAAAAAGAGAAAAACGGTGAGTGACATTGTACTCTGAAAAGCAACCAGTAACTCTCGTTTTGTGTGTGTGTGTGTGTGCTTGACTTCAAAATGCCCAACTCTCTTTTGCACTCCCTACACATGCTCTTCATTTTACAGACTAATTCTCACAATGCACCTCTTATACAGTCAAAGTGTACTCAATACCATGAAACACATCCTTAGAGTTCACAGTTTGTCTGCAAAGCTCACCACAAACAAGAGCGGAAAAAATACCACTTAAGTATAAATGACATAAAAATCATTCACAATAGAACTAAGGATACAGATCGTTCAATTCCCTACTTCCACACCCAAGAAATGTTTCATTTTATCTCTACGTTGTGCCCTTGCCATGCCATTCATTGTCCGCCTAACTGCTCTACTTAAATATTCATGATTTAGTACGTTCTACATGTACGAATCGACAGCAATTCTTACCTTTTTTTGTATTCGACATTTACTAACAGAAGAGACGCATTATAACTAAAAATAGTGTCAAGATCTGTGAAAGAATTGTCTCTGTGGAGTCAAGTTTAATAAATAAACAAAATCATGTTTTCGATGGGATTCCAACAGATTTTTTTTTTCCCTGCAAAGGAAAATTTTGGAAGGAAGAAAGAGATTTCGATGACAGAATTGCCTGCTCAAAGCCTAAAAAAAAAACAGGATAAAAAGGGGAGAGAAAAATATGGCGATGGCTGAAACGCTGCGACTGCAAAGCTATGCTGCAAATGGAAACATTTTCATTTGGAAAAAAGGAAGAAAAGTTTCAATCCCTTCTGCCATTTTTTTTTCAAAATGCATAAAAATGTTTCAAAAAAAGCCTAATTTCTTACTAATCTCTTTATGCTTTTTAGTTTCATATGCAAATTAGGCTTGCCCTTCACCGATGTGGATGAGCACTGCATGCTCAATGCTTGTGAGAGCACGTGAACAAAATCACATGCTGGCTAAGGTGGGATTCGAACCCACGACCTCCTGCTTACTTGTGCAGATGCCTTAATACCTGCTAGGCCACCGAGCTAGCTGGGGTCTGCAAGGTGAATCAAATCCAATATCGCGGCGGGTACCGCAGTAAATCATGAATATTAAATCATTTAATATTCATGACTTTTTAGTTTTAGTTGTCACTTTTTATTTAATAAGGGGAGACTTGTTAAAAAAATGTTTAATCACTTATCAATAGTTTGCTAACAGGATTTAACAGTGAAGAAATTCTAGTCACCCACCTGAAGATGAACAGGGCACACTGCTTGAAACATTGAATTTTAAAAACGGGTTCTTCTCAGAACCTCAATCTTGAAGAAGAGGTTTTGTACATTTACTTTATTATGAAGAATTCTACATCTAACTCTTTATAACACAATGTAAAACCAGAACTGAGTTTGATCATGCGCTGTGCATGTTTTATAGAATTTGTAGATCAATCATTTTGAGTTCCACATCTCTTAATAAGCAAATTATTTGTGGCTTAAAAATTTCTTCATACAGGCTTCTTGCAAGAATATAGACATCATTTTTGGACGGCCAAAAAGGCATCTTTCGTTGTCATTGTAAATATAACAGGGACTTGGACCAAAGTCCAAATGGCCTCAACAACTATCCATCACGCTGGGAACGATACGCGACAAAATCTGGAAACTTTCCATATGTACGTTGTAGACTTATTGACCTGATTCACGATAAGACATAATAAAGCTCTAAGGTATCACTATCTACCTAAACCTAACTACTGGGAATAGAAATAACGACCACAGCTGGGATAACGGGAGGAGGCAGAGGAGATGGGATATAAAGGGAACAAGAAGCAAGGTCTTTGCTCTGACGCTGGTTCGGACATCACGTAGCCAACCGTCCATCCCAAACCTACCTACCTGCGTGGTGGAAAACTGGGTACAAGAGGCAGTGACAGGCCAAGGTTTCAGCCAGAGAGAAGTTTTGGGAGCCCTGCTTTCTGTTTTTAGAACGCCTCAAAATTTAGACCCTTACTTTCCAGAAGGCCTGGCTAAAACCTTGACTGCAGGTACACAGACCACAAACAAAAAACCAGAAAATAAAAAGACATACCAATATTGGGATATGCCTTACAAGAAACTGTGCAGGGTAAGTGATGCTGAATCAGCTAACTCTTGGGCATGGATAAGGTTACTGTCCCGGTCACCCATTATTTCTTTGTGCATGTAAGTGGCCCCATGGATATCTGAAGCAGCAGAAACTAAACTACAATGTGGTTCTTATTCAAAATTGTAAGATTCGTAGATCCCAATGTACAGTAGGGGCCCCAAGAATCAAAGACATAGCGGGTTTGGTGATTCTCTATTCAATTTTGTTTTGTTTTCTTTTACTTTTGGAAAGGGGGGAACCAAAGAAGCTTCTGAGATGATGAAGTATTTAACAAGCTAAAACCCCTGTGTTTTGCACTCCAACCTTGCCATCTGGCCATGGCTAAGTTGTCATGAAATGCCCAATTTAGACATTTCAGTCATCAAAATAGGCAAAAAATTGCCTTAGATTTTCTACTTGAAAGTCCACACTCCACAGACTGTAAACACATTGGGCCACTTTGGTACAAGTCTTTCGTTACTTAATAGGGTTTTCTTGATGAAACCCCAAGGCGAGGAGCATTATGTCTATGATTTCGTCTGTAATCGTGAGGATTACTGGCTGGAAAGCCGAGTTGACTCCGCTGTTATCAGGCATGTTATGAAACAATAACCATGGAAACTTGATAAACACAAATTGCCCGAACTCGAGGGCCTCAAGAAGAGCACAACTTATATTCCCCGGTCAATATGTAACAACTCAGGAATACCCTGACACCGGCCGTTGGTCAGTCAGTGGTCTGGCCTTACCTGGTCATCGGTCAAGTAATTGGGCAAGCCTCCAATGAAGATTTTGTGCGGGGAGTCCTGCACCACGGTCGAAACAACACCTGAAGAGTATTGACAGAGACAGATGGAGAAAAAAGAAAATATCAATAAGATTTAGAGCTTCATACAAAGGAAGAAAAAGATGGCCATAATGGCCAGAACACTGAACAAGCAACTCAGATTTCTTTCAGAGTATCAACAGTACACCACAGTGTGGTTTGTGTAGTAATGTGTGTTAAACAGCTCTTGTCTTGTGTGGTAGGGGGCCGTCCATAAAGTACGTACGCACGAAGGGGGGTGGGAGTTGTTGTCATGCGTACAGGGGGAGTGGGGTTCAGGCCAATGCGTACCGTATGCAAACAAAAAAATTGTATAATCATGAATAAGCACCGGGAATGTTTTTCTTTTTTTCTTATTCAAGAAAATATGTGGATGTATAAGAACCTATTACACTTTAGTCATTCACTTCAGGATTTGGAAGCGACGTCTCAATAACGGTATCGGGCCCAATTACTGTGACATGTAATAATGCTAACGCAAGGTACCATGAGGTGTGACGAGAAGTGAAAAACCTGATGTGGAATGCGTATGCGTTCAGGGGAGAGGGGGAGGGGGGGTCTCGACCAATTGCGTACGCCATGCGTACAGGGGGGTGGAGGGGGGGGGGGGGGGAGGGTAAAAAAAGTCGGCATTTTGTGCGTATGTACTTTATGGACGGCCACTAGGTGCAGAGGGTTAGGGTTAAGAAACAGATGTGACAAGAGACCTTCTTGTCACCGGTTAATGCCCGCTGTCATTAGCAAGAACAGATGCTGACCTTCACAATCCCATAATGCAACACGAGGACGTGAGGATTTCTGGAACTGTGTCTGTGCCGTGTTATTTTTTTTTCAAAATGAATTATGAACAGAAGCCAATTTCATAAAACTGTTAAGCACAAACATTTGCTAAGCATGACATTTCTGTCTTAATAAAAACAAATTTCCACGTGTTGTGTATCACTTGTGATTGTTCCTTGGCTGTTGTTCGCTGACCATGAATATCAAATGGAATTTTCAATGGTGGTTTTGTTTTATTGGGCGAGACATTTTTGTGCTTAGCAAATTTTTGTGCTTAACAGGTTTATGAAATTGGCCCCAGATGACAGAAGGTATGAATCTAATTTGGTAGGGAAAAAAATGAAGTTTGTACGAACCAGGAACATGCAAAGAAGGTGATTCAGGGACACCGGGCATCGGCTGGTAGTCCTTAGGTCTGCGAATCTTCAGGCACTGGTTCTGGTACATGATGCCGTCAAAGGCCATAGCCTGGGTCGTCTCGTCAACAGATCGGAACTGAAAAGATTACAAAAGTACACAAGCACGTTAAAAGTAATATCATACTTTGGTTTTTCTCAACGAAATACATATTCATGGTAAAAAATATCACGGAAGATACAGTTACACTCATAATAATGAAAAAATAATTTAGGTCACTAGTTTTACTCTTTTCTGGATAACTACAGCATTTCAGGTAGTGCTGAGCAAAATAGGGTAATTTGGTATTCGTTTACGGAATTTTAAAAAAATCAAGATATGTGTTATACGATTTAATCGCCTTTTAAATGACAGCGCTAGCGGGCGGCGATCGTACGTGTTCCGTGAAGAAGGAAAGTGCCTGAATAAAAGCAGTGTTGACAGATTGTATGGACATTAAGCTTGTTTGATAATGACGATATTTATCGATATCGCGATTTTCTTTTTCATATCAAAATCGTATCGTGTTGTTGAAATACCTCGAGGAAGGCAAAGTTCTTGTCATGGTTGACCTGCACAGCAAGCACTGGCTTCCCCGGATTGGAGGACAGACGTAGCTCCTGCATCTTGTTGTTGAAGAAGTCAACCATTTGCTCCTGGCAAAAGAAAACAACACCACAGATTTATTAATCATCAGAATAAAACAAAGTTTCAATGCAGAATTTCTGACAGATTTGTGACACACTCATTCTTTTGTGAAGCCACAGAGCGACAGAGAATGTAACTTTCCAGATGTCATAATTCAAGGCTGTTTCTGCTCTCTCAAGCTTAAGCCCCGGGGCCAATTTCATAAAACTTTTCAGCACAAAAATTTGCTTAGCACAAAAATGTCTCGAAGGATCTTTCTCGAAGGAGAAATGACAAAATGACAAGAACATGCAAGTAAAAATACACATAAATGGAGAGTATCAGAACAAAAGGGGGGTCAGAGTGACTAGGGCAGATGACTTCTATTGATTCTATTTATAAGTAGATATCTTGCGACCTTGTTCTTACCTCTGTCACACCGAATGGGATGTTCCCGACGTAAAGACGCCGGGCCTGTCTGGTCATCTGATTGGCCACGATGGGCATGGCCGATGCAGGCTGTGGGGGCATCATGACCGGCGGGGGGACAACGGGCATGGCCTGTAGGCTGGGCACGGGGGGCACTGGTCCCGTCCCCGCTGCTTGAACAGCATCGGGACCTAACAGCATCAGCAATACATTAATATGGATTATTAAGTCATGTGGTCAACCTTAACAGTTTAACCCCCTTTAAAAACCCCTGGGCATTTTCAGGCTAAGAAACGGGATCAGCCCATACCAAGCACACTGCAACAATCCCTCTAATAACACCACAGTTTACCACACATGGTTTTTTCCTGTGGTAAGTATGGTATCCTGAATACCACAATACACCACCATTTGTGTGGTAATGCATGATTTTATGACCCAGTCCCCCAATGGAGACTGTTGTAATGTGTGGTAAACAGCTCTTGTCTTGTGTGGTAGGTGCAGAGGGTCGGGTTTAAAAGATATCGTATCTGGGCTCTACAGCCATGAGGTAAACTATTGGTTGTTTTTGGAAAAGAAATTGTCATATGGGTAATAGAAAACAATAATTAAAAGGCAGTACATATTTTGCTGGCGGCATTCTTCTTGTATTGAACGTTTTTTTTTGACATTCCCTTGCTCTGATTGGCCAATGTTCATTATGTCATGCCGGCGGGAACATTCCTTTGGTACAATAACGTTTAGAGAAAGAAGGCTAGCATGACGTATTGAGAATTGGCAAATCAGAAAAATGCTGGTGCTGGCAAAATATAAACTTCCTAATGCGCCGTATTTTTGAACGCATGAGGGCGCTGTTAAGTACAACTTTATTTACTTCCGGGGGTACGGTCCGGTTAATTGTCAATTGAGCAGAGATCATTTACGGAAAATTTTGTCTTTTGGGATACGATAGAAGTGTATATTTTTACTACGACATGTACGAGTTGTATTCTGACACAGCGGTACACAACAACAGCGCATTGTCAAATGACCCCCGGAAGTTATTCGAAGCGCCCTCAAGCGTTCAAAAATACCGCGCATTAAAGATGCAGTCAAAACCATCCTTACATCCTTGCATTAGCTTGTACTGCTGCGGTGTGATTTCCTCAAAGCCCACTGGGGGGACGTCCCAGTACTTGTGTGGCTTGCGACGGCGTCTGTGAGCAGCAGGAGAACGGCTGAAGAGAGAAAACAGAACAAATTTATTCACCTTGTGACCCTCAAGACATTTAATCAGTGCAAGTAATAAACTGCTGCAAACTCCTCATCAACCAAAATATTAACCTGACAATATCAAATGCATAGAGATTGGAGGGCCTGAAGTTTCGATCCTTATTGTCAGACACTCCTAAATGTAAGTCTAAGCATTTCCAGACATTTGTAAGATTCTTAAGAAGGGAACTTGAAATGGCAGGCTGCCAAAAGAGTTACTGAATTGTTGTTACTAGCTAGAGAGAAGGGGGTTTAGGTTAATAAATATTCACAGCTAGGCCTACGGAATAAAAGGTAAGATTCTGTTGGAATGTTCCTAAAGCAAACCCTTAGGGCCTGTTTGTTTCACGCAAGGGATCATGAATCCTTCGGATCCGGATCCCATTTTAGCGTACCCTGCATAGGAGGTGGATTCGAAAAATGGGATCCAGATCCGCGGGATTCGTCCGAAACAAACAGGGCCTAAGTAAGTAATACCACTGCGTGTGCATTTTGAGCCTACCTGCGTCTGGACTTCCTATCCCTGTCTCGGCTACGGCTTCTGCTGCGACGCCTTCTTTCTCTACCAGTACTGCGACTGCGACTTCGGCTTCGTCTATTCTCACGGCTACGACTTCTCCTCCTACGATCTGGGCCTTCAAGGGAAGAAAAACTTTCACTTTCAAAGGCCACTTTTAATCAATAGGCACATATAAAATTAAATGGAACAAAATTATGGCGGCTGGTTTTGTGTATTTATGCAACGTGCATGTTATAGGCAAATATCTACTGTGTACTTAAAGGATTCACGTCACGTGATGGACGTAACATCTGCAGGCAAATCTTTTTTGTCTGATTTCTATCGATTTCTAAATCGCAGTGGCTATCGTTACGGCAGCCGTAACGCATTTCCCAATGGCTATAGTTACGGCACTGCAACTGCGCACGCGCGATTGCTTTGAAGCTAGCGTGTTTTGTACACGTGTGGGTATGGTACGCGTGGGATGCATGCACAGGACTTTTCATTACGTCGCGCGGACGAGGTTTGACGTGTAGCCAAAGAGGCATGGTAAATTAAGGTGACCAGACGTCCCCGATTTCCGGGGACAGTCCCCGATTTGACAGTGCCGTCCCCGATGAAAAATTTTCCCCGCGAAAATGTCCCCGATTCGACGAAATGCCCCGAAAATTATAATTGTCCTAAATAAAAAATGAAATGCTGTGCTAAAGAAGGTTCATTCTTATGCGAAGACAACCGCCTAAGACATGAGTATGTAACCCACTCATGTCAACTGGACAAGATGTCCATAGATGCCACCATTTTGCATGTAGGCACCATCTGGATTCAACAAATTTTCAAAATTATACCCCTCCCCCAGGACACGGATCACTGTCCCCGGATCATCTCAACAAAATATGGTCACCTTAATGGTAAATTCTCTCGTTGTTGGGGCAGAATTTGCCTCTTTTGGGGAATTGTCATAGGCCCTATATATGTACATGTAGTTCCATTTATGTTTATTTAAACTAGTACTCTAGAGTCAATTTGTTTAAAAGAAAACATACATTGCAAAGAGTTATCATATCCGGTCATAGAGAACTTGTGTAAAAGTACAATGAGCACCGTATGGGACTGAGATTTCACAGATGACTGTTGCTGTATCTTTCCTTGATTATTTTTCCCCATGAATCTGCATTTATTCGTCCATGCTACCCGGCCCATGGAAAGACTTTCTTTCCTCCATGTTTTACCAAAAACACCCAAAACAAAACAAACAAATAGTCTAGGCATGGGTCTAACGTTAAACGGAAAAAAGAAAAATCAAATGAAAAGTTGAGAAGACAAATTACTCTGGTTCCTTTGCACAGTGCTACTGCCGTAACTATAGACGTTAAGGTTACGGCTATAACTCACGCCGTCATCGCGCGTGCGCAGTTGCAGTGCCGTAACTATAGCCATTGGAAAATGCGTTACGGCTGCCGTAACGATAGCCACTGCGTTTCTAAATTCTAACGTTAATCAACAGGAAATTTTTTTTTACAAAATAAAATGCTTTCAAATGATGTTTATTTAGGCTAGTATCAGATAACAAATAAATTCGTATTTTCTTCTGACATTAGGACACTAGGGGCCCCGACCTGTACTTTCGGGACGAAAAGACTTCTCTTTAGTCTTCTATTTACTAATTTTTAGACACAAATAAAATGCGACAAAGCTTACGGAAAGATCATCATGCCTTCATGGCCGGCTTTTTTGGTGATTAAGAAACCGTGGACAGTTAAACATTTTTAAAACGCATTAAAAACGTTATTAACGCAAGGACTTATCGTAAATATCTTACCCTTCCTATCATCTTCCTCGGTACCTGGCATTTTGCTCAGAAGAAAGTGTGCTTTTAGTTACAAACTGGACGAAATCGTTGATCCGTTTTGTAAAATAAAGAGAGTTCAACTAGAGCACGCACACTCAACACACGCTCTCTAAAATATTCCCTGGTGCACGTTCGAGAATCCCACATGATACACATTACTTGGCTTGAAGGACACCAGCGCTTTTATGCACCGTATCAACGCAAGAGGGCGTCAAACCGAAAACCGATGGCACTTTTGGGGTGCATTCGTTTAGCTAACACGGGTCAGCAATTACTGGGAATGGTCTTGTCTTAATCCACAAAACAAACAAGAGAATGGGGACGAGCTTGACTGGTGTCGACCCGGTGGAGCTAAACGAACGCACTCTTTAATTATTACTGCGTTGTTCAATCAAATGCGACTACTCTCAACCCTAATTAATTATCATTAATTGATGTAAACAAAAAAATGGCTTATTCACAATCAAAATTACAATAATGTATTCCATGATGTATTCCATAATGTAAGCCATGTGCCGAATAATGTTCGTATGATGTAGGCGGCTACGAAACGTCAGGCCCTAGCATTAATTTTTAAATAATTTTAATTTATTATTTCGGGTGACCTTGCCAGTGAATAATTTTTTGGTCGATGAACACCTGAGGAAATTATTAAATCAACATAGAAAGAAAATAGTTATTAACATATCAATTAATTTTAAAAGAACAATAATAAGCGAATATTTGACAAAACGGGACTATGGAGATGGTGATGGTAGAAAAATGTTCCGCCTGAAATGGTGTATTTATCTAGAAATTAGTACAACAACGACCGAAAATCTGTTTGATCTTTTAGAAGATTTAAAAAACCGGCAAAGTATAGAAAGTTTAACCTTATTTCTGATTAATCCAGAAACATTACCACCCTGCTGGCGTTGGAAGAGCCAGGAAATTGGAATAAACGTGATTGGCCTTTATTAGTGTTTGGTTTCATGATTTCATGGTTTCATGACTTTCCCTACTGATTGGCTAATGAATGTGACGTCGCTGTGAATGTGGCTGTTCTTGTTCCAGTGTGCTTTTTCAGCAACAGGAGAATACCCTCCCATTTTGCCTTAATGTACATTTAAAGGGATTGCATACGTTTGGTAATTTGAGCCTATTGTTTGTTTCAAACCAATATAATTGTATATATATACCATAAAACTAACCTGTGAAAGTTTCAATTCAAAATGTGGTAGCGTTTTTGAGATTTTGGCGAAAAACTAGAGCGGTTATTTCACGCCAGAGAACAGTAATTAAGTCAATGGCTGAGAAGCGTTTAATACGGCCATAACGCTTCTCAGATTCATAATTTTTGGAGATAAAAAGTGATATATTTTTCCATAACCGCGGTACTTCGAATTGAACGTTTCTCAATATGCATTATACTATCCAAAGCAGCTGTACTTCTCACCAAGTAAGTTTTTATTGCCATACATTTTCAGAGTCATTACCAAACGTTGCAATGCCTTTAAATGATGGCAGCTCAACAGAGCGCGACGCTAATGATTCAAGACTGATGGGCAGGCGCTGTTCTAGAGCCAATGGTGAAATGGTGTATTTATCCAGAAATTAGTAAAACAACGACCGAAAATCTTTTTGATCTTTTAGGAGATTTTAAAAACCGAAATTGGCCCTTGGACTCGTCAAAAAATAGATCCCCACACATTTATGTTGCTGTTTTATTCCACATCAAAGAACAGAATAGTCTATGATGGTTAACCGGTCATAATTTTCGTCAAGTTTATAGTTTCCACCAGCTTTGTAAAAATAATGGCTGGCCTTTGGACTCGCAGCTATAAGTGTAATTCCTCCAGTATATCAACAATGACGTACATGTACATGTTTGCAATTAAAATATTCGGCTCAACGGTCTTTGGACCCACCAACTTCCCTTCAATAAGTACGCCGACAAAAGAGTAGACAGTATAAAGAAAAGTTTCAGTTTTTCGCAATAATTATTAATAGTACTACATGGAGGAATAAAACTGTCTAGTCAAGCGCTGCGTGTAATACGCATGGACAATTATTGGAAAAAAAAAAATAGTCTGTACTAAACAACATGGAAATAGGTCTGGTACCATGAATCCCATCGTTGAGATGGAATGGTACGTGTGGTGTCGTCTGTCGCTTCGGTTCAATGCATTCGCGAAAGTATTGACGTGGCTGGTCGTCAGTGCAGGGTACACGGCGTGGATAGGACTGAAAAATGCAGGTAAATACCGGTATTACCAGCAAGTTATACATCCTCACAGGGGAAGCTGTGATTTAGGGACCGTAAATCCTGCCAGAAAGTTGCAGGTATCTCCAAACCGCGCCGAAATCCCACGTAAAACGAGGAGGAAAATCATGTCGATGTTAAACGACTGGAAGTCCGGGGACTCGGTTGGTGTACGCTCGTCTAGCGCTTCATCAGTTCTACCGTCTCTACCCAAAACTTTCGGCGGGGTGCGTTTCCGGTCCAGGTTGGTGGTCGGTGGGGTCATTATGTTCGTCATTATCCTGATATTTCTCCTGCTTCCCAGTCCTCAAAAGACAAGTGGATTCGGGAGTTTCATCACAGACACCAACGGTGGAGGGAATGTCTTTTCGATGTCCAGCATCGCTTTTTATAACAAAACTTACCCCATGACAGCTCCTGAGAGAACACTGGATGGTAAACGATTCCGTATTGGTCTCATCTCAGATTTAGACGAGGCTTCAAAATATGCTGACAAGGACAACACTTGGATGGCGTATTTTCTGAGAGGGTATCTGAGCATTAATTCATTAAATGACAAGGTTTCCATTCAGCTAGACAAGGAGCCGGCCATCCTGAAATCACAGCTAGCTCGTGGGGCCCGTGGGATGGAGCTCTCGGAGTTGGTCACATTTAACGGGAAACTGTATTCGGTGGATGATCGCACGGGAGTCGTGTATGAAATCATCGATAACTCCCCTGTTCCCTGGATTATTTTGTCGGATGGGGACGGAAAAAATACAAAAGGTAAATATTTCTACTCAAGGGTAGAGTTGCAAAGGGTTTTGATTTAACGTGATTGTATTTCCAGAAGTACATGTACATGTAACCATGCTAAAAGTTAGAACAAACTTCAAAGTCAAACAAAGTAGCCTTCTAAAGTTCTAGTTCTAGAACTAGACAGCTATAAAGTAGAAGGAGTATCAAATAATATCATTGAGGAAGAATTCCACTGACGGACATCACTTGACATACAGACCCATGGAACCGATTGGAAAGCGTTTTGAGAAAAATGGCTACCGCTACACTAACAATACTACATGTACATTCAAAGTGTATCATTGTATGTCCAAACATAAGTTTGCATTTGAGATATGAGCATACCCAAGTTTTACACAGCTGAGATTGAAGTTCTTCAAAATTTTTCTTATCTCTTTCTCTAATGGCTGTCAGTGGAATTCTTTCCCATCATTACATTCTGTGTCCTAGCTTATTTGGAAAGAATGCTTTAACCCTGTAGCCCAGCTCTGTGCCTATCACACAAGACAATAGCTGTTTACCACACATTACCACATTCTCCAATAAACCACGCATTACTCACACAAACCACACATGGTGTATTGTGGTATTCAGGATACTTTATACCACACTTACCACAGGAAAAGCCATGTGTGGTAAAGTGTGGTATGCAAGGAGGTGGGTTAGGGTTAAGCCCACTTCAGTCACCACCATGGTGTTTCCTAATTTTAACACAAACAATTCTTTCCAGTCAGTTATTTGTTTTAAAAGTTGTTCAATGTTGATGAACAGTTGAACACTATATAAAAAATAGCAGACAATTTAAGCTCGACGGGGGGCTGGCAATTGCATTTATTTGTGGAATGCAGGTCAACTTAAATGTATCCATAGTCACTTTGTCCATTTTACCACTTTGCCCATTTTTCCACTTTGTCCATTTCACCACTTTGTCCATTTTACCACTTTGCCCATTTTACCACTTTGCCCATTTTTCCACTTTGCCCATTTTTCCACATTGCCCAGTTTACCACTTTGCCCAGTTTACCACTTTGCCCAGTTTACCACTTTGCCCATTTTTCCACATTGCCCAGTTTACCACTTTGCCCATTTTTCCACCCTGGCCGTTTTCCAAATTTGCCCATTTTACCACTTTGCCCATTTTACCACTTTGCCCACTTTACCACTTTGCCCATTATTTTTCCACTTTGCCCAGTTTTTCACTTTGCCCATTTTACCACTTTGCTCATTTTACCACTTGGCCCATTTTACCACCTTGCCCACTTTACCACTTTGCCCATTTTTACCACTAGTTGCCCATTTTGCCACTTTACTTTGGTGGCAGCAGCTGGGGGGGGGGGGTGTTTTTTAAGGACAAATCTGATGCAACAATACATTACCAGTTGTGACTGTGTGGTTCAGTGAGTTTGAAGAGCTGTGCCATTCATGTAATTTGCATTACCTTGACCTGCTTGCTGCTGAGCAAAACCTTTTGTTAACTCCACTTTATGCTGCAGTATAAACAATAATTATTCACAGAAAGGTGCAGCTTAGCTGAATGGGCTGAAATATGCTGTTTGGGTGGGTCCTACCTGTACACTATGGAATGGGTGTACAATTGGGTACACATGTAAATTATATTTTTACAGCACTTGCCCTATTATATGCACACATTTACTGACACATTTTACATACAGTTGATGCCTTGGAAATGTTTGTCTAGACATGGAGGGAATAACTATGCATTTAACCTCATGTAGCAATCAGTTTGAAAATGGGTTTGCCCTTTCTAGGTATAGGCCTACATAATGTGTACATTTCTGTTCCAGTGGGGAGAACACGTATACTATCATTCCACTCTTCATCAACATGTTAAAAGAAACAGTTTATATTTTTACAAGGGAGTGTCTCTCTTTGTATTTCTTGTGTGTACCATACATCATTTCTTTTAATTGGTTTAGTTAAAATACATTCTACTTCTGAGGTCCCCTTTTCCATACCTGGCCCTGGGTATGTACACATGTGGCTTTGGCAATGCCGCCGGCCATAGTCGAATGTATCACGCGCAGAGTGCACTCTCTACCTTTTTTTATTTCACTCTACAATGTATGCTGCAGCCAGATCTATGGATTTCCTGAAAATTAAATGAATACAAAAACTCTACAGAAACCACCTACACAGGTGTGCATGTACAATTGTATATTGTACAGTGACGGATAAGCCATTGTGTAATCTGAATACTTGATAGATAGGGCCTATCTACATGTACCTGTGGACTGTGATGACAGTGCGTGTACACGTACAGTGTATGTACCTTAATTACTTTGCTACAGCACAGATAGTGTGCCAGCACATTTCACACTGCAGCACATTTGCATACCTAGGTTTATTTAAATACTGTATGTTTATTTTTAGCAGTGAACTACAGTTTATGATTTCCTGACTTGCATAACACAGACACGTACATGTACGTGTATATAATTACTAATATGATACTCATTTAAAAATGGGGAAGTATATCCTGTTCACTTTGTGAAATTTCTTACATGTACAATGTACAGTACAGTACATAACATTTGTATATGAGACAGTCACATATAATAGTATTACTGTGTGTATACTTTGGTTTGGCTGTTATCAGCGGCCTTTCTCAAAGCTTGGTTCCGGCTCAGGCTCTGGCTCCGGCTCCATTTCGTGAATCCAATTTTTTTTTTTACGGGTATCAAAATAAAGACTTTTGTCTGTGGTTCGGAAGTAGATTCTCTGGTTTGAAAAAGAAAACAGAGCTTCAGCTTCAATGAAAAACCACAACGTATATTTTCAGGATATGGATTACCATGATATTACAGAGGCGAAGCCAGAGCCTGAGCCGGAGCCGAGGTTTGAGTAAGGCCCCAGAAGTCACAAAGTCTAGCAATGATGACAGATTTTTGTTCAAACCAGTGCATTAACTCTGCAACATTTTTTAATTTCAATTTCTGCTGTGTTACTATTTTTTAGGTTTTAAAGCTGAATGGATGGCCGTTCGAGACCAAACGCTATTTGTCGGCGGGCTGGGGAAGGAGTGGACCACCACATCTGGGGAGCTGGTCAACCTGAATCCCCAGTGGGTCAAAGCCATCGATCACAAGGGTGGCGTCCATCACCTGAATTGGGTGGCCAACTACAACGCCATGAGGAAGGAGGCTGGTTTCAGTTACCCAGGTACATGTAATTAATGGAAGGCACAGGGCATCAGCTCAACACAATACATACATGTACTGTACAGGGCTGTAGGTTCCAAGTCAGCTGAGTGCACCTACCACACTGTCTTGTGACAATACAAAAGCTGCTTACCACACATTACCACAGTCTCCACTGGGGAACTGGATTATAAACCATAGTTCACCCTAACCCTCTGCACCTATACCATGTATACCGCTCAAGACAAGAGCTGCTTACCACACATTACCATTGTCTCGATAGGAGAATAGATCATAAACCATAGTTCACCCTAACCCTCTGCACCTACAATGTACCACACAAGACAATAGTTGCTTACCACACATTACCACAGTCTCCACTGGGGAACTGGATCATAAACCATAGTTCACCCTAACCCTCTGCACCTACAATGTACCACACAAGACAATAGTTGCTTACCACACATTACCACAGTCTCGATAGGAGAATGGATCATAAACCATAGTTCACCCTAACCCTCTGCACCTACAATGTACCACACAAGACAAGAGCTGCTTACCACACATTACCACAGTCTCGATTAAGGAGAATGGATCATAAACCATAGTTCACCATAACCCTCTGCACCTTTACCAGACAAGATAAGAGCTGCTTACCACACATTACCACAGTCTCCGCAGGGGGGAACTGGATAATAAACCAGGCAATCAGGCATCACCACACTAACCACACTGTGGTGTATTGTGGTATTCAGGATACCACACGTACATGTACGATGATGTACCACAGTAAAAAAAAACAGTGTGAAAAACCATGGTATGTAGTGTGGGTTAGGGTCAAAGAGAAGTATGTTCATGTACATTAGAATTGTGCTTAGACAATGTAGCAGGTAACTAATACACTGCACTATGTATTTTGTACATAGTGCAGTGTACTAATTAATAATTAGTACATGTACATGTATATTGAAATCTTCATGTTTTATGCATGAACAGGTTACATGATACATGAATCAGGAGTTTGGAGCGACGTGCACAAACGCTGGTTCTTCATGCCGCGACGAGCCAGCCCGGAGCGCTATGCTGAAGCGGACGACGAACACAGGGCGACCAATCTCCTCTTCTCTTGCAGCGCCAACTTCGCAGACGTGCACGTCAATAAAATCGGCGTGCTGAACAAGATCCGCGGCTTCTCCTCCTTCAAGTTTGTGCCGGGTACCAGTGACACCGTGATCGTTGCCCTCAAGACGGAAGAAGACCGCGGGAAAATTGCAACCTTTTACACGGTGTTCAACATCAATGGAAAGACGCTGGTGCCGGAAACTAAATTTGCCAATGTTAAATACGAGGGGATCGAGTTTATTTAAAAAGTTTGGCCTTTTCATGCGTTTATGGTCTGACCTGTTCGAACTCCATGGTCGGTCTAAAACACTCACTGAATAGCACATAGTGCACCCAGTGGCTGTGGGGCCAGAGTGAATATTTCTGTTTTGGTTTCTTACCAAAGTATGATGATACTTAGTTAAATAAACAGCTCTATGAGATTGGCCCTGGATATGCATGTACATATTATACGTCTATAAAGTGACGTCCCAGTTCAGTCAAATTTGCTTTGCTCACCCTTTTAAAGGTGGTATCATACTTTGGTAAGACACCAAAACAGAAATGTTCACAGATTTACCTATAACTAATACATGGTATGAAGATGGTGGTGGTAGAAACATACTGTTAAAATGTTTCCGCCTGAAATGCTGCATTTATCCAGAAATTAGTAAAACAACGACCGAAAATCTTTTTGATCTTTTAAAAGATCAAAAATAAAAGACAAAAACACTGAAGAAATACTGTGGTCGTTTTTCACTGTTTTCTCAAAAAGTGGGCACCATATGGGACTGAAATTTTCACAGATGACTATTACTGTATCTTCCTTTATATTTTTGCCCATGAATCTGTATTTCTGTGACAAAAACCAAAGTATGATACTACCTGAACGTTCTTGTTAGTAGTGGTGGAGTCTGGGTGGAGGTTGTGATCTGACAATCAAATTTAATTTTGTATCAAGATTCAAGAACCAGATTCCTAGAGTGATAATTATGAGCACATGTTGAATTTTTTTTTTAAACTGTGACTTATTGAATTGCCTTCAATACTAATGTGTAGAATATTGATAAGAAGAAAGGGTGATCAAAGTCACGCGATGTCATGTTGCTGGTAGCGACGTTTCGGCTGCTGGTACTGCTAGCCTTCATCAGAGATGTAGAATATTTATATGAAAAGATAGAAAACCAGCACATGTCTACGCGTGTATATTTTGATCAATTTATAAAGAGTTTGTAAATATATTAAACATTGGAATACTGGAGTGACATTTGATACTTTTTAGTTTGCATAGTTTTCATTGGGGAGGTTTCAAATACTAGAAAGTCTATTACGCAAGGTTCAAGTAAATAAATAAATAAATAAATAAATTCTGAGAAGTGGATGGATAGCTACATGTGCAAGTATTTCTCCAGCTACTGTGTCTTCAAAGAATTGCTTTTGAAAATGCATTGTGCAGTCACGCTTTATCTTGTAATGTTCTGTCAAATATAAGCAATGAAATTCTATTTTTGTAGTTAGCTTGCTTAACCTATATCTTAGTTGCAGTTTCCTCAGGAAAGTAACTTTGCTCCACCAACAAGACCAAGACCACAACTGGATGTCATCCTTACCATCTGGGAAGTTTTTGGGTTAGGAACTCTCCTAAGATGCTCAAATGCCGCTCTTTGGTGATAATCATATGGTATGCAGTGGTACAGCGCCAGGACTTTGACCAAGTTTGGTTATAAACAAGCTTTGTGTGAAGTTATTGTGCTGGGGGTCCATTTCACCAAACTCATCATAACTTACTACATGTACAGTATCAATCATAGGACGTATGATGCACTGCAGCCCTACAAAGGATATGATGGGTTATCCTTCGTAACTTGAATTACAATCGATCGTAGGTTTTCTAGAAATCTACCCCAGGTGTCTGTGAACCCAGACGCCTTAATACTTTGTTCAATGTTTGGTTTGGGGCTTTACTGGCCCAATGTGACACTACTAGGCATGCTAGGTCCACAGAATGTGGCATAGGGATGCTGCATAGTGTTGAACTTGGGCACAGGATTCCATGGGTACTTGAAGAGTTAACATTCAGGGGTGTTGTCGACATTACGATTTCTATCCAATCAATTTGAACTTCCTTATCTGAAATTTCACTGAATAAGTTTGTGTGTGTACCAGCTTTTTGAAGGTAGATATATACTTGTACTCAACGACGTATCTATGGAAATTGGCGCCCATGGCAAGTGCTAAAATTGCTCTCTAAATTCCAATTTATGTTACCAATGGAAAAATAAGATCAGATAATCTGAAATTTTGAAACTTCTTTGTTTGTTCATTGGATTAGATTTCCAATAAGTTATAACTTCAACTGTACTTTTTTGTGTGGCCCAGTTGTGTTTTTTTTGTGCTAACTAAAGTATGATACTACCTTTAATTGAGCTATTTTTTCTTTTTATTATGATTATTTTTCATATTTTTAAGTTGTGTGATTCAGTTCTGTTGTAAAATGTGAACTCCAATTGATTTGAACCAAGTGTGTTTAAAAAATGCATTGTTTTAGCTTAAATGATTTTTAACTGGTATTATTGGGGATATGACAATTATGAGATGGTTAATGTAGGGAAGTAGTTGCAATTTTGAATATGGATTTATACTAGAAGAAGGGTGTATTTATACTAGAAGAAGGATGTAGTATTCTTTCAATGTGCCATGTAAACTGCGCTTGAGTGTATATTTCCTTGACTTGTAAAGATTAGATATTAATGTACTTGGTTGAGCAGCTGCAATTACATTGATATACATGTAGCATGTATTAGCTTATTTATTTGACATAGATGTTTAGTTTTGTCGTATATGTCTACAGTTACTATTTGAAAACATAATGCGCAGATCATACATACTGTACATTAACTCTTTGGGTGTGTACTGTATGCACATGGTGTACTTCACAGTGTGTATATCCCATTCCGTTAATGTCTGGAATCTGCCAACATACTGTATCTATTTCAAGTGTATTTGATTCTCAAAAGCACCCACGGCACTGTAGCTCAAAAGCCTGACGAAACCTTTAATGGAAAGATGATGAGAAGAAGATACAGTTTTAGAGTTGGGAGGAAAACCCCAGAGTAATATTCTGGTTAAAACCCACAGAATCAGGTTGGGACTGAAAACCCAATCCACTTGACAGGGATGAGATTTTTTTAGATTAAAATCTGATTTCAGACTTTTTTGTTTTGGATTTCAGATTTCTTTTCCTTACAGGCTGTGTACAAAAGTATAGGAGATGTTCAGATTTCAAACTTTTTATGCTCCCTGTCAGCTGTTTTCAGACATTTTTATCATTGGTCAATCTCATCCCTGACCATGCTGACTTGAGGACCGCGACCGGGCAGGAATCAATGTATTTAGTTTTTTTTTATTATAAAGTGTCTTTGAGACTAATTCTCATGTAAAATGATACTTTGATTTGTTTGATACAACTGTGAGAATTGCAGCAAAATAAATACAGTAACAGTGAACATTAGAAAACAAACTTCATCAAAACTCTGCTTCAGCAATCTTTTATCTGGTATTGACTCGGTTATATTAAGAAATCCTTATTCATAGAGCTTCTTAAAGGTAGTATGATACCTTGGTTTTTGTCAAAGAAATGCAGATTCATGGGCAAAAATATCAAGACTGATACAGTAACAGTCATCTGTGAAAATTTCAGTCCCACTTTTTGAGAAAACAGTGAAAAACGGCCACAGTTTCTGAAGTCTTTTCTCTTTTATTTTTGATCTTTTAAAAGATCAAAAAGATTTTCGTTCGTTGTTTTACCAATTTCTGGATAAAAACACCATTTCAGTCGAACAATTTTCAACGGTATGTTTCTGCTATCACTATCTTCATACTCGTTCGGACAAACGATCTTTGAAAAAAGACACTAAATCTTGATTTCCTTTAAAAACCCAGCATCTGATGAACCAAGATTTCCCATTGTGATTGTTTGCACTGTTTACGAACTCTTGGTCCATTTTCTGTCTCAAACTCAATACATTTTTTTTAGGCCTTTTGAGTTGTACGTAAATCTGTGAATATTTCTGTTTTGGTTTCTTCCCAAAGTATGATACTACCTTTAAAGGGACATGTTGTATCATATCTTGGTAAAGTTGATATAACAACTGTGGTCTGTTCATAATTTGATTTGTCATGGAATAAAAACAAACCTGTGAAATGTTCAGCTCAATTGATCATTGGAAACAGTAGAAAGCAGCGAAAATTCCTTTTAATTGTTACCCAAAATTGCAAGGTAATGAATTGTGAGGTTTCGATTTTGGAGATCAAAACTGTTTTCGGTCCTTTTGTTTTACTCATTTCTGGATAAATAAATACCGCATTTCTGGTGGAAAAAACATGTATGTTACATGTACATGTATATCACTGAACATGTCTGTTTGAGTTTCCTACCAAAGTATAAAAGTACCATAGTTTGCTGGAACATAAAAAGCCTTGCCGTTTAAAAATCAGTTTGCTGGCCAAAACCCTGTATGAATGCTGTGATTATAAGCAAACAACAGCATAGTTAAATTTAGAGCACTAAAAGAAAACAAAACAAAAACAAAAATCATCAAGAATCTCGTTAGTCTTTCCTAGTAATTGCAATAAACAAAGCAAATAATGAACACAAACACAGTGTTTTGTTTCAACAATGTAACTTTATTATTATTATTTTGAAATATTCTGTACAGTTGATTTCTCTCCAATCTCAATTCTCACATGTCCCTAACAGGTTTTATAAAACATAAAGCAGAAACCACTGGGCGGAGCTAATGATGAAGAAAAGCGTGTGGTGGCACGCCACCTCAAAGTTGACAGATTAGGCCTTTTGTGATTCAATGAATATATAGCACATTGTGTCAATTTCAATGAACTCAATAATTCAAAGTTGGAATTCTCTTGACTAAATGCACTGAAAATATAATATTTTATGGGGCTTAAGGGAAATGAGGCTTGGGATTTATTTTGCTTCCACCATTTTGTGTCCTTAATGAAACAAAGGGCTTGAGATACATGGAAAAGCAGGATGGAGCCTTTCTTCGGCTTCGTCATGTTGCTCAATCCCTTTGTTTTCTTTTGAAAGGCCTCAAATGGTGGTAGTGAAGTAAGTCCCAAGCCTAGCCTCAAGCCTGGTTTGTAAAGGCCCTATGATTCAAGGCGGGCCCACTTGCACTGTTACCCTACACCTTTATGACATTCTCGCCCACTAGTAAAATGTTGTATTATTACTGGTCTTTTCCTATGTTACCATGCAGTAATTATATACATGCGTGGTCTTCAAATCTGCTGTGCAGATAAGATCAATGGACCTTTCCCATGAAATATGCTAATTAGATATGCGCATGCACAAATGCCCTACTGGTTGGCAAGAAAGTTGTAGCTCCATTAGACATGTACGTACCACATACAACGCAGAGGGCATGGAGCTTGCCAACCAGTGATGCATTTGTGCGTGTGCGTATCTAATTAACATATTTCATGGGAAAGGTCCATTGTACCAGTGTATTCGACATTGGCCAAAGTTCACATTTACATGTATGGAAAAGCCTAATAATACATGTAATGAGAATGGCAAAATATTAATAAATCATTCTTTGACTTGTACTTAAAAACTTATTCACCACACAAAACCCATCCAACATGCAGGTAATTGCTGATCAGCGTAACCCTTGCTCTGAATTAACACTCGGGAGTCTGGATACCACACAGCATTACAGTAACAATCCACTGTATGCACAGATTATGCTCATTAACATCCACTGGGGCTTTCTGTGTCAGCATAGCTCTATATAAGTCATACATGTAGCAACACTTTCTATAAAATCTCATATTCTTTAAAGCCTAATAAAATGTTAACATTTTCCTCCTTCCTGTAAAACTTGTGTCAATCTTTTCCTTCGTAGAATTTGGACAGGAAGTCGGTCTTGGGTGGCTTTTCCGATTCTTGGAAGTACCTCAGGATATGGGTCCGCTGCTTCCACACACAGATGGTCTCTTCCAGGTCCATTTTACCCTTTGAAAGTGAAAATGAAAAAAAAAAAAGAAGATTCAAATTATTCAATTGACAAGCCTGGTGCCTGGCTATCCAGTAATAAATGATACAAGTAATACACTTCTGCAAACTGTTAAAGGTGATTGGTGAAGGTCACAGGACAGCACTCATACTTTGTCTGATCAAACATGTACATGAAATAATAAACCTTTGAGCTCAATCGGACATCTGAGTCACGAGAAAATAGCGAAAACCCGAATCGATTTTTCTGATAAAACATATGAAGAATAGTTTACTTTATGTTTGTTCCAAAAATCGTTCGGACAAACGATCTTTGAAAAAGACACTAAATCTTGATTTCCTTTAAAAACCCAGCATCTGATAAACCAAGACTTCCCATGGTGATTGTTTGCACTGTTTACGAACTGTTGGTTCATTTTCTGTCTCAAACTCAATACATTTTTTTTAGGCCTTGCAAATCCTATATGCTCCCTTTAATCAGCCAAAATAATGACCTGAAATTTATAAAAAAAAAAAAAAAAAAAAATTGAAGTTAGGATCTTTATTGAGGGCTTTATTAAAGGCCTAGCCTTCGATAAAGACCCTGCTAGGATCGATCAGGAACGCATCAGGCCCTCCCAACTCCAAGCAATAATTTCATTTAAATTTTTTATACAAAACCCAAAACCACTGGCTACAAAAAAGCTCTCACAAATACAATGAAAAGAAGAGGGCACGCACAGCCACAATAATCAGACTTAAAAAAAAAAAGAGGCCTAACATGGTGCTCGGGTTAAAACTGTGCTACATGAAGCCGAGGACCTTAGGACTGGCCTAACAGAAAATGATGTATCGCCTAGCTTTGAATCGTTGGGCTCCCTGCTCAATTCATTACCATTAAAACTTTCTTGACAACAGAAGTTAAAGGATTTGTTTCTCATTTTCAGCTAAAAAAGCTGAGATGGTTCAAGGGAATAATTGAAAAGTCAACTTTATACAATCATTAACCTATCAGTTATTTTGAGCATAATGCTATCATCAAAAGTATTCATTCAAATCATGGCTGAAGTACATGTATGCGTATAAATAGAACTGAGGACAAAGTCTGCGACCTCCATTTACTGAAGCTTTCCAAAATAGTTTCTAAAGCTAATTTGAACTTCAGTTTCTGCCCTAACCCCTGTAGTTTGAACTTTGGTCTTGGGATACAAAATTAAAATTGTGTCATTCAAAACCCTTTAAATGGATTCAAGATGGGTGAGACAATCCGATATCATTGTGTTCTTGACCTTTGTGTACAACTTTTAGGGTATTTTTATACATGGAGGGTTGCAAACAATTTATTTCTGCCCAAGATGATTGATAACCATCCATATCAGTACTTTTTCCAAGTTTTGATGTTGCATCAAAGGCTAATGCCCTGGGTTCTATTTCTGGCCCATGCTTTAATCATCACTTCCTTAACCCTAACCCTCTTCAACTACCACACAAGACAATTGCTGGTTATTAAGAGCTGTATTGTGGTATTCAGGAAACCACACTTAAAGGTTTACTGTAATCAAAACTCAAGTGAAGTTAAATACATGTGTATTGTTATAAAACTCAACTTGTCTATTATTGTTTGTGTTAAAAATTATTGTATATAGAAAAACGAGGGATTTTAGATCCATAATTTAGCACCCCACTTTTCGCGACCTTGCTTACGTCATATGCAGAATGCCATGCAATATACTGTGGTGCAAGCCTATACTAGTTCTGCATGTTACGTCACACGTTATTGTTGCGTAGATCGGTTCCAAGGAGGACTTTTTTAGGGGGCGGGGCATACATGTACAGATTTTGTTTCAAATGTTTGCTTCAGATGTTTCAAAGCGTCTTGCCCAAGCACCACAAACCCATAGCTGGATTCGAACCCACATACTGTAGATTGACCACAAGATCTTCAATACCATAGGCGAGCAAGGGAACTTCAACCACATTCCACCATGAAGTGGGTAATGGCCGACTAGATACACACCTTGATGACCAGAAGATCTATTGCCCTGGGGTCTTTCACATGAGCATTCTTCATGAACATCTCCCTTAGTTTTTCTCGGCACTGCTTGACGGTCATGTCCAGTTGAAACTGTCGCACTGTGAGCAGACAGCAGAGGGAAAAAAGACACTCTATATTAAAATCTGTTTACAGGGCAGAGAGGTTGGCTGGTAAATGTCATGGAGTTTATCTAAGAGGAAAGTTTCTTAGCTGTTCGACATTTTGGACATAACTCAAAATGGGTAAACATGGTCAAGTTGTTCCATGAATTATTGTCTCAGTTTTACCATGGAGGAAGCTTCTTCCAAACCAAATTGCCAAAAAGCTTGAAATAAATAATAGGGCCTAATAAAAGTTTGAGTTTGTCAACAAAACACAATTTTTTGTTGCATAGTTTAGTAGTTAGTGGTTAGCAAACTTTAGGAAACACCTTCTCTACACCGTTCCGTTAGCTATGTTAGACGAACATTGTGTTTCTGTTTCGCAACAGCACGTTCTGGTTTGAAAACGGTGGCGCACATTGTGCGCCATGCGCATAGGCCTAGTTAGCTGGAGTGGATCATGGAACGCACCCTGGGCCTGGCCTGGGTCACTGCGAAGTGGGATGAGTTGGTCAGGGAGAGAGTCAGTAGGAAGGAAAGACTGGCACTGGGGGAATCAGCCAGGGGGCTAGCCGACCAGGGGACGAGTTGGTAAGTCGGTCGGGGGCGAGTTGGCCTGGCTGGGCCGGGCGAGTTGACCTCAGACCAGTGTGATTGCCACGAACTCTGAACTGCGAGTGCGAAGTCTCGAAGAATGAATAATTTTTATTTCGTGTTTTTCTGAAGTTTAGTGACAAACACAGCAAGATCATACCCGTTTCCGGAATCTCCCTATACCAGGCTTTATAGAGCTGAATAACCCGACGTCTTGCAGCCTCTGGGTTATTGGACATCATCGGTTTTACTTGTCTAGCGACCGCTGCCGCTCTGGAAGCGTGAGACGCCATCTTGGAAAGTTCACAAAATTAATGACAGACATCGCTCACTGCATATCTAGTGCAGGGTCAACGAGTGAGGGCGCTCGGAGCGATCACTGTGTTTAACGAATCCTACCACAATGCAATAGAATTGGCGGTGTCTTGAAGTTGAATGAAGTTGGATGGATGAAAATTTCGTTTTTGCTGAGGCCCCCAGGTGAGAATGTTTTTGTTTATTTGATTTATTTTTAAAGTGTGAGTTTTGTGAACGGGTTTGTCTGTTTGTAACTTTATGTTGGCATGGACTGGACTGGTTTGGAAAAATTGGAGTAGATTAGAATCACATGCTTCAATTTTTGCAGCCTGAGTCTGAGTCTGAGTTTGAGAAGTGTAAGTTAGGCTGCTGTCAGTGTCACTCTTCTTCTTCCACTGGCTCATGCAGTCATTCATGGCCAGGGCTGACCATGGAGGAAGAAATAGTCTTCCTGATCCTCCATGGGCTGACTGAATGAGTCACACTCACCTAAGGCTGCAGTTTGTATCCGGTTAACCGGTTAACCGACCGTTCAAAAGGGTACCCGGGTACATTTTCCCAGTTAGGTAAATCGAAAAAGTATCTTTTTAATGGCCTCTTCTTTTTTTAAACATAACTTTAAGTTAGACACTTCTACTAAGTTCACAAAGAAAAAAGTCAATGATCTTTTGAAATTGGACCAGCAGGCTTATGCAAAGCAAAGGCCAGACATTTTGCTATGTCTACCACTGCCAAATGTTGTGACAAAAGAATGTTGTCAACCAAGTTCCAGGCTGAAAGACCCAAACTTACTATTTTTTTTTTTTTTTTTTTTTCTTTGTTATAAGGGTAATCGTAACCGTAACCGAAAAACAGACGGGTAACCGGTAACAAAATTATTCGTAAACTTACAGCCCTACACTCACCATGCTCACTGAGTGTCACTGTGTCAGACTCTGCATACATTGCGTAACACGTTACCGTCCTTAGCCCTTAGGCTTAGGCCTAACGTTACACAATTGTAGGCCTACCAATTCCATGATAGGGCATGGAATGTCAGTTGGCCAATGTGTGACCATGGGACAATTACAGAAGTACAGTAATGCAGCTGTCAATTGTAAGACGCACCTTTAGACCCCCGGGAAAAGTGCGTCATGGATGGGTCATTTACCACACATTTCTGACGCAGGGTACCGTCAATGAAGCCTCTGGTCCGTCACAACCTTGACGAATGGGTGCGTCAATGTCAGTCATTTTAAACTCCATAGACTTATGTGTAAATTGTGCTGCACACAGGGCTGTTATTAGGGTAGGTCCGTCACTAGGACAGTAATGGTTCGTCAGAATCAAGAAATGGTGCGTCACAAAACTGACTTAGGGGTCCGTCAAGATAGATGAATGTCCGTCATAATTTGGACGCTGGGGTCCGTCATAGTACATGAAAACGCGACCCACATTGAACAAGTGACGCACCATTCCCGGGGGTCATATAGTGCGTCTTACAATTGACAGCTGCATAAAACAGTACTGAGTATTGGCTGCGTAACACTTGGTAAGTTTACGAATAATTTTGTACAGGTCTGGTTACCCGTCACTCGGTTACGGTTAGGCCTACCCGTAAAACAAAGAAAACATTGACACAATGCGAATTTAGAATTTAGAGAACTCCCAAAGACAACTCGATCGACTCCAACTTCCAAGACCAAGACAGCCGACCGCAAAGACAACTCGACTCTGAGACAAGTCGACTCCATTTCAATCTCACTCTACCGATGCAATGCGCGAGTGTGCACCATTTACTAATTTAGCAATGTAAAAAAATGTCCTTATCCCAATGTCATACCAACACCAAGGGTTACGATCAGGTTTAATAGGAAACCTTTCATCAGTTCATAATATTTTTCTTTTTTTTTCTCCCTCACAGTTTCAACATTTATCTGTGTTGGGCATAGATAACGTATAGACAACATGAATAGTCCTGATGATAACACCACAGTTTTCCGTATGATGGGGGAGTTCAAGAACTACATCGCTGGTGACATAGGTGAGACCATCGTGAAATGATAGGAGGTTATTCCATCTTTGTGAAATTGAGGCTGGAGTCCTGAGGCAGGGGTGCAGAGGAAATGACCAGGGGCACAGAGATGGTGATTAGAAGCACTGACCTGGGCAATTGAGACAGTGACCATGGAGACTATTACGGCAACAGGTGCACTGCTCTAAGGCATTGACCAACCACTAACCAGACCATGGGCCGATTTCACTAACACTTTGCGATCATCGCTGAAGCCCAAATTCATCACTAAACAGAAAATCGATCGCTTCTTTGCGTAGCAATTTTCTGATTAGCGATGGATTTGGGCTTAAGCGATGATCGCAATGTGTTAGTGAAATCGGCCCCAGGGTTATTGAGACAATGGTCCCTTCCGGCCTGTCAATCAAACTGTGCGCATTGACCAATCGGAGGACACCTTTTAATCAGGTGACCACGGAAGCCTTGGTCAAACTCGGTTCCAGCTGTATGTAAAACACACACGTGGGCGGGGCTTAAGAGCAAAGCCGGAACGGTCCATTACCAGGGGTACTGAGGCAATAAACAGGGGCATTGAGGCAATGACTGGGGCTACTGAGGCAATGACCAGGCCGTTCTGACATAATGTCTGAGGCAATGACCAAGGACACTTGGACATAGAGCCGGGGCTGTGAGGCATTGGCCAGAGGCATTGAGGCAATGACCAACATGTGTACCTAGTAAATGAACTTACAGGTGTAGGCACTGAACAGGGAGATGGACACACAGGCCTTGCACTAACTTTTTCCTGGCTAGCCCTCTGGGACAGCTTACTTCAGATTATACATGTTATACTAGCCTGTTTAGATTTTTACTAGGCCGTCCATACTGTATATACAATTATGTTGATCCATACCTTAACATGTAGGAAGTGAATCTAGCTAGCTCAGAGTGGTTTCTGCTAGACATTGTACGCCAGGCTAGTACTATTTCGAGTTGTATCAGTGAGCCTTTAAAGGTAGTATCATACTTTGGTTTTTTGTCAAAGAAATACAGATTAATGGGCAAAAATATCAAGGAAGATACAGTAAAAGTAATCTGTGAAAATTTCAGAGAAAACTTTTTGAAAAAAACAGTGAAAAACGGCCACAGTATTTCTTAAGTCTTTTCTCTTTTAATTTTGACCTTTTAAAAGATCAACAAGATTTTCGGTTGTTGTTTTATTAATTTCTGGATAAATACACCATTTCAGGCGGAAATATTTTAACGGTAGGTTTCTACCAGCATCATCCTCATACCCTGAAAGTTATATGTATAAATCTGTGAACATTTCTGTTTTGGTCTCTTACCAAAGTATGATACTACCTTTAATGAAGTTCCCTCTTCAATGTGTGGCATATTTCCAAAATGGTCACCTCCTTCTTATCCATGTTGTGGCATGCAGAGAGGCACAAGAAGGAGCAGCAAAGCCGCGAGAGGGAAGGGAAGCTGCTGTCTGCACAGAGTCGCATCACCAAGCTGGAAGCTGAGATGGACAGCCTGAAATCCTCCCACAAGAGGTCCAGGATGGAGTACGAGACGGACATTGAGAAAGAACGACACAGCCGAGAGGTCTGCATTGAAACACATGTGTATTTATTGTCTTCATGGGAAAATTTCTCAGGCACCATGGGGGCATAGGTGGCAAAGTGTGTTAGGCACTCGCCTCTCACCAGTGTGGCCCGGGTTCGATCCCGGCTTGGGTCATATGTGAGTAGAGTTATGCCTTTGGTTCTCTCCTATGCTTCAAGGGTTTTTCTCTGGGTTCTCCGGTTTTCCTCCCTCCACAAAAACCAAACACTTTCCATCTTAAGCTGTGCTTCGTGATATGGGTTGATGTGGCTGGCTGCCGAAGGGCGCCCATGAAAGCCTGCTACTCAGTCACGTGTTGCACCATCCTTCATAATTCATATTATTCTCTGTCTCAGTCTCAGACTATAACCTGTCTTGGCGACAGTATTTTTTGATTGCATGATCAACAATTCTGCATTCTCCAGGAGAACCTGTCCAAGATGGAGGCGATGAAGAGGCAGCTGGAGTTTGCCGTCACACAGGAGCACAGGTGCCGCAAAGAGCTGGAGGAGACCCGTTGGGCCAAGAAGGACATGCGGGCCAACTTGGAGGCCACCGTCCTGGACTTGAAGCGGCAGAAGCACAACGTGGAGACGGCCTTGCAGGAGGTGAGTAACGTTGAGGATGCTTATAGGATGAGAACGAGCAACCCTCCTTGGAGTCATGACCCTCGCAACTTGGAAACCATCTCACACCATATTTGACCCTCCATTACCAAGCTGTCGAGCTGGAGATCTCATATGCTTGCAATTCTTCTTCTTGCTTTTGGTAATTCTGATCATTCTGTCCTATGAGGGGAAATCCGCGTCTTTCATTCTCAGCTATACATGTCCTGGCGCTTGGTGTGAGGCTGTGAACGTCTGTGCTTTGGTACAGTCACATCCATCTGTATTAGTTCTATTGATGACTTTACAGTCTTCCCATGGTAACTTGTATTGAACGATTACACTTAAGACTAATATACATGTATAAGAGCATTCTTTCCTTTACTGAAACTGAGCCTTTTTTCCCATTCCCTATTCAGTTAACCAGAAATAATGGTAGTTTATATAATTCCTTTTTTCTTTTTCATTGAAAAGTGAACAAATAAAAACTTACTAATTATAATAGTCAATGATCTTTTTTGTCAACTTGTTTCTTCCTCAGCTCCAGATGACAAGTCGCACCCAGATCTCCAGACTGACTAATGAAATAACAAAGTGAGTTAAACATTTTGTAATGTACCCTGTACACAAATAAGATTTGAAGCTATGCATGGTGGAAGTACTAAAACAAGGTAGGTTTACGGTGACACCATGTAACATGTGTAATCTCTTCTGTGAGAGTGTGTGGTCCTGAGAAGAACCGTTAGTATTATCTCTCGACGTTCCGAACAGTGTGCTCTGTTCGTCCTCACTCTCACAGAAGAGATTACATGGTGTCATCACAAACCTACCTTCTTTTACCTTGTACACATCACACAATCTCATTTATTTTGGACAGACACAGGTCCAAAAAGGGTAGCTGATGGCTGCTTGATGTGCATACATTGCTGTAGACTTTCATAGTTTTCAGCATCGTTTTGAAAAGGGTCTCTATCGAAGATCTTCAGGAAACTATTGTAGCTTGTTTGGTCTGTTGTTGTCCTGCTATCAGTCTTTTTCCTCTTCTTGTCTGATACTTAATGTCTTCAATCTTGATCTGTAGGAAGAATTCTGACATGAAGCTGTTGCAGACGGACGTTGATGAAGCCAGGACACGCCTTCAGCACCAGATGAGGTAAGACCCTATGCAGAGATCGAATCCTTCATCAACTTCATCTCAACTCCCTTGATCATGAGGATTGGTTTGCTGAAACACCATGCAAGAATCGTTCGTACTTTCACACTTCTATATTGTTCACACTTCTCGAAACTTCTCGTCGTTTCAACTAGCCTGCTCTAGTCCTCATCAGGAGATAATTCTGGCAAAAAACCTCCTCTGAATCATCCATCAAAACCAAAAAAGATTACATCGGACCTTTTCCAAACCTCGGCTCTGTCTGCGGTTCCAGCTCTGGTTCCATTTCATGCATCCGTTTTACAATTATAGGTATCAAAATAGAGGCTTTTGGCTATGGTTCAGAAGTAGATTCTCTGGTTTGAAAAAACAAATGGAGCTTCAGCTTCTATGAAAAAAAACACAACCTATATTTTCAGCATATGTACGACAGAGATGAAGCTGGAGCCGAAGCCAGAGCCAAGGTTTGGAAAAGGCCCCTGAAGACTCCCTGTCTTTCTGTCTCCTCCAGCAAACCTGTTTGCTAACTCTGCTCATTCCAATAAGTCCTAGGAACGTCGCATCGGGATGCTTAATTACTAGTGCTGTAACAGTCCCCATGGGAAATCTTGGTTCATCAGATGCTAGGTTTTTCAAGCTAATCAAGATTTAGTGTCTTTTCCAAAGATCGTTCGTCCGAACGATTTTTGGAACAAACATCAAGTAAACTTTTTTTCATGTTTTATAAAAAAAAAATCGAGTCGGGTTTTCGCTATTTTCTCGTGACTCAGATGTCCGATTGAGCTCAAATTTTCACAGGTTTATTATTTCATGTACATGTTTGATCAGACAAAGTATGAGTGCAGTCCTGTGACCTTTTCCAATCATGTGTTGTACCTTTAAGGCACTTCCACTTGCTTAGTATGGCCGGCCTGAACAGTATTAATACCTGTACATGACTTAAGTCACTGGTATCCTTGCAATTTCAGGCGCGGTATTGAAGCATCAAGCAATCGACGGGCCATGGAGGAATATCGGATGGAAGTCATTAGTTTACAGCAAAAAATCAAGGTAGGATCGGCCACATAAATAGACTTAAGCCCGGTTCATACGTCCTGCGAATATCAACGGAAGCAAATTTTGGAGGGGCGGATAGTTCAGTTGGTAGAGTGCATGTACTGTATTCAGGAGGTCGCTGGTTTGAATCCTGTTCCAGTCAATGTTTTCTTTGTTTAACATTAAACAAGTTTTGGAGAACGGCAATCATTACGCTACGCTTTCACCATTGTGATACTTTTGTTTTGCATTTGGAATCAAGTTTGAACCAGGCTTTATTTGTGACTTAGATAAGAGAAAAGACTGTTCATGGTGGATATGAAGTCATAGGTTTCAGTGTACATGTATAGGCATAACCTTTCACCTTTTGTTCTTTTCTTACGTCAGTTTGTAGTGTGATTTTTATTAAAATTTCTAAAAGAGAAGTTTGATGTGTACGGAATCTCCTTGATAATCCCAAGATTCTCCAAAAAAATTCATTTTATGGGTCTGTAACTCAGATAAAACTCTGGTATGTTGTGCCATTCCAAATTTAATTCCATTCCAAGTTCAGTCAGGATTTTTCTGTGGACTTGAATATTTCAGGACCTGGAACAAAAAGTTCGGGATCAGGAGGACTCTGCCTCTGTAGCCAAAGCCGTGCAAAACGACGCGACTAAGCTGGTGGACCTGGAGAGGGAGAATAGGCAGCTCAAGAGTGAAGTCACATATTACAGGTTGGTTTGGTGACGGGGTACCAGACCAGGGGCCAATTTCTTAAAACTTTTAATCCCCAAAATTTGCTAATTATGACATTTCTGTCTGAATAAAATCAGGGTTAACAACCAAATGTCCATGTGTTGCGTATCACTTGCAATTGTTCTTTGGCTGTTGTTTGCTGACCATGAATATCAAATGGGATTTTCAATGGTGGTTTGTTTTATTGGGCACGACATTATTTTTTGTGCTAAGCAAATTTTTGTGCTTAACAGTTTTATGAAATTGGCCCCTGTCCTTTCAGAGACAGTCTGAGCCTTTTTCCAATCCTCGACCCTGGCTCTGGCTCCGGCTGCTGCTCCATTTTGTGTATCCATTCGCAAATAACAGGTATTGAAATAGAGGCTTTTGGCTGCGGTTCGGAAGTAGATTCTCAGGTTTGAAAAGGATGACAGAGCTTCAGCTTCGATGACAAACCACAACCTACATTTTCAGCACATGGATGACAGAGCCGGAGCCTGAGCTGGAGCCAAGGTTTGGAAAAGGGCTAAGAATGTCTCTGAAAGGACAGGTCTGGTAATCCATTTCAACATTTCAATGAGAAAAATTGAAGAAATTGTCTGTCTTTAAAAGTCTTTTCTTTTTGCAGTGTGTGAGTTGAACTTCTTGATATTGAACTTGACAACTTTCGATTTGATCAATCCCTTTTGCCCGGAAGCAGTTTGCCTCATGATGTGATCATTGCTTTGTTATTTTCCATGGAATTGCATTGAATGGGGTATTGTCTGGAAGGAGAGGTACAATGAACCTTTATTGTCCCCAAAAAGCCAAAAGGCCTCATCGTGAGTGAACTGCCCTGTGATTTGCATTTTTGAATAGATTGTCTTTTTTTTAGCAGAGCAAAATCTGTGAGTCCCGAACACAGAAACCGTGACACTGATTACGTCAGCTGGGAATTCGGGCTATTGTATTCAACCATTATCTTCATATTTTAATTTTAATGGAAATAACAAAGCAATTTGTGAATATTCTCACGCCATGAGCAAACTGCTATTGATGCCTCCCATCTGGAAGAATTTAATAAATTCCGTTGAGGGTGGGAGGGGCAAGTTGGGATTCATTTTGAGGTCAAAAGGTCAAAGGACAAGTTCAAATGATAACTTGTGTATAAAAGACATCCTGCGTTAATAGGGCTTTATGGTTTTTTGGTCTCAGAGAGGTGAATGAGAACAATGCTCTCTTGAAGGAGAAGGCCAGTGGTCTGGAGGCCAAACTAGAACGGACTGAACAGAGACTGAAGGAATTTGCCCAGCTACAAGTAGAAAATGAGGTAAGTTGGCTGCAACCCTCTCACATAAAACTAAGGCCGTGTCCCAATTCTCTGGCTGCGACCACAAATAACACACATTTTCTCGTGACTCAGATGTCCGATTGAGCTCAAATGTTCACAGGTTTAATATTTCATGTACATGCTAGATCAGACAAAGTGTGGGTGCTGCATGTATGATACCTTTAAATGTTTATAACTGATTGAAGTAGGATTCAAACTTCCAGCCATCTGAATTTCATACTGGAGGTCCAATTTACACTTAATAATTTCATTTTAGGGCTGTAAGTTTACAAATAATTTTGTAACCGGTTACCCGTCTGTAATTCGGGTACGGTTACGGTTACCTGTATAACAAAGAAAACAATTCTTTTGTCAGGACATTTGGCAGTGGTCCAATCTTCAAAAGATCGTGCTAATTAATGTGCTGACCGGCCCTAACTTGACATTTTTTCTTTGTGAGCTCTAGAAGTGCCTATTAGATGTTTCAAAAAGAAGAGGCCATTAAAAAGATACTTTTCGATTAACCTAACTGGGAAAATGTACCCGGGTACCCTTTTGAACGGTCGGTTAACTGGGTAACCGGATACAAACTGCAGCCTTATTTCATTTAAATTTTGATTCCATTTTAATAATGAGTAGTGTTAATACTTGAAACAGACATTTTTTATTTTCAAATTTTGCTTCAAACCCATCAACTTGAATCCCTCATTTGATTGTCAGTGACAGTCATTCCGTGGGTAAATATTGATTTTGATCTCTCTATCCAGACACATTGATTATTGCAAATACAGGCATGTAACTTGGATTTAAAGGTAGTATCATACTTTGGTAAGAAACCAAAACAGAAATGTTCACAGATTTACCTAGAAAATACAGGGTATGAAGAGTGTGGTGGTAGAAAGATATCGTTAAAATGTTTCCGCCTGAAATGGTGTATCTATCCAGATATTAGTAAAACAATGACTAAAAATCTTTTTGATCTTTTAAAAGATCAAAAATAAAAGAGAAAAGACTTAAATAATACTGTGGCTGTTTTTCACTGTTTTCTCAAAAAGTGGGCACCGTATGGGACTGAAATTTTCACATATGACTGTTATTGTATCTGTCTTGATATATTTGCCCATAAATCTGTATTTCTTTGATAAAAACCAAAGTATGATATTACCTTTAACCAAAAATGAGGAAAATTCCAAGCTTTACCATACTTTGTACAGTGTTTTTCACTTTTCAATGGCATAAGAGTGAAGTGAAAAAAAGAGAGGAAAAGTTGCATGCCTGCAATAAGCAATATTAAGTTGCCATGGGCCTATCTCATTTGGTTTCTATTGCTTTTTGTGTCGTTGGAAATTCAGGATCTGAGAGTCAAGCTGACGAGGTGGGAGAGCATGGACATGGACGCAGAGAATAGACCAAGGTAGACATTGTAGAACAGCCGATTATCTTTATCAAAGTTTCCACTCGATCTTTTTGGGCGAAAATCCCGAATTTGGTTTTGATGCATGTGGAGACAAAATCACGATGCCATGGCGTTCATGTCAAATAGCGTTCCGCACTAATGACGTCACACCATGCACGCACATACCATCTGAGGTTCGGTGCTATTTTTAGCGCAAGTGAAGTTGACCTCTGATTCATTTTGGTGACGAATTTCTCTTTTCGGGAGATGAAAAATCATGAATAACAAAGATGTACAGTGGAATGCCACTACAACGAACACCGCCATACCGAACATTTGGCTATACCGAACATCATCCTTGACTCCCAATTGTTGTGTACAATGCATATTTCTTTTATTCACAATAATGAACAACCACTGCAACGGACAATATCTGTGCATCCCACTTAGTTCGTTATAGTGCCGTTCCACTGTAATCATATCAGTGGTTGTTTCATTGAGCTATTTGTTGGGGGACAAACATTTCAAACTTTGTCAAAAAATAAAAGACCTCAAAGATCATGGATTTTTTTATTTGCAGTTCACCATCACAGATGTCGGCTAAAATTGCCAGTTTGCAGCAGGGACAAGCAGCACTCCTGGAGGAACAGGGAATCTTCCTATCAAAGTAAGTCAACATTATTCATCATCCCTTGGGTTGATTTCATCCAATTCATCGTAACTTACTATCAATCGTAGGACTTGTGATGCATTGCAGCCGTACGTAGGATACGATGGGCTATCCATTGTTACTCGAGTTACGATGGATCGTAGGGCTTCGTGAAATCGACCCCAGGAGAAAAGTCCAAATGAGCAGTGCAATAGTGGTTCGAAGTGATAAGAAAAAAACATGTCTGACCTGACCTGTCTCTAAGCTGACCATGCTCCTTCACTTGGCTTCTGACCCTTGTCTGACCCCAGGTGACCCCAGTCTGACCCCAGCCTGACCCCAGCCTAACTCCAATCTGACCCCATGCAGTCTGTCCCCAGTCTGACCCCAGTCTGACTCCAGTTTGACCTCAGTCTGACTCCAGTCTGAGCCCAGTCTGACCCCAGTCTGACTCCAATCTGACCCCAGTCTGCCCCCAGTCTGACTCCAGTTTGACTCCAGTCTTACTCCAGTCTGACCCCAGTCTGACTCCAATCTGCCCCCAGTCTGCCCCCAGTCTGACTCCAGTTTGACTCCAGTCTGACTCCAGTCTGACCCCAGTCTGACCCTGATGACAACCTTTTTCATTCCCTCCTTATCAGCATGACTTTAGCCCATTTCCTTTTATTCCCTCCATTTTGAGTTAAAAAATGACTTGTTGCAGAATCACTTGAAGGAGATGTCGATTTACGCCATGAACTTCAGAATAACATGAAGTGGAGTCAATTCTTACTTTTGTCCTCTGTCATTTTTATTCACAAACATCTCTGACCATCAATACACTGACAAAGTTTATTATGCAAAATATCAGGCTATTTTCTTTCAATGATAAAAAAGAATTACTTTTTAACTCTTCTACCTTTCTTTAAGTTTCTTATTAAATCATCACAGATTATTCAATTGAGCGTTAGTTTAATTAACTACAACTTTCAAAAGAAAACTTGATACTTGTATACCATTATTCAATTATTTGTGTGAATCGTAAATGAGATTTAATGTACACGTGTGCCTGTGTATGATGTGGACCCAAATGTATGACTAGGTTCCTACAATTTGAATTTTAAGGCGAACTTGAGCAACAATTGAACAACTTCATGAATTCCTGAGCAGAGGTTTTGAGCCAATGGCAGACACTCGGCAATGAATCGTATTAAAGGTAGTATCATACTTTGGTAAGAAACCAAAACAGAAATGTTCAAAGATTTACGTACAGGGTATGAAGATGGTGGTGGTAGAAACATACTGTTAACAATTTTTCCACCTGAAATGTTGTATATTTTTCCATAAATTAGTAGAACAACGACCAAAAATCTTTTTGATCTTTTAAAAGATAAAAAATAAACGAGAAAAGACTTGAGAAATACTGTGGTAGTTTTTCACTGTTTTTTCAAAAAGGGGGCACCGTATGGGACTGAAATTTTCACAGATGACTGTTACTGTACCTTCCTTGATTTATTTGCCCATGAATCTGTATTTCTTTGACAAAAACCAAAATATGATATTATCTTTAAACTGGACCATCACATAATTCCACTTAATCATAGAAAATACCTTTGCACACTGTTTTCAAACATGTCAAAATAGTAAACAAAAATTTAGCCTTAACATCACCAGATTATTTGTACTTAGGAATTAACTAGTCTAGATTTTCTTCCTCTCAGTTTTTATTTTTTTTTATACCGTCAAGTGGTAGCAATGAAAACATCACAGTAGATAAAATGTTCTATGAACGATAATTAATTTTCCATCTAGCTGAATGTATTTACATGTACTATTAGCATTGGATGAAGGAAACACAAATGCACAATTTAATTTACATTCCACCATACTGATCAAAATCGATAAATCGGATGAGATTCTATAGAGGGTGTGCAGTCACGTGATCAGGACGCCATTTTGGACGGCAACGCTGTACACATGTATAAATGTATAATGCACGTACGTACAGTGTATGTAACCCACATGTGTTTGCGTGGCTTGCAAATCAACCGGACGCGTACGCGTACGCAGAAGTGCGTGCATTTAATGATGCTGTCTGGTACCTTCGCGTGTGCGCATATGCGATGTGCGACGTGCGATCGTCCAAAATGGCCGATAAGCTGTCAAGTGACGTCACGTGCACGCTCTCTATACATCTGCATTTGAGTATTATTAAATGCCTACAGTGAGATTTGTTTGATTTTTGTGAACAAATCTGGAACATCACATAATTCCACTTAATCATAGAAAATACCTTTGCACACTGTTTTCAAACATGTCAAAGTAGTAAAAAAAAATTGTTTGATTTTTGTGAACAAGTCAACTACCTGACTAAGTACGGCATGTTCTGCATGTGAATTACATCAGTTTCAATGCTCTACAGGTCTGGAAAATAATGAAGTTAACATAGAAAATTGGATAGAATGAATTATAAGAAATGCTGTACTATATTTCTTAATCTGACATGTTATGATACCTACATGTACAAAAAGACCCATTTATCCCTTCAGCCTGAGAATATTTGTTTTATTTTTTTCGACCTCATAATAGCCATTATTATAAATAATAAAGCAGTCATGTATATTCTCATGCCATGAGGTGAACTGCTAGTGGGGGATGCTTCCCAGGCAGAAGGAATTAGGCAGCTGAAATGGCCTCTATAACAATCACAATGAAGTACAATGTACATCTACAGGTGCATTTCTCAAGAAGGTATCACTAAACATTCTGTTGATGATTAGTATAACACTGAACATGAAGTCTAACAACATTAAAGACTTTTTCCATGTCGCCATCAAAATATGTAACTGTGTAAAGAATAATACACACTCTTAACAGGCCTTCATTTTAATAAAAATGAGGAGAGCTGCAAATCACTGTCCTTCAATAAGCGGAGAGATTTAGGAGAGTGATTTGCTCTCACTAACAAAAATCAAGTTTGAGTTGCAAATCCAACTCCTTAAATCAACATAAGGCCTACCGGTACTCATACTATAGTGAATACAGAGAGCAGTTTGCTCTTGCTAAACCAAGTTTTCGCATGTGTCCACTGTCGGATAAAGAGAACATGCAAACTTTTGCTTGTCCTGTTGACAATTTTGGTATTTTCCGCAAAGGGTATAAAATGTTGGCTGGAAAAACAAGTGATGTTTTGAAAAAGGGCAGCTCTCCTTAAATTGTTAAGGAGCTCTTTTTTTCACTCTCCTTGGAAAACATTAAGGAGAGCGGAGGAGAGTGATCACTCTCACTCTCCTTAAAAATCAAGACCTGTCTTAAAATTTTCTCATTGAGGATTTCTATTACCAGAACAATCACATACTTGTACATTTCAAAGATTGTAAAGCGCGCTATCGCATGTTTTGAGCCATTCCACTTAACCTGAGGAAGTTTACCAGGATTTTCTTTTTTAATTAGGAATGGTAGGATCACACTCTTGGTCTGGTCATTCTCATTTTAATTTAATTCACGTATTTTCATTGTGCAGTTTTTCATTGAGTAATCATCTATCCAATCCTCCCATTCTATACCATCATCATCTAGATGGTCATTCATGTACAGGTATTTACCATTTAAATGTGCGTCGGAACAGTCATCAAACCACCATGCACCATGGTCATCTTCTGCACAGTTTTCACCAACATCCTTATCATTATCATTGTCTCTATCTTTTGTTGAAAAATACATCCCATTTTCTTCACTAAGAGAGTCACCAGCAGTGCTGCTGTCATTATATTGACCAAGGTGTAAGGTATAGTTCTTTCCTGTGATCTTGAAAGATGTATACTTGGCCCATGATGTATTACCCTCCCAGTCTCCCAAGTCTACATGTAGCTCCCAAGTTCCTTGTGAGGTTAAATTAACCAGATTGTCATTCCCCAGCCAGAACTCACCCTTCAGGTCACCAAAGCCAGACTGGTACTCGGCCCAGGTACGGTAAAAGTCCACACTGCCATCTTGACGTCTCTGGAATACAATCCATTTGCCGTCACTGCCCATGTCACAGTAGACCTGCAAGCCATTGTCTTTATCGGTGAATCCTTTTGGGTAGATGTTGTAGACGTCACTTGTAGTGTGGCCTGCGTCATACCATTCCTGGCAACTTTCATAGTGCATCGGCTGCTCAGAAACATCTATATCACTTGTTGGCAAAGGAACATCTATTTCATCTGCCAATGAGAATAGAACTGTGTGCTCATTTTCATCGAAGTACATACTGCCCTGATTTTCAACAAAGTCATTGGTGTGATTTTCTCTTGTGTTGTCGTTCATCTCACATGATTTGTTATTTTTGTGAAAGTTAATTGACTTGCAGTGTTGGTCCATGCTGCACTCTCTTCCACAGATGACTGCCGATTGCACTGTTTTGTTTGCGTATGTAGAGTTTATCAAGGCCCTGTTTTCTGCAGCATGTAACACTATTTGCTGCATCAGACCACACTGATGTTGTAGTCCAGTAATAGTGCTGACCATCCCCAAGATCACGATCAAATATTGTTCAAGTCCTTTACGCATTGTCAGTTTAGCCATCATAAATGGTAAATGATCAACACTCTCTCCTGAGGACGGCTGGAGTACACTGGCCGGAACGTCGAGACAACTTCTCACCGGTTCTCTTCAGAACCACACTTCTAGAAAAAGAGTTTACACATTTACATGTACATGGTGTCTCCGTAAACCTAGCCAAAAAATGATTTGGTGTGAAGAATCTCTAGCAAGTAGCTCTGTCTCAGGCAATGGCACTGCTACCGACTGATAGTTTAGATTTTGAGAAAGCGGAGAGCATTCCTAAGTACGTGCTGTCGCACGACGATTTGAAGCATACACTGATAAGCTGCCCAGGGAGCGATTGAGGCATTTGGTTTGAATGCCAGTGATTGGTCATTCCTCAGGTACCTCTTGGCGGTGGAAGGCTGTGATTGGCTGATGACACGTTTTCCAAATGCATCATAGACAAAGGTATTGAGGTCACCTAATATTACCACCAGGCAGATCTAGACTGCAGTCATTTGGCCAGTGATTAGTCAATTGTCTTGGAGCTGGAAGGCTGTGATTGGCTTATGTTTTCCAAATATGATAATTACAAAGATATTGACTGATGATTGAGGTCACCTAACCACCCACGCACACAATCAAGCTTCTTAGAAGCTGAACTCAGTCAGCTCTTGTTTTTTTTACGTAATTGCTTCTTAACCAGCAAATCTATTTGACGATGAAAATAAAGCTTGTCCAAGGTTAGTTTTAACCGTGTCCCCAAAGTAATTAGTTTTCATGATGGCCACAAAGGAATTCTTTGCTAAATAGTGCTCTGCGCTCGAGCTATTTATAGAATACGGTCTTTATTATCGCCAGCTATTGTAACCCGGATGTTCGGACAAATTTCACAACATTTACGTGTAAGTTAATGGGGTAATGTGCGACTTGTTTGTCTGAACTTTTGAATGTGACGCCACGAGTGCCGAGCCATATTGAACATCTGCCTTGTGTACCCTAATGGATTGTAGTTGTTAAGAAAATGAAATCGAATCAAAATAACAACAAAAAGAGTTGATTATTGGTCAAAGAAAACTGATCATGCATCTGTACATTAGACAGTTTGAAATAACTCTTTGGCATAGGGGATATAGGCACATGTAAATGTCTGTTACATGTAGTCATTAAAATCTGTTTTCAAAGAATGATAAGAGAAAACCTAATGGCCATTCTCCTCAAAGGGGAGTTTTATTTTGGTGAAAAACATAACATATTCACTGCCAACCGTTAATTGATTTTCGCTTAAGGTTCTTATTTTTAAGAGAGGATTTTTCAAGGTTGGTTTTTGGTATACCGGTTTATAACCACATAATTGTGGAGACGTATACAGTCAATATAATTTCATGCCAATAAAAGACTCACGCCTTGCCCCTTTTTTTAGCTGAAAGGTTGAAACCATTGATTTTTTCAAGTCTTGATCGAGCAAAATCAGAAAGGTCATTTTGTTTGAGAAAAACTAGAAAAGATTTGTCATGTACATGTATGTATAAGATATAGTTTGAGGTTTGTATTTGAAAGGCATAAAAGTAACAGTGTGCAAGTTGGTGAATATTTATCATTTTTTTTTTAAATTCTTGGGCTGGAAGGGATGCCCATGGCAGCTTTCAAGCCATGGCTAGCCACTGTAATGAGGGTCCACTTCTTCCATACGGTTACCACAGACGTACATGTACAATTTGTTTTTGTCTACAGCACAAGCCAGTGTTGTAGTGCTCGTATTCGGTACTCGCACTCGAGTACTACTCGAGTACCGTTTTCTGAGAACTCGTACTCGTACTCGCACTCGAACGTCCAAATACTCGCACTCGTCCTTTTGTACTTGTACTCGGGGGCTACAAAATACTCGGAACTCGACATCCAAAAATTGTACTCGAGCATCTACGTACTCGTACTCGAAAAAGAGTACTTGAAATCTGTTCAGTTAAAAGTTTGTGGATCTGAGCATTCTAACAACGAATCGAATCTAGCATATAGAAATTACATGCTTATGAATAGTTGAGTCTGGAAAATAGACTTCACCGTGCCTGGCGTTTACGTTGTTGTAGCATATTACTGTTGCAATGCATAGCCACATGTGTTGACTACCATTTTTAGATCAGCTACAGCACAACTTGTTCGTTTTTTTTTTTTTGGAAGATACATTGTAAGTACTTGTACTCGTACTCGTACTTGGAAGATAAGTACTTGTACTCGTACAAGTACTCGGGTGCACAAGTACTTGTACTCGGAAACCAGTACTTGTACTTGACTGGCAAAGTACTCGACCTGTCTTGGTACTCGGCAGTCAAAGTACTCGGCAGTACTTGGTACTCGGAAAAAGTACTCGACTACAACACTGGCACTAGCAACCTACATGTAGTTTCATTCTTTGTTTTTTGTTTGTTAACTTTGTCTCTCTATACACTTTGTATCCCCTCGTGCAAGATTTAACAATGATTGCATCTTTTAACTGGTCGTCAAACCCATTTACAGGCACTGAAAGATTTTTTGTTTTCAGACAAAATATCAATTGAATGCTTAGATAACTTTCCCCATCTCATCAAATGTCTAATTTCCTATTAATAAAATCATCAAATAACCACAGGGGAAACTGACTGAATTTAAAGTCAATGAAAAGTGAACAAAGAAAAATTGACTGGAGCGGGATTCAAACCGGCGACCTCCTGAATACCGCACAGGCACTCTACCAACTGTGCTATCCAGCCCTACATTGGTGGTGTTCCCAATCTTTGTTCCTTTGGCAGTCAGAAGCCAAACGAACAAATGAACAAAGATAAATTGACTATTGGGAACACCAGCAACGTAGGACTGGATAGGTCAGTTGGTAAGAGTGCCTGTACTGTATTCAGGAGGTCGCCAGTTTGAATCCCACTCCAGTCAATTTGTCTTTATTCACTTTTCATTTCTATTAATATGTTTTTTTGACACTGAATTCTGCGCAAATCAAGTAATGGCTCTTTGAGAAAAAAAAAAGACCAGCAAGCTTTGTTAGTATTATAACGTGCCACATAACCAGTGATTCAGGTTCTTATTTAAAAGAGGATTTTTCAAGATTGGGTTATGAACTCGTGACAATTGTGCATATTTTCATGCAAATAAAAGATGCACGCATTTACCCTATCATTTAGCTGACAGGTTGAAATGATCGATTTTCACTTACATCCCCCCCCCCTGAAAATGCCCCTTTTCCCACAAACCGACTAATATTCAGTTTTGTCAGGAAGCATCCTTCCACTTCTAAGGCCAAATAGAGCCAACTAAATTAAAGCCAAAATGTCAGTACAGATTCTCCTCAAGTGAGGTATGGAACTCGCAGTCCCAGGTTGTGATCTAGCTTGTCTTAAAATTACTCAATGCATAAGGGCACCCCTTTTTAATTATGTGGTTCTCATTTCCGACCGACCCATATTTTGGGCTCCGACTAAAGAAAAAAAACATTTTTTTTTTTGCCGCCGACCCTGTCAGAATGGCATAATATAAAAAAAAATATGAACAAACAAAAATTCCCAGAATTTCTGGAGACAAAATTTTTCTCCAAAAATTCTGGGAATTCTTTTTTTTTTTTTTTTTTTTGCCAATAGACCTCAAATTTTTATACTTTTTATCACTGAAATAATACAAAAATATTCAAACGCGATTACAGTGAATACAATGAACATCATTTTCTTTAGGTTTTTGTGTATTCAGCCAGGTTTTTTTTTCCACCAAACTTTTCTTTTTTTTGACCGACCGACCCTCCCTCAAGGTGAACAAGAAATGAGAACCAAAGTTATAAAAAGGGGCGCCCTAAGCTACACAACCCACCCCCTTATCCAAATAAAAAAACCCAAACATTTATCAGTTTTCAAAAAAAAAGTTAAAGGTAAGCCTATGATACTTATTAGGCTGAAAAAAAAATTCTTATGTTGCCCTCAGCGACCGACCGTAAAATGCCCAAACTTTGGGTCGGGATTTTTTTTTTTTTTTCTCTCCGAGTCCTAAAGTATAAAAACTCACAATTTTTGACATGTTTGACAGAAAATGTAAGATTTAGCAGTAAAAAAGCGTGTCTCCTCAAAATGACCCAAGACCGTTAATTTACATGTATAAGCCCTGGTGACCATACATCCTGTATTTATTCTTAAAAGTTTGAATTCCGAAAGTCGGCCAAAAAAAATTAATAAATAAAAAAATCGACCGACGACCCAACATTTTAATTTTTCCACTTGAGGGCAACACAACAATTTTTTTTTTGGCCTTATGGCAATTTGGACGGCTCAGTCACATTGGCCTATTTGTTTAGTGTGGTGCCGTCATTCCTTCCATTATGAATTGCTTGTAATTAATGGACACAAACAGACAAAGAGTCAAGACACTAGACATGCTACATGTATACATTGAGTATCTAGGGACCTTTTCCAAACCTCGGCTCAGGCTCCTTCTTCGTCTCTGCCATCCATATGCTGAAAATACAGGTTGTGGCTTTTCATTGAAGCTGAAGCTCTGTTTTCTTTTTCAAACTAGAGAATCTACTTCCGAACTGCAGCCAAAAGCCTGTTTTTTGATACCCGTTATTTAAAAATTGATTCACGAAATAAAGTCGGAGCCGGAGCCGAGGTTTGGAAAAGGCCCCAGATCTAGTGGGAGACTTGCAATGTACATGTATACATTCATGCTGAACTCCAAAATGACAGAAAGTGTGAGCCAGTTCTGTTCTGTTAGCCTGTCTTTCTCAGTTTTATTCAAATTTCACTCCCACTTACATTAATTAACCAAAATTTACAAAAGTGTATCCAAGATAAATAATGTACAGCAGGCTGATTGTGATTTTGATGAACGAAAGAGATGGTTTTAAAAAACTTAATAGTACAATTTCATTCAATATTTGAAGAAATATTTAATGAAATTTGCAGTGTGATTGGAGCCTACCCAATAGTTGACTTTTTGAGCTGAAAATGAGATTTTGTACGAATTGATCAACAGATTATTTCATGAGGTAATAATATCATTTCAGATATTCAGAATTTTACCAATTTCAAAGACTTGATCAAAACTTGTTGCCATGATATTGACAACAATCTCACGGATACCCTTGTTTTTCACCAGACTAATGAAGTACATGTATTTCTCATCAAAATATAATTTTGAATTTTGATCACCAGTCACATAATGATAAACAGACATGGATCACTCAATAGGATAAGGCCATTTAAAAAAAAATATGTTTCTCGTCCCCGCTCGCCTCGTTTTTTGAGGCCGCCTCAATTTATTTGTTATTTTTTATTTTCAAAAAAATGAGTTTTTTGGGGTTGAAAACTTCGTTATTAACATTGAAAAATCCCGAAATTCCATCGTGAAAAGAATATTTTCAACGTCGTAGCTTTCTTCAAAGACTCTTTTGTTTCGTACCATCTGATATTTTACAAAATATCATTGTCTGCATTGAATTTTATATGCTTAGAGGTGCTAACACTTGATGCTAACATTTTTAAAACATTGTAAATATGTTAATTTCTTGTGTGAATTACAATGTCTCCATTATTTTAATGTTTTGCGTTATTGGAAAAACACACGGGATTAACAAAAATCTCAGATGGCGGCCATTTTGAAAAATAAAAAATAAAAAGCCCCTCTTTTTCATTTTTTTGAAAAACCCGGATGAGAAACATATTTTTTTTTTACTTGGCCTAATGCAAAATAAACATCAATTGAATTTTTATCATAATACAATAATATTCATAATTGATTAATTTAATTTAATTTAAACCAAATTACAATGTAGCTAAAAGTACTACACATCTGCATTTCTGCACTCGATCACTAGGTATTTGGCAAACTGTCAAAAACATTAAGAATTCATCAGTTTAGAAATTAGCTCCTTTTTCTATAAATTTGAATTTAGACTAGATCTGTGGCCAGTATCACTGAATGTATAATTTACATTTAATATTTAATAAATTTTAAAACTACAAACAAAAGTACATAATCACAACATATTGATCATAATCCATAATGCAATTGATATTTTTATGTGCAGTTGTGTATAATACAGCAGTGTTTTTTTTCTCTTGAATGAGTCAAAACATGAAAACAATTCCTGAAGTGCAATATATTATGAAGATAATTAACATCAAAGTGTGAATTTAATACACTACAGGTCTGGATGAGCAAAGAGAAATTTGATTTTAATAACAAGAAACACTTAAAATGTTTTTATCCATATTGTGATACATTTTTCTGGTACCCGATTTCACCAAACTGATCGTAACTTACAATCAATCGTAAGACTTATGATGCATTGCAGCCCCATATAGGATACGATGAGTTTTCCTTCGTAACTCAAGTTACGATCGATCAAAGGGCTTTGTGAAGTCAACCTCTGTTCTGATCAACACAAAAATCATCAAGCAGCTAACATGGCCTCTATAACAACTCACAATAAAATATGCACAGGAATTACATTTCTCATGAAATAATCACCAAACTTTCAATTGAGCATTTTAGCATAACACTGAAGTTACTGAACTTAAAATCTTACTGCACTAACAACTATTTTTCATTTGCTTATCAAAATACAGATCTTGTACAAGAATTATTACACTTTTAAAGTAATCTCATTGAGGATTTCTATAATCAGAACAATCAAATTATGTACATTGATTTCAAAGATCTTAAAGGTCATTATCATATTTTGTGCTTTTCCACTTAAAGGTACAGTACAGGATTGGTAACATACCCAAACAGACAGGTTCAAAAATTGACAGATAACTTTCAGGGTATGAATAGGTGCTGGTAGATACATGGCGTTAAAATATTTCTATCTGAAATGGTGTAAATATCCAGAAATTAGTAAAACAAAGACCGTTTTATGTTTTATAAGAAAAATTGAGTCTGGTTTTCGCTATTTTTTCGTGAGTCAGATGTCCGATTGAGCTCAAATGTTTGCAGGTTTATCATTTCATGTACATGTTTGATCAGACAAAGTGTGAGAGCTGTTCTGTGACATTTACCAATCGTGTATCATACCTTTAATCCAAGTTATTTTACCAAGATTTTCTTTTTAATGAAAGCAAAATAAACATGAAAAAAAACCTGCTTTCATTAGGATTTGTAGGATCATACTTTTGGTCTGGTCATATTCATTTTAATTGAATTCACGTATTTTCATTGAGCAGTTTTTCATTGAATAACCGTTAATCCATCTGCTCCATTCTATGCCATCATCACCATCAAGATTATTATAATCATCTTTGTGATAAAGACCATTAAAATGAGATTGTCCACAACCCGTGAACCACCATGCACCAAATTCTTGTTGTGCACAATTTTTGGATTCTTTTTCATTGTCTTTTGTTGAAAAATCTTTTCCGTTATTCTTAGTAAGAGAGTCACCAGCAGTGCTGCTTTCATCATATTGACCAAGAACTAAAGTATAGTCCTTGCCTGTGATATTGAAAGATGTATACTTGGCCCATGCTGTATTACCCTCCCAGTCTCCCAAGTCTACACGTAGCTCCCAAGTTCCTTGAGAGGTTAGATTCACCAAATTGTCATTACCCAGCCAGAACTCACCCTTCAGGTCACCAAAGCCAGACTGGTACTCGGTCCAGTTACGGTAAAAGTCCACACTGCCATCTTGACGTCTCTGGAATACGATCCATATCCCATCGCCGTTGCTGCCCATGTCACAGTAGACCTGCAAGCCATTGTCTTTGAATCCTTTTGGGTAGATGTTGTAGACGTCACTTGTAGTGTAGCCTGCGTCATACCATTCCTGGCAACTTTCATAGTGCATCGGCTGCTCAGAAACATCTGTATCACTTGTTGGCAAAGGAACATCTATCTCATCTGCCCATGAGAATAGAACTGTGCCCTCATTTTCATCGAAGTACACACTGCCCTGATTTTCAACAAAGTCATCGGTGTGATTTTCTCTCGTGTTGTCGTTCATCTCACATGATTTGTTATTTTTGTGAAAGTTGATTGACTTGCAGTGTTGGTCCATGCTGCACTCTCTTCCACAGATGACTGCCGATTGCACTGTTTTGTTTGCGTATGCAAAGTTTTTCAAGGCCCTGTTTTCTGCAGCATGTAACACTATTTGCTGCATCAGACCGCACTGATGTTGTAGTCCAGTAACACTGCTGACCATCCCCAAGAACACGATCAAATATTGTTCAAGTCCTTTATGCATTGTCAGTTTAGCCATCATGGTAAATGATCAGTCATTTATTTAACAATCAAAATATGATTTGATGTGAAGAAATTCCAGCAAGTAGCTTTGTCTCAGGCAATTTTACTGCTACCGACTCGGCTAACTGTTGAAGCTTTTGAGAAAACGGAGCGCGTTCCAAAGTATGTGCTGTCGCACGACGGTTTGAAGCATACACTGCCAAGTACTGTACATGTAGCCCAGAGTGCGATTCCGGTATTTGGTTTGAATGCCAGTGATTGGTCATTCCTCAGGAGCTGGAAGGCTGTGATTGGTCGTTGACATGCTTTCCAAATGTGTCACTGACTAGGTATTGAGGTCACCTACTGTTATCACCAAGCAGGCTGCAGGTATTTGGTTTGAATGCGAGTGATTGGTCAATTGTCTTGGTGGTGGAGGGCTGTGATTGGCCGATGATATGCTTTCCAAATGCATCACTAAAAAGGTTTTGATGTCACCTGATGTTATCACCAGGCAGGCTGCAGGCATTTGGTCTGAATTCCAGTGATTGGTCAATTCTCTTGGCGGTGGAAGGCTGTGATTGGTCGTTGATATTCTTTCCAAATGCATCACTAACAAGGTTTTGATGTCACCTGATGTTATCACCAGGCAGGCTGCAGGCATTTGGTTTGAATGCTAGTGATTGGTCAATTCTCTTGGAGGCAGAAGGCTGTGATTGGCTGGTGACACGTTTTCCAAATGTAACTTTGGGTGCATTCGTTTAGCTCTCCCGGGTCAGCCCTTACTGGGAATGGTCGTGTTTTACTGCACAAAACAAACAAGAGAATGGGGACGAGCTTGACTGGTGTCGACCCGGGGGAGCTAAACGAATGCACCCACTGATAAAGCTATTGACGTCACCTAATGTTATCACCAGGCAGGCTGCAGGCATTTGGTCTAAATGCCAGTGATTGGTCAATTCTCTTGGAGCTGGTAGACTGTGATTTACTGATTGGCCGATGACGTGCTTTCCAAATGTAACACTGACAAAGGTATTGAGGTCACCTTATACAGTATTACAGGTAACCCTGGTGGGGTGCTTTCCAGCTCAACGATATTGTATTAATTTTTTTAAGTGTTCATAATAACCTACATGTATTATATAGATGAGTAATTGATTTTTATTCTCCCCTGAAAAAGACAATAGTTGAAGGTTTGGCATTCATTGAATCCCACACGCTCCTGAACGTGTGCGACTAGATAATAGTGAAGACTTTTGCAATCAATATCAATTCATATTAGTGAAAAAATGAAAAATCATTAAGCTCTCAATACTGCATGTGCAGTAATTTTGGCAATTTTCTGAAACTGTGCATGAATAAGTGTCTACATCAGAACATGTACATATGTAGAAATAAGTGCCACAAATCAAATATTGAATTGTTTCCCCACAGAAAATTTGTGTTCTTCTACCCTAGAAACAATTAATTTTAGTCGCTTTTTCAAAGAACAGGAAGGTACAATTGATGTATTTAGGTGATTGCATAGGAAGTGAGTGTGTGCTTTACTTGGTCATGCTCCGATGCTAAGTCTGTTCAAAATTAAAATCAGCAATCCTTAAACAAAACACAATAGTATTTTTAGGGTTGGATATGTATCCGTTGCCATGTTGTACAGATAATACATTTTAAATGAGCACAGGATACAAAGGAACAACAGAGTCATTCTTGGCCACGAACGAGGTCTTCTGTTCATGGGTGTCGATCCCGGGGGGGATGGGGGGATATATCCCCCCAATATTTGAGGTGGGGGGATGGCATGTATTATCATCCCCCCCAATATTTTGAGGTTGAATGTCATTCAAGTTTATTGTATAGAAATATTACATGATCCTTCTTGTTTTGTTAGTCTTCGCAATGAATTTATACTGTTTAATTCTTCTGAATATCGTTTTTAAATGCTCTAAAATGCGACTTTTCAACTCTGTTTTTATTAAAAAGTCCTTGGTCCATGGTTTGGGAGGGGATATCCCACCTCCCACAGCCTCCCCTGGCTCGGTCGCTTCGGTCCCTCGCATAGGACACCAAATCACCAATCATCCCCCCAATCTTACAGGGCATGGTGATGTTAGAAACATACATACATGTACCGTTACATGTACTGGTAAGACTTTTCTGCCTGAAATGCTGCATTTATTCAGAAAAGAGTAAAACCAATGGCCAAAAACAATTTTGATCTTTTAAAGATAAAAAATAATGGTGAAAAGATTATTTAAAAAAAATACTGAGGGCGTTTTTCACTGTTGTCTCAAAAAGTGGGCATCGTATGGGACTGAAACTTTCACAGATGTCTGTTAAATACTGTATCTGCCGTGATTTTTTTGCCCATGCATGAATCTGCATTTCTTTTACAAAAAAAAACCCCAAAGTACTATGATTATACTTTTAAGAACGGACTTCAAATGTACATATGTACAGTCTGTTGTACATGTACATGTACAGTGAAATCTGTGGAACTGTGTTTAATCATGCACAGTATTCAATCTTTGGACATCCTGCGTGTCCCGTAAAACACTGCAAAGTGTGGGTGTGTATACATGCACTCATCCCATAGCATTTAGATTGATATGAGTTTGTGTCGTGAAGAAATATTAAAACTTTGCCAAGCTCTTGATATAAGGTGACCAGATGTCCCCGATTTGACAGTGCCGTCCCCGATGAACAATTGTTCCCGAAAATGTCCCCGATTCGACGAAATGCCCACGGAAATTCTAATTGTCCTAAATAAAAAAGCTGAAGAACACAAATCTTCAGAGAAGATCCATTCTTCAGAGAAGTATGCGAAGACAACCGCCTAAGACATATGTAACCCTCTCATGTCAACTGGACAAGATGTCCATAGATGCCACCATTTTGCATGTATGCACTATCTCGATTCAAAATGTTTTCAAAATTATACCCCTCCCCCAGGACACGGATCACTGGAGTCCCCGGATCATCTCAACAAAATATGGTCACCTTATCTTGATCTGAACAGTTGAATGTGTGCAGTAATAACGTGGACACATTTTCTCTTTTGCTGTTTTTGTCTCCCCAGCTCCCATTCCTTGGAGCAAGCCTACAACATCTCCGCGGAGAAAATGGCTGCCAGCACCCAGGAGTTATTGAAGCTACAAGAAGACAAGAAACAGCAGGAGGATCTGGTTAAGCGACTGCAGCGGAGACTACTGCTACTCACCAAGGTGAATCTGCTGTTTGGGTGACAGTATAGTGTAGGCGCATGGGGCTGTGTGGCATTTTTAGTACACGTATACATTCAGAAATATACACGTACATGTATGTACCGGTATACATGTACATGTATATACAGGAATTTGTGTACTCAGGGATGTGAAACTTTAGATTTTAATCTGAATTTTCGATTTTTTGTTCACCTGCTCTGTACAAAAGTATATCATGTAGCATAAGGTGACCATATTTTGTTGAGATGATCCGGAGACAGTGATCCGTGTGCTGGGGGAGGGATATAATTTTTGAAAAAATTTTGAATCCAGATGGTGCCTACATGCAATGGTGGCATCTATGGACATCTTGTCCAGTTGACATGAGTGGGTTACATACTTACATGTCTTAGGCGGTTGTCTTCGCATACTTCTCTGAAGAATGGATCTTCTTCAGCACAGCATTTGTGTTAAGTTTTTTTTTTTTTAGGACAATTAGAATTTTCGGGAGCATTTCGTCGAATCGGGGACATTTTCGGGGACAATTTTTCATCGGGGACGGCACTGACAAATCGGGGACTGTCCCCGGAAATCGGGGACGTCTGGTCACCTTAATGTAGCAGGGCTTGAATTTTGTGGAAAAAAATTGGACAACAGGTCTAATTATTATTATTATTATTATTATTTATTATTTTGGTTTGGTATTATTTGTTTACTCTCGTGGCCAAGGGCCAAATTGCGGTAAAAATTTCAATTATAAAAAGTGAAGAAATTTAAGGTTACAAAAGGAATATGACTTACAATAAATAGCAACAACAATTTACTAATGAAACAGATGATGAATAAGGAAAATTGCACAAGGGACAAAAAAAGGCAACAGCAACACCTGGTTAAGTAATTGAAGCATTTTACTTGACCTGAACTTTTTTCAGTAGCCTTACAAGTGGCAGGAAAACAAAATCACTAGACAGCTGGACTAGTGCAGTACACACTTTACTAGACCGACACTGAAATCACTAGACTCGGTCTAAGGTCTAGTGGATATTTCGAGCCCTTGGTGTTTTCAATTTTTTTGTGTGGCCACCCACATCCCTGTGTACTAATAAACACTCTCCAAAGAGCAGAATTGAAATCACTTTCATCTGAACCAGAAATTACTTTCCTAGGTTGAAATTTCTAGCGAGCGTCCCTTGTATAATAAACTTCTTCTATTTAAAAATTCTTCCTTTTTGAGTAAATTCTAATTATGAATTTCATGAAAACCTTGTGGAGACCTATACACCTTTAGAATTTCCCTGTGGAGACATATTCAACCTTTTGTGCTTGGTCTCCACAATATATGTACCTCACTGTACACTGTTTGACTGTATACAGTTCTATGCACTGTATGCATGTGCATATCTGATGATGCTGTTTAAAGACCTGACGTGTAATACATGATTGGTAAAGGTCACAGAACAGCACTGAAATAATAAACCTCTGAACATGTGAGCTCCATCGGACATCTGAGTCACGGGAAAATAGCGAAAACCAGACTCAATTTTTTTTTATATAAAACATAAAGAATGCCTTTGATCTTACCCCGAGATCAAAACTGTTTTCGGTCTTTGTTTGACTAATATCTGGATAAATACACCATTTTAGGTGGAAATATTTTAACGGTATGTTTCTACCAGCACCATCTTCATATCCTGAAAGTTATACACAAATCTGTAGACATTTCTGTTTGGGTATGTTACCAATTCTGTACTGTACCTTTAATATGCTGACATAACAATTTTTATGAAGTTGGCATTGTATGACATATATTTCTTGTGTTGGAAGACAAATTTCCTGTGGTCGGGTAATTGGAAAAGTAAAGTCAGGGAAGTGTGGCGGATCAGCTCTATTTCTGATCACTTGTCATGCTTGTGTGCGGTGCTGGGCCTAGTGGTCTGATGTGTCATACTCAAGGTCTTGTGGTCATTCTACAGATTGTGGGTTCGAATCCAGCCATAGGTTAATGGTGGTTGTGTCCTTGGGCAAGACACTTTGTCACATATTGTTGCTCTTTTCTCAGAAGTAATTTGGCACCTGTGAGGATAGAGATGGCTTTGTGTGCTTGATTAGCTTTTGAGCGATTTATAGCAGCTGGGGGGCTGTATACCCCCCATTTTTGTTTTAAATTTAAATGTAGCCCAATGACCAGGGATAATATTTAGTAATCATAATTACCATTAGGTACTTAGGGAGACATTCCCATAGGGACGTCCACTCGACTTTACTTACCTATTTCTAAACATCCTCCAAACCAATGAACTTGAAATTGACATATGTTCATATTGAGAGCATTCTCTGTCTTCTATTTAAATATGGATAGGAAAAATATTTCTTTAAGATTAGACATTTTTGTTGGGGAGACAACAACATGTCTCCCTATGGACCGTTCCGGCTTTGCTCTTTACATACAGCTGTGACCGAGTTTGACCGAGGCTTTCGTGGTCACCTGATTTGAAGGCGTCCTCCAATTGGTCAATGCGCACAGTTTGATTGACAAGCCGGAAGGGTCCATTGACTGGTGCCTCCCAAATGTTAACTTTCAGATGCTAACCTGTCTCCCTATTATGCAATTTAGAAAAACACTTGTTATTGTTGTCGTCATTATTATTAGGAACGAGACGGAATGCGACATATCCTGAACTCCTACGACAGCGAAGTAACCAGCATGGGCTATGAGCCCCAGTGCAATGCCCGACTGAAGCAAGCTGAGGCTAACCTGCAGACCTGTCACAGGCAGATAGAGATACTGGAGGTTAGTGTGAAGCCTGAGTTTGAAAAGGAGGCTCAGGTTCAGGCTCAGGCCCCATTTCATAAATCTATTCTAAAATAGCGGCTTTAATGCTAGGAGTCCACTGGGCAGGCGCCAGTTGGTGCCAGTTCGCGCCAAAGATTATGTGATTGGTGCGTAGTGGCGCAACTTGGAGCGTGCCATTACATTCCAGTGGATTCCATAGGCGGATTGTTTGCGCCATTTGGTGCCACTTGGTGAACACTTCGCGCTGATTGCTCGATGCAAGTGGCGTGACGAAAATTTGAAACATTTTGAAATTTTCTTGCCGCCAAATTCAATTTTTTTTTGTGCCGTTACGGGCCACCATGAGCCAGTTGGGAGGCAGTTTGAGCCACTGCACGCCACTACGTACCTTATTGGCGACACTAGGCGCCACAGCAAATTGCATTGGCGCAAACTGGCACCAACTGGCGCCGACCCAGTGGACTCCTAGCATAAAATATATGCTTTTGGCTGCGGTTCTGAGGTAGATTCTCTGGTTTGAAAAGGAAAACAGAGCTCCAGCTTCAATGACAAACAACAACCTATATTTTCAGCATATGGATGACAGAGCTGGGGTCTGAGCCTGACCTAGTGAAAATGTCTTTAAAACATCCCTAACTCTGTATGTGACATCTTCCCGAAATACTTTGTTTCGCTTTTACTACATAATTATTTTTTTCTCCATCATCCTCTTGGATTCCTAGTGACTTTTGTCCTCCGTTTTTTTGTTTGCAGCATGACATCAAAGCAGCAGGGGACGAGGCCGGTAAATTAAGACTGGAAAATAAACAGGTAAATGTTTTTTCTCCCCATTTCATGGCAAATTTTCATTAAAATCATCTGTTAATAATGATGCAGGCCCAACATTGTTTGATTTACATGTAGGGTTTTCAATGATTTCTTCTTCACCATTGTGTGTCCGCATTGTTTATGCTGAGCTCATTGCGCACATGACCCAACCTGATGAACTCTGTGTATAAAAACATTGTCTTAAAATCCTGGCCGGTTAAGAAAAAATTGCCCCTGGTCAAAAATAGAGGTCATCTGGCCATGTGTGCAGGGAACTTGATTTTAACAATGCAGGCCTACAATGGTTCAATAATGCTGGACAATCCCCCGAATTTCAGGCTGATGTTATCGGGTCACCACAGCTGTGTTTGGAGCTCACAGATTGCAGTCTGCTCGAACATGCCCATCTGTTCGAAAATGCCGATCTCTTCAAATGCAGATCAAGGCAGTAAATGTCCCGCAATGAGCGAACATATTGGAATAACAAACTAAAGTTCATTGAACCTCTTGTTCCAGACTACCCCCGTTCTAGAAATCACAATGGAAATAACAAAGCAATCATGAATATTCTCACACCATGAGGCGAAGCTTCCCGGGTGGAAGGGGTTTAACAGTGATGTGTAGTCCATTAGAAGAGTCTTTGATCATTTTCCTCTTGTGTGTTCACACAACAGTTGGACACTCGGCTTACAGCAGTCCAGAACGAACTTGCTCTTGCCAAAGCAACCCCTCCCCTACCAAGTCACGCCCTGTCGGCAACCACTGCCCACGACGAGACCAAGGACGATAAGAACGTAGAGGCCTTGAAGAAGAGGATCGTGGAGCTGGAGGAGGAGACGAAGAAGTTAACGGAGAGAAATGAAGAGTTGGACATGATGCTGGAGCACAGGGCATTGAAGGTAAGGCAACTGGGTTATCCATGCCCCACTGATGTCCTCAATGGAGCACCTAGCTTCTGCTTTGTCCTAGAATTTGTTGGACCTTCAGGCATTTGTCTTCTTGCAAAGCCACCAACCTAAAGGTTCCAGCCCTATAACTCAAGAGAGATAGGGTCAGTCAGCTTGGTGCAGAGATAGGCTTAGTACAGAGATTAGGCTTGCTAGGTTAGGCTTGGCACCCCAACGGACTCCCTAGATCTGTGGCCTAAAAGGCCATAGGTTAATATCGTTTGGTTGGGCATTTTGGTAGACAGGATATCAGAGTAAATTGAAATAAATGAAATAAATGAAAAAAAAAAATTAATGGAAACATTAATATTAAACAATACTCCGTCTTCATATGGCTCCAGTGTCCACCCATAAAGCCGCTCTCAATGCTGTGAAACAACACCTTTCCTGGGCAGGATTATACAAAGTATTTAGATTAATCTTAGTAAAGATGACTTGTCAGTATCACCATAGTGATTTGTATTGTGACATCACACTTTGCCTAGCAATTAAGGCCTCGGATCAGCCCCCATATTGACTGAAACAGGTTGTTAAAAACAGCAATATATAATAATGTCAAAATACACCCCTAAAATATCAGTTGGAGACCCTGCTCTTTGAGAAATGCAGGTTTTTGTTGAAACATATCTTGCAGTAATGTTGCAGAATTTTCTTTAATTGTGTGTCATGACCTTCCTCTTGAAAAATAATCATTTTTGAAGGTTAAAGGTACATGTGTATTATCATACTTTGGTAGCATACGGTAGCATACGGTATGCTTCGGTATGATACTGAAACAGAAATCTTCACAGATTTTCCTATAACTTTAACCAAAAACAATTTTGATCTTCGTAAGATTAAACATTTAGTGAACATGGTGGGCATTATTATTTTACTGTTTTCTCAAAAAGTGGGCACCGTATGGGACTGGGAATTTCACAGATGACTGTTACTGTATCTTTCTTGATAATTTTGCCCATGAATCTGTATTTCTTTGACAAAAACCAAATTATGAACTATGAAATTACTTCTAAGTTGACAGCTCAAATTTTCATTTTTGTTTTGTAGGGTGATTATGACCCCTCAAAGACCAAAATAATCAGCTTTGCGATGAACCCCGCATCGCTGGCACGACAACAGCGAGCCGATGAGGTCAAACGGCTGAAAGAGGAGGTGGAGACCCTGAGGCAGAGGGTGAAGGTGCTGGAGGAAGGCGGCGCCGGCAATGATGTCACTCAGGTTGTCATGGAAAAGATGAAGGAGTCCACCAATCAGGACTTAGAAGGTACAACATACTTTCCATTTGAGATTTTTTTATTGTTTTTATTTTTTTAGGAAATTACTTCTTAAAAGTCAGGAACTAAAACAAAAGATACCTAGCCAAAGTTGTTATAAATAGTCTGGTCCACTGAAAAAAGAATTTCTATCTTGAGTGTACAAAAAAAATCAACTGAGAAATGTGATTTCTTTTTTCTATGATAAGGGAAAGGCACATGTAATATCTTGCAGACACACTCGGCTCTTCTTTTCTGGGTAGATAATCCTGGATATTTGTTCCAGGAAAACTTGAGTGTCTGTGATGGATTCGAACCTACTTCCTGTGGGGTCAATTTCATAGGGCTGCGTAAGCACCAAAATTTGCTTAAGCACCAAAAACCCTGGTAAATAAAATCAGTATGCCAGTCAAAATTCAGTGTGAATGTAATGCTCAGCAAACAATGGTCGTATACAAGTCAAAAACAGTAAATATCACATGAACATTTGGTTGGTAATCCTGTTTGATCAAGGAAGACTTTTCATGCTTAAGCAATTTTTGTGCTTGAGCAGCTCTATGAAATTGCCCACTGCTTTATAGTGTAGGTGTATCAAGTTACCACGCTGACCACCTACCGGTAGCTACATTACATTTTGCAAAACCTTGTCTTTGGCTCTGCATTTGGCTCCTTTTTGTACATCCAAACTCCAAAGTTACAGATAGTGACGCTTATGGCTATGGCTTGGAAGGAGATCATACTCTTTATAGATCTAGAAAATGAAGCTTCATCCTCAAAGAAAAACCACAACTTGTGCTTCCTCGTTTGACTGATGGAAGGAAGCTTCTTGTCAATTTGCCTACCAGGTTCTGAAAACAAACAATTTCCCCTTTATAGATATGAAGAAGCAGCTATCTGAGTCTGAGCTCCGTAACCAGCGGCTCAAGGAGGTCTTCCATAAGAAGATTCAGGAGTTCCGGGAGGCATGTTACCGGCTAACAGGGTACCAGGTCAACATTTCAACGGACAACCAGTACCGGCTCATGTCCATGTATGCCGAACGTGAAACGGATGTCCTGCTCTTTCAGGTAATAATCCATTTCCGGACCCTGATGAAACAAGGCCAAATAGACCCTTATTATAAGTCAAGCGAGGGCGCTGTTTGAGACACCATCTAATCCTATGAATAGACTGTTCACAATAAAAAATAATTCACAAATTTAGGAAATACAAATTCTTAACAATCAAAGATAACTGACTTTTAGGGACACTACCAACATAGGGCTGGGTAGCTCAGTTGGTAAGATCGCCGGTACTGTATTCCGGGGGTCTCTGGTTCAAATTCCACTCTAGTAAATTTTTCTTTGTTTACTTTTCATGTGGGTTTACCCCGTTAAAGGTTAAGTGCATCATTGACCTTTGTTAAGTGAGCATCCATTTGATCATATTGTTGTCAAAATGCATCTAGGGACACATAAATGTGAAAATCTCATCAAAATTGAGGTTCACATTTTGTGAGGTTTTTAAAGTGAATTTGTGTTTTTTCCTAATTTTTGTATTGCTTAAACCCTTACCTATCCTGAGTACTACCTTTGATCAGATAATCCATCATAGGAATGATACATTTTTTTGTTTCTGCATTATTCTCATCCTTCCAGGCGACGTCATCAGGTGAAATGCAGCTTCTCGGAAATGATTTTTCGTCCACCCTGACGGATTTCATCAGCTCGTTTCTGCACCAGCAGGACAGTATCCCAGCATTCCTCAGCAGCGTGACTCTTGAACTGTTCAGCCGCCAGACCATGGTCGGTTAAACCTTAAAACCTCCCCATGGAAAAAGAAAAACCAAAAATGGAAATTGAAGTGCATGAAGGTCGGTCTGGCTGTGAGTTCCTGGAGCCAAAAATTTGAAATTTTAGAAATTCCGACAGCGCGACCATGGAGGTAGGAATCACCCTCCCATTACTGCAGTGTCCCCGCCCATATTTTGTGTCCCCGCCTGCCTTTTGTCCGGCAATAAAAGAATTCACGTCCGCCGCACTCTATACTGCAGGGTGTACGTCCCCTAATCATGAAACATAAACCCTGCAATTATAGAGTGCAGCAGAACATAAAATGCAGGCGGGGACACTGCAGTAATGGCGGACAGTATATCTTGCCGTCGGATCGGTCTATACAACAAAGACATCATCGAAGAGCCAGTTCCTGGCATTATTTACTACATGTATACTATTTTGGATAGGTTTTCCCTGTGTGGAATGAAGCATATTATGCTATGGCCAGTGAAAGTGTCCTCAGAAAAGCGCTCCGCACTTGCGCTAAAAATAGTACCGGATCTCAGACAAACATTGCAACCATGCAAACGTGGGTGTGGCTGTGCGCGTGGGTGTACACTACGTGTGTGAGACAGTGGCGTCGCCAAGGGAGGGCCAGGGGGGCACATGCCCCCCCCCGGAAAAACCTTGTGCCCCCCCCCCCCCAGGACTCAAAAGTCTGGTGACGCCACTGGTGTGAGACAATGTCTGTCTGACATCCGGGGATTTTGTGACGTTATTAGTGTGGAGCGCTATTAGCACTACCTGCTGAAGTACCTGAATCAGACATTATTTCTGACGGAATTGTACATGTAAATCTGTCAAGAATTTTACCTTGTAAACAATGGGTCAAAAGCTCTACGTATTATGACAAGTTACTACTAATATTTTTTTATAAAGACTAACATCACTGATAATAAAAAATAAATGGAAAGCAGGCTAAATTAATATTTATTCTCTCTTGACTTTGTGAAGAGCGCCCTCATGTGGTGATGATCCTCTCATCCATTTATGACATTGTGTACACTTCTCCACGCCTTTGTTGTTGTGTACCTTTTATCTTGCCTATCCCTAACAACTCTTTGTCTGACCACACTTAACTAACTTATCCAACGTCACAGCCCTAGTTTTTGCCAACCAAGATGGGATGGCGGAAACTATGGAGAGCCATCAAAGCCAGGCATATAAAAAACAACTATAATTTGAACACAATTTGTACACAACGTTTCATAAACATTGAAAGATATTGCTGAATGTAATGGAAACAACACAAGCAATGATGGAATGTATTTTGTACAGCTTTGGAAAATTTGCAAAAATGTTGAATTTGGTCACGCGGTCTGTCAAGAAGACGAAATGATTCGCAACATTTGGCCGCCCATAAAAAGTATTGCCAACCACCAGTCAATGTTTGTCAACAATAGAAAGGTCCATTGGAAGGTTCTCTAATTTTTATTGGATACTTTGGTTACGAATAGCCATGTATACTTCTGAGTGCTGACCACTGGATCTAGTCAAAATCGAAGTAGGCTAATTCGGTCAGGTGATTTTCTCACCATCCTGACAGCCAACTCATACCCTTGAACCACTTCTGCGTGCATTTCTAAGCCAGTAATTCATTACACCACGACGTTGTTGTTCATGTTTTGGTAGTAAGCCGTGTCGTACCGGCAGGAAATTAGACAGCAAGACCAGACAATAGAGAAAGACATCCCAGAGCAGGTTAATTGGGCCCCGTGTAAAATGACGGTCCTTTTCATGCCATTTTGTGTGCATGGTTAGCCGGTCAGTCTGAGAGAATAACTGTAGTTGTATTTACGTGGTACAGAGGATCGTTCATTCGTCATGTAATTAACTCTTGGCGTGTACATGTAATTGCAAATCATGCAAATTCTGCAAATTGATGATTGATGCTTTCGTGAGTGTCTTCTTGGTGATGTAATCATCACCTGATCGCTTTTTTTTTAATTACTCGCTTCGCTTGTCGTGACAGATGGATGTTTGTTTCTTGTGGTAGAATTTGATAAATATATGGAAATCCTTGAAAACAGTGCATAATTTGTCTAGTTTCCATGCTTCAATTTAGGGGTATAACTGTATAAGTTCACAGTGATCCTTAGAGAGAAACAATGTTCTTAGGAACATCATAGACAAATCGGAGTAAAAACCAGGAGAATGTGAATGGCTCCCTCTACCGGCGAGTTAAAAAATACAATAAATGACCCGCAACAAGTAAAAGATTTCCCTAACGCAGCCAGGCAAAAAAGAATGCATTTCAACAAAAAATAGTTTAATATAGGCCTATACTTATCCATGACGGGAGCAAGCTTTGGCAAAATAAGACCGGAATCTTCAATTTGACTTTTCTTTTTAAATTTCCATGGGATAACCAATTATTCTATTTGTAAAAATTCCACTATTTGTTAATCAATCAGTAACTACATGTGTAATAATAAATGAATCAATACAATTGTTTTTCAAAAGGCCTTCATAAAAATGTACTGCAGACTTAAACCAAGGTATAGTACAGGATTGGTAACATACCCAAACAGAAATGTTCACAGACTTTCATGGTATGAAAGTGGTGCTGGTAAGCCTATACTAACGTTTAAACGTACCGGTATATACCCATGTAATAGTTTCGCATGAAATGGTAAATGTGTTTATCCAGAAATTAGTAAAACAAAGTCCACTAAAACAGCTTTGATCTCCTATGTTTTATAAGAAAAAATGTGTTAGGTTTTCGTTTCTTTTTCCCTCGTGATTCAGAATGATGTAGTCCGATTTAGCTCAAATGTTCACAGGTTCATTGTATCATGGACATGTTCGATTAGACAAAGTGTGAGTTTCTGTCTGTGGCCTTTACCAATCATGTATTATACCTTTAAAGATTTACACGTTCGCTACATAATGAATTAGGTTGACTTCATGACTTGATTTCGTCCAGACGGTTTATATTTATATACAAACATGTTTCCACTATGGGAGAAATGTTATATTTCTTCACGGTCCTCACCACGCGAGGCCCAACAAACATCAGATAGCATTGATGGTATAATCATGCTAAACATAAGGAGCTAACGGACTGATTTTTGCTTCAACTGGTCCAAGCCTTTACGATGCAAGTCAACCCGACCCTAAGCCACTCTGTTTATACGGGAAACTCATAACCGAATTATGTGCTTGAAGGTTAGGGCCTATTGATTGCCGCTTATTTAATTATTTATCAATTTGTACTCGATTGGTAATAACATTATGATGTTGATTTATTCATGGCTAGGGGCCAATTTCATAAAACTGTTAAGCACAAAAATTTGCTTAGCACAAAAATGTCTCGCCCAATAAAACACTAACCACCATTGAAAATTCCATTTGATATTTATGGTCACCGAACAACAGCCAAAGAACAATCACAAGTGATACACAACACGTGGAAATTTGGTTGTTAGCCCTATTTTTATTAAGATAGAAATGTCATGCTTAGCAAATTTTTGTGATTAGCAGTTTTATGAACTTGGCCCCAGATTGCAAAAAAAAAAAAATAAGAAGAAGCAAAATGGCGAGAGGCTTATAGATGAGGAAGATGAATTGATGAAAACTGCGTGCATTTTGGTCTGGAGATTATAATTTAATAATTTGAATTGAATTATGTGACCAGCGGAGGTAGGCCAAATTAACGCCCCAAACCTCCGGTCATCTAGGCGATCCTTCCTTCGGATCACGAGCAAGGCAGGAAGGCAATCAGGGGACTGTTGATTTCAAATTGGATTGATTTTAAATAGGTTTTTCTGCAAGTTATTTCCGTCGTGATCACAAGCAGGATGTATTTACGATGTCATTACATTACATAGGACGCACGCTAAATATTATCGTCTGCTATGCTTTTTTTTGCCGTGGTGCGCCCAGCCAATCACAGCGAACCAAAAGTTAGTCATGAATATTCATTATCGCCACGCGCATTTTCATTGGCGCTCCGGTGCGAGGCAGGGGATGTGGCCCCGCCAAACGCTGTCACTTTTGAGTGTGGCAGTGAAATGACTGCGAAGTCATTGAACATTGTGTTAAAACATGCACACACCATTGACTGCTGGTACAATACATAATCAAATAGTGTAGATGCAATGGACACACATGAAAGTTGTCGACAACAATAACAAAATGGCGGACGTTATTGACTGAACTTGAGTGTAAACAACAGTGACTTGTAACAGCGGATAATTCTCGCCATCCCACCGGAAACCGTTCCGAGACGTCTCAAGCCTCGTAAGGATTTCGGACGGGTGCTTTGGCGTTCGGGATAATTTACAGTGCTGCTGTGTCGGTGAGTTGTGCAACTTTTTGAGGTAATTACCTTAAGTGGGAAACAACAGTTCGACTGCTCTGTCACGGTGCTTTTTATGTGAGTAACACACGCTTCATTAACCAGCACTGCAGTTCAATAAGAACGACTTATTCCATGCCATTGTGGCATACATGACATCCGGATGTTGACTTGATAAAAACATATCCTTTAATATTTCACATGGCTTCAAGTTTTTGTGTAATTGGGCGTGTATTTTTAATGGTGACATACATTTTGCCGCACAATTATCAGCGGGCCTGTTGTAACGCATAACGGCAGGCTTTTGACGATGATGTACGTGTATGTAACGCCCGGGCTTATACAAACCGAAAGCAATTAGAAGTCAAACGAGTTGTGAAATGAGGCAGTGGTGAATTCCATGGTCAAAGCCCACACAGTGCTAGCCACGTCTCCAGCCTGAGCAAACCAATTCCATCCAAAGTAACAACATGCCTGGCTGCTTTATGATGTGCTAACCGAGATGTGTACTGATAAATACAGTGCACGGGAAATGATTTGGTGTAGACGACTTGCTGCGCGAATCATTTTTAATATTTGAACGAGACTCGAGACTGCTGAAATAATTCGACCGGCCATCCATCCAGTGTAACTGCTAAACTTCACGCACTCGGCGTGCAGTGCGTGGCTAGATACATGCACCAGTCACATTACCAAGGCTTGTGGTTCATTCGTGTGATAAAATAGCAACCTGGTCGCGGCAATTTCAATTTCTATAATTCGCCGTCTGACATCACCAGTTCTCCAGAGATGACCTTGTATCACACTTATCACGCTCTGTTATGAGAAAAAAACAGCAAAGCTTCTGCCATCAGAGAGAGAAAGGCTTCTTGCAGAAGTGACCGGCGCGGTAGACCACGATGTGTGACGACAGCGTGTCCGTGCTGGAGAGCGAGCTGAACACCCCGGCCAAAAACTGCTACCGCCTGGTGGTGCTCGGCTCCTCCAAAGTTGGCAAGACGTCCATCGTTAAGCGCTTTCTGAACGGACAGTTCGAGGAGCAATACACGCCTACCATCGAGGACTTCCACCGGAAGATCTACAAGATCAAGGGTGAAGTGTACCGCCTGGATATACTGGATACTTCGGGGAACAATCCATTTCCGGCAATGAGTAGGCTATCAATTCTCACAGGTATGTGGACAAATAATTAGGACTTATTATTTCTGTTTATGTAGTTTTTAAAATACCCCAATGGTGTAAAATCACCCGAAATTTAGAACCGAGATGTTAGCATTATTAGGGTTGTTAAAAGTTTTTTTTTTTTTTTTTTTTTACAAATGATTTTTGTTTAAACCTAGTACTATTTTAGAAGGCTCGAAATGTCATGCCCTCCTAACTCCAAAGCTTTTTTTTAATATAATTTCAAGTCATTATTTTGGATAATGAGCAGTTTGCAGTAGCAACTTGTATAATCTTATGTCCTTGTACTTGTGCCCGTTTTCGTTTGTCTCTGCCGCACCGCTGTAGCTATTTCACTTACATATCTGCACAATTATCGACTTATTCTGCGAATTCTTGAGCTAAGTATTAAATGTGATCGTATCATGCTATTGCGATTTATATACCTTGGGTTTCTTTTTATGATTGGGTCGAACAGTCGAACAGTCTGGTTGTTCCAGGATTCAGAATTCTCTTCTTACAAAATGTATTCCCTGGGATATTGGTCAGCGAATCGGAATAAAAGCCAAGATCTTTAATGAACACAATGCTCTTTAGGCACATCTCTCAAGAGCGTATAGGAGATGTCAAAGCAGGAGGACTCCCCTGACTTTTGTGCCGGAGACAAACGATCTTATTACCAGAGGCAATATTCAGCGATGTAGAAATCGAGAACAAAAAAGATCTTGTCGTGTATGAAAGGAGCATTAGGCCTAGGTTAATTTGCCAGTTGAGCAGAGCGTATTTTTTGATTGCACACTTCTTGGTCATTTTACCTTGGGTGTGGCTTGAGGAGGTGGAGGTGGGGCTTGTGGGAATTGATATTGGCACAGCCAGGAGCTTGAGTATATGATCCTTTGTCATGACTGCCTGATGTCTGTTGTAACAAATCGCAACTTGTTTGTGTATTTGGCCACTTCGATGTATGGGGGCCTTATCACTGGTGTCGATTTCTTTCCATGATTTTTGTTTTGGGGGATGATTGGTGATTTGGTGTCCTATGCGAGGGAGCGTATCGACCGAGCGGGGGGAGGCTGTGGGAGGGGGGATACCCCCTCCCAAACCAGGGACTTTTTTTTTATAAAAACAGAGTCGATAAGTCGCATTATAGAGCATTTAAAAACGATATTCAGAAGAATTAAAAATTATGTGTAGTATAATTTCACTGCGAATGTAATATTCCTATACAATAAACTTGAATGACATTCAACCTCAAAATATTGGGGGGGGGGGGGGGGGGGTTGGATGATAATACACGCCACCCCCACCTCCCCCGGGATCGACACCCATGGGCCTAATTGTAAACAATAAATTGCAAACAATTACACTAGGAAAAGACGGGCATGGTATGAATGTTTTTTGTGTCAGTCGTGCCCGGTCCGCTTTTGTAACATTAAACGAGATCAGCAACTAAATTAAACTATGAAATTCATAATGTCAACGAGTAACTTTCATTTAACGCGCGCGCTGGCCGTATACGATCAGTCTTTGGGCAATCTGCCTGAATGATTGATGTGGCTGCTTATAAAACGGTAACGCAAATGAGTTTTGTCGCCTTAAAGACCAATTCATCTTTTGCAAGTAATATTCAGCTAAGTTTAGTTCCTTGGCTGTGCGAATTCTTGCGTGAATGATCTTTGAGATAATGTCAATGGAGCAAGTTCATTTTTGTCCGAATGACGTCACACAGTATATATACCAGGGATGACACTATTCATTTCAACTCGACCCAACCCAGCCCAATCCATTGCTGCCCACCCAGCCAAGCCCGTACAACCCTGCCCAGCCCAACCCATTGCTGCCCACCCAGCCAAGCCCGTACACCCCTGCCCAGCCCAACCCAGCCCAGCCCAGCCTATAGCCCAGCCCATCCCATCACATCCCAGCCAAGCCCAGCCCAGCCCAGCCAAGCCTATAGCCCAGCCCACCCCAGCCCAGCACGTCCACGCCAAACCCAACCCAACCCAACCCAACCCAACCCAACCCAACCCAACCCAACCCAACCCAACTCAACCCAGCCCAACCCAGCCCAGCCCAGCCCAGCCCATGCAGCCAATGAAAAAAAAGGCAAAATAACTGAAAACAAAAGTAGGAATTTTCTTTCCACCCCGGAATGAACAACCTAAGATAGTCAGCCTGCGAATAATGCTCAATATCAGTCTCCTGTCAGTGTTAGTATATAGTGACCTACTTTCTGTCATCTTGAAGATTTACTTACAGTCCTATGGTAAGACAGTTGAAGACGCAATTCAGTGTAAGATTGACGACTTGAGTAGGCCCTCTTGCATCTTATCTAACAACACTGCATGTGAACGAAGTATTCCGTTTCCCGCCAATATTGCGAATTCTTTATACCACACAGTCAAAATGATTGATTTGTGAAAGGGGACTGCGTGAGTAAATGGGCGCCTCAAACTCATTATGCTGTCGTAATTGTGGAGGATTCCAGATAAATCTCTTCCTTGAATTACATTGAAATTGAATAAGTGTTAACACTCGAGAGAATTGAGCGAACTTTAAGACCCGAAGATCAGTTACAAACTTAAAGGTTACTTACTTTTTTTGTCAAAGAAATGCCTATTCATGGGCAATAATATCAATGAAGATACAGTAACGGTCTTCTGTGTAATGTCCAGTCCCATACAGTGACCACTTTTTGAGGAAAGAGTGAAAAACGCTCACGATATTTTCAAATCCATTCGCAGTAGATTTAATCTCACCTCGAGATCAAAACTGTTTTCCCTGTATACTCTTTTCTGGAAAATTACAGCAGTTCAGGCAGAACATTTTTAACGGTAGGCTATGTTTCTAAACCATTTTTATATAATATACCCGCCGGGCAAGTTATAGGCAAGATTTCTGTCTTGGTATGCTACCAGCTAGGGTATGAAATTACCTTTAAACATGTTCGTTTGATAAGGAGCCTGGGCTCGATTTCACAAAAGGCTAAGACAGATCGCAACATGGGATGCGTATCAATCTTGCAAAGTGTGATGTCACAAAACTGGCTGCTTTGGAAACATGAACAACTCATCTAAAAAATGAATCGCAAATCTTTGTGAAATCGACCGCTGGTTTCGCAATTTTAGCTTTTATAAGGAGATATTCTGGCAAATTTCGTCTTGTTTTTGTAATAATTTGATAGGTTCACTTTATAATATTATTCAGGCACTTCATCAGCTGGTTACAAAGGATTCGGAGTCATTTTGTCAACTATAATTATGTAATATAATGTGAAATTAAAGTAGCGAAACGACTAAACTTTCGACAGGGGTTGAACTCCGCGAGGAGAACTACCTATAGGCCTAGGCCACTCCGAGTAAGACCATCGTGCTGATTGATTGAGAACAAACATAATGCGTTTGGAACCTTGTCCCTTCATAGCATATGGTTCAAATCGCAAGATTCTGTTATACTTGTACTAGATAAGAAAGCCTAATCATTTCCACGGAGTTTCAAGTCGACAGCGGCTCAACCTTCCTCGAGTCATGCATTCGGGTATTATCTGTGCCATATTCCCAGGTGAAATAATTAATTATCGCAGAAGGCCAAGGTCGGTGGGGTATAACGAGATAAGCATTATATCAGATGCAGTGTTTCACGGATCCTAGAAGGACGTAACGGTTCTTGGTGATATCTGTTTAAGTGGAGTAAGATCTCAGACATATTGACGTCAACAGAACACGAGTCTTTATTGAAGGCCCTTTATGTGGATAAAATTCTATTAAGTGCGTATCTTAAGGATAATTGTATTTTGACAATAGAATTAGTTTTAAATCTATTTCATTGGAGCCAGGAGTTTTCTCCCATTTGCTGTTTTGCTGTAATAATAATCTTGAACGTGAAACACGATTGTTGCAATCATTCTGGTTTTTTTACGTGTATTACTGTAAGATGTAGGTCTGACCTCGAGTATTTTAACTTCCAAGATGACGAACATATAAACTTTAATAAAATTGGAATTACGATCCTAGCCGCTCCTGAGTTTTTAATAATCGGAAGATGTCCCCTGATCGTCTTCATTCCCATGAGTTTTTTTTTGCGGATTGTAATTAATTAACTGGCGTGGTTATATTTCCAGCGAACGGCAAGTGTTATTATTAATATAGTATTGACAGAGATCCATCAGTTAATTAAGATATGGACGCTTTGCTTCTTCTACTGGGTGTCTTGTGAGACGAGCCCTAGCTGCTGCCCGTGCCGAAGTTAATATCTCCAGTGCTAACCGCGTGTTCTAACCATGGGTTCTCACCCAAAACTAAATTATGAACTGAGACGAATTAATCGAAACGTCGTTGGGCGGCAGGTGCGACAAGTGGGAAGCCTTGGCGCCCGAGGCCCGAGGGCTCGGCTCTCCTTGGGGAGGGGAACCGCGAGCCTTTAGCTACCTCAGTCGGTGAAGTTGCGCTGCAATGATTCAATTCTGTATGCAGGGAAGTGGATGCGTAGATTATAATCACAACCAATGAGGTGCCCTCCCGGGATGTCTCGAGTGTCTGCTCCGGGGGGAAAGGACAGCCTTTATTTACGAATCAATCTTGTTTGTACCTGTAATGGATACTTTTTTTCTCCCTAACCTATACTTCAATATCTTTTGCCTTCCAAGAAACACACAAAAAGTGTGATGCGATCGAGTTACTTGAACATGATCCGCATTAGGAGTGTTTAGAATATTAAAATGGGAGTAATCATGACAGGATTCTGATTGGCGCCACTCGTTTTATTCTTCAACTAGCGCGATCTGGGTTCGAATCCCGCGTGGGCCGACCTGTTCTTTTACTTCTCTTCAGCAAGTATATACTCTTCTTCGCACAAGATTGTTTAGCGTTCAAGCCGAAATGTTATAATGGAGGACTTCTTTGTTTCATAATGTAGTGCTTTATGTTAGCAAGTTTGTTGAAACACATGCATGCATGTCCCTCTTCTGATTTGAGCATTTTGTGTCCGAGTCTAAATAAAAGTGCCGACCCATTTCAGCAGCATACAGACGGACAAAGCATCACAACATAACATGGTCGAAACGTCGAGTAACTGGAACCACACATTATTAAAAAAAACTAACTAACTGAGAGGATTGTAATGTCTCCGCAAACTCCCTAACCTATCCATATTATCCAAGTGCAAAATATTCACATTATTCCATGTGATATTTGTGCCTGCTTTTTGAAATATGGCTTTTGTATAGCTGTAGAACGTATTCTTATACATTTGTGTTTCTTTTTATCCACCTATAATTTAAGTTCCCTGGAAATGATGTTTTTGGATCATCAATTTTTCATGTTCACTTGACGAACGATAATATGAGTTTTTATAGTATAATAAAAGGTATTCAAAATCGTACTGGATTCGACGAATCGAGATTGAAAAACGCTCCCGGACGACCATTCCGTTGATAAATTACACATGAGACGGAATTATGTTTCCACATTTTTTGTTCAGTTACCCTGTGATTTGTTTTCATTGTGCTGTCTTATTCGATAGCTCTGAACTTTGGTAATTTAATAAAATTATCACATTCACTTGGCCGTTTTCCCTGCATAATTCGGCAATAGAACGGGCCGTTCACCTTTACTTTTCAGAAAGTAATAAGAACCAGAGCGAAGCCAGTTTGCAAATTTGCTTCACATCAAATCGAAATTAAGTATGCACCATTTCGGCGCATATGAGTATAGGCCTACATACAAATACTGTTTTAATTAAACCGTACAATTATTTAGGCCTGAATGATTTCCTACCCACTTGCATGATAATTATGCTGAGCTGAGATGCACAGGTATCGGTATAACTGGATGCACACGGCAAGCATGCATCATCAGCACAGCTTGCACGATTATCTCCCGTATTTCGCTCCAAGTCAGCCATAAGGCCTGTAATTGGGTATCGGTTTCTGATATCTCATTTAGGGCGATGATGAGGCAGGGAGCGTCAGGGTTCCTCTGGCAATCTTAGGCAGGTGCATGGTTATACGGTGCATGCAGTATATATGCGATAAGATTATAGCGGCTTTCTCAAGCTTGATCTCTGCCACAGTCTGGAATATATAATCCAGGCAAATTGGAAAGACTAATTCTTATAACCAGCGGCACGATTGACATAATTTATCAACCAAAAAAAAGAGAGAGAACTTTTTTCAGGAAATCTTTAAATTTGCTGGGGCGGTTGGAAATTGCTTCGAAGATAGCTGATAGATTGTATCGCCGACCATGAATGATGTGTTCATAACGATTCCAGTTAATAATGAAATCGGATCAGCGTGGTAAATTTTGTGGGAAGAGGAACTGAGACAGAGCTATGGAGCTTTGTTTTACTGGTGAATTGATATGCTTTTGAATTATGCATGTATAGACGCATAGGTTGCAGGGTATCATTGTGTGTGAACTTGTCAATTTCAACGCCATTTGCTGGCGCTGAAGCGAGACTTTCTCGTATGTAATTGATGCATGAGCTTTGGTATAACTTAAGGCATTGAATATTGCCTTACAATGCACTCTCCTTCAGCATGAATAAAAAAAGTTACTCCGAGTTTTCGTTTGTTAATGCGATTTGTAAGAGAAGAACGTTCTTTGCTCGATGCTTGCAGATTGAAATCACCGTCTCTATCGGTGTGACTATCCAAACAGTGTCGAAACTGACAGTGAGTTGAATTCCAAGGCCAGTATTAACATTGCAAATGGAGGACTGAGTATGGAACAGATTTATTGATTAAAGTGTTGCAGTAATGAAACATGGTGACATTATACGACAGTGACAAGCATAAGTTGAATCAGCTGTGAATACGTTTGCAAGAAACACCGCTAGAGAAATTTGAAATGCTTATCAAATTGCCAAACGTACATTCAAGTCTGTCATATACCCCGTCTGATATGATTTATATTCGCTATACGGGAACACCCGAACAGCCATCAGTTGAATGATTCATCAAACGGGTGATGGAAACAGTAGCAAGGTGTCAGGTGTGTCCCCTCGTGCTTTATGTATATTGTTTACGAGGCAAATGCTAAGCAGTTCTAGTCATACTTATTAAACCTGTTCACGAAACGTTAAAGGTAGTATCATACCTTGGTAAGAAACCAAAACAGAAATGTTCACAGATTTACATATAACTTTCAGAGTATGAAGATGATGCTGGTAGAAACCTATCCGTTAAAATGTTTCCGCCTGAAATGGTGTAGTTATCCAGAAATTAGTAAAACAACGACCGAAAATCTTTTTGATCTTTTAAAAGATCTAATATAAAAGAGAAAATACTTAAGAAATGCTGTGGCAATTTTTCACGATTTTCTCCAAAAGTGGTCACCGTATGGGAGTGAAATTTGCACAGATGATGTGACTGTATCTTCCTTGATATTTTTGCCCATGAATCTGTACTTCTTTGAAAAAAACCGAAGTATAATACTACCTTTAAAGAAAACCCCCCAATCAAACAGTTATTGACGAGATTGTAAATGTACCATTTATATGGCCGGGCAATGTTATTTGAAGAAAATAATCGTATAACTATAAACTATACATTTCCTGTGCCTTACGCTATACCATAATGCAATCACCAACCGTAGTATGTTTTGGCTGATCTGTCTGTATAAAAACATTCTTGATGCTGCACATTCGTAGGCTATGCAATAACAAAAAGGGATCCGAAAAGATTTGTAGGTGTCCTTATATACACATTTAAAAACTCACAACTACTAGCTGAAATCAAAGTACTGATATTTATGTTTTAAACATAATTCCTCTATAAAAATAGATCTTAAAATATTGATTCAAATAAGTCATCCAAATGCTGTTTATTTTGCCTGGGATTTGCAAATGCATTACACTTTAAATCAGACTGCATGACACGACTAGCATCACTAGCATGCATGTTCTCCCACCTCCTTCCCCGGGCTATTTCCTATACTTGTACACGCTGTTTCATGGCAACGGTAATTCTGCGTTTTAAGCCATGTAAACAGCTTCTGACCGGTAGCCCTAATTGATCCCGTTTCGTCTGTGAATGGAAACGGCAGTTTTGGTCGTGGCGTTGTTACATGAGACGTATCCCCTGTAAGTGCTTCCTCAAACCCAGACTTCGACTTGCAATGTTGAATGTTAAAGGTACTTCATACCTTTGTAAAGTTGGTATTTTTAGAACAGTTGCGGTCTGTTCATAATTTGATTTGTTATGGAATGAAATTAAAACTGTGAATTGTTCAGATTTATCATTGGAAACAGCAGAACGGGGCGAACGTCAGTTGCAATTGTAACGCGAAATTTGGAGGTAATTGTAATTGTGAGGTTTTGATCTCGGAGATTCAAAAACCGTTTTCGGTCTTTACTCATTTCTGGAAAAATACATCATTTCAGGCAAAACGATTTTAACGGTATGCAATGCATGTACCATCCATCATTCCATGTCTATCTCTACATCTGTGTGAACATGTTTGTTTTGGATTCCAAAGTGTGAACCTGAACCTGAACCTGAACCTGATAGTACCTTTAGAAATTGCTTCATACTTTGCGGGTTTCTGCCACAGAAATGCAGATTCATGGGCAGAAATAAATCAAGAAAAATACAGTAACAGTTATCTATGAAATGTCCAATCCCATACGGTGCCCACTTTCTGAGGAAACAATGAAATAAACTCACGGTATTTTCAAATCTATTAACAGGAGTTTTGATCTCCCAAAAACTACATCAAAACTGTTCTTTTTGTATTTTATTGCGCTCTTTTCTGGATAGATACGGTGAACAGCATTTCAGGTAGAAATATTTAACAGTATGTTTCTGCCATCACTACCCTGTAAGTAATTTAGGTAAATCTGTGAAGATGTCTGTTTTGGTATGCTACCAACGTCTGATGTTACCTTTAGATATGATGTATAAGAGAACATGCCCTTTCAGTCATTTTTCCTTCAAGGACGCAAGTAGGCCTAAGGGAATTCTTGGGCCATGGGATGAGTGGAAGGATTTGTTGTCAACATTAAGCAATGAATAACATGAATATCTAACAGAGAAGATGTTTCAGCAATTTATTTGTTTTGTTTAAGCCTTCTCTAGCTTTTTTTCCCATCAAAACAATCCGAACCCACAATATAAATCTTCATTCTGGCAAACCTTGCTCGTGTATATCCCTGATAAAAACATGTACCACAAGATTACCTCGCTGAGAAGATGATACAAGACCTTTATATCATGCTGTATTATCCACGTGCCTGACCTTCACACGTATTATAAACCAGGCAAGGCAGCCGATGTGCATGGCGATTTTGCAAGTACAAACTAGCATTGAATAACGCAGGCTTGCACCAGCAAACTACGTGTTTTTTGTTTCTTTATTTGTTTGCTTTGTTTCGCTTTGTACAAAAATTTAACCTTTTTGTTCCATATGACCCTCATACCACAACTCTCAACCGAAAATAATCAAAGCCTAACCAAAACGCAACCCACATCCACACCTTTTAAATATAATGTGTAAATGGCCCTTACATACTTGGTCACAATCATAATGAGGTGTGTAAAAACAGTACGAAAAGTTCGATCCGGTACGATTTCGTCCCCCAATTTTCTAAATAGGGTCTTTTAATGATTTTTCGTCGGGGAGATAAAATCATGCAAATTAGGCTTGCCCTTCACCGACGTAGATGAGCACTGCATATTCGGTGCCTGTTGAGTGCACATTTTCTTTAAAAACAATGAGCCGGGTATCCATCATATTTTCGTAATTTGCATGGAGGAAAATATTCACAGTAACGAGCACATTCCCCGCGTTAAAGAAGCCATTCATTTGGGTTTTTTTTAATTAGAGTAGTTGTCTTATTCATCCCAGTGGATTTCCATAACCCAAAGCCCCAATCACCAAACGTCAATTCCAAACTCCTAACTGAAAAGTGAAAACCCAGAATTGTACCCCTATAATATTTCAACTTTATAAACGAAAGGTCTGACATATTTAAGCACCATTATAGACAGAATGGTACCGTACCATAAGAATGTTTCAGCTTGAATTGACGCTGGTCATATTCTGCTGATGCTATACGTGACGTCGTGGCCTACAAGTTCAAAAATAATTTTCCAGGTATCCATCACGTGCAATAACACGGCTAAAGCAGATTTGGTTCAACCTTTTGTTCATCTTATTTTGGCCATACATCAGACCCCAAACCTAAAAAGCATTTTAAGCCCCAGATTGCCAATCCAAATCTATAAACCCCCAAACCATGAACCTGAAACCCAGAGCCTTAAAGGCAACCCCCATCCAAACCTTGGAAATAATAATAATAAGGTACGCCAGTATTGTATTGTCTCGTTAAAGGTATAGCAAACGATTAGATTTTATTTGACGTATTTATATTTCTCTCATTGTGCAGCCAAGTGCACGCCTAGTTTGTAATAGGTCAGGCATCGCATGCAATAATTCTCTACGGTTAATTGCATACTAAAGAGCGTATACGCATTCTAGATACCAGAATGTTTACAGAATAATGGATGCATTCATTATTGGCAATTTCTATGAACACAAAGACTTGATCTTTGTTATTTTTATTCCTCGGTCCCGTATATGTAAATATTATGCTGCAAAAGTAATACTCCGATATTTATTCTTGCTAGCTTCGATAAGTGCTGTTGAAAAGAAGCATATTATAACCTAACAAACATCAAATTCGAATTATGTACAAGTAAACTTAAGGTTTGATCTTATTTTATGTGAATTTGTGTTTCTGAATCGCCCACATCTCATTATTATTACTGTCATTCTACTAAGCCCCTCATCACCATGCAGTATACAGAATCAGCATGGAAATGTTAGATATAATTTATTCAGTAGGTTACACTCTTGCAACACGCGGGCCTCAGACTCCTCTGGGTAGTTCTTCGTATACACGGAAACTGCCTCTGAAATATTCATGTTCGTCAAACAACGGATGTTCATCATCGTATCAGCTTAATGAGCTTTTCCCCCGGCCTAAGATGGATTGCTTTTCCGGTACTTGCCTGGGCCGAACCGCTGGTTGTCAGATTACAGCATGTGTTTCATATAAAAGAAGAAAAAGAAACAAACACATCACAGAGCACCACTTAACCGTTCACGATGTCAAACGTATCTTATCTCTGTGATGCCAAAAGATAATGCCTCTTTATCAAGAGGCCTAGGTCTTATCGAGAGGGCTTACTTGAAGTATTTCAAATCATAACCAACAATATAATGACAAGAAACAAAATTGCTATACTGAGGTGTTTGAGTGCTGCAGTATCTTGTGGAATTATGAAATTTGACTAAGCAAGCACTTGTGATATTTTGCTAAAAAGCAAAAACGTCAAGCAGGTGTAGTCTGTTACTTTGGAAAGGTTTGAAGAGTGCTTTCTCCGTCAAGGAGTGTACTCGAGGATCGTTCGCTTGCTGCGCCGTGAGAGCTCTCGGTATAGATGGCGCAATATCTCACAATATTTTTACAGTGGTGCCCTTCGCTCGTATGTTATACCTGGAGTCATGTCCGTGTTGAAAGAAAGATCACGTTACTTAAAGATGCATCGCCCGTGTCGGACTGAAAAGATTGAAGAACAAATTATCCAGCCAACGAATGTAGGTTACAATTATGACAGTGTCCGAACGACAAATGAAGATCTACTATACGAAAAAAAGAATGATATCGCGAACTTACTTCTCTGATGCGAGGAGGTTGAGACGTGAAGGATTTTATTTGAATTGAGTCCTTTTTCATTACAATTCTGATAAAAAGGCTTGGCCAGCCTTTGTAATTCTTGACGGACGCATAGGGCAGAGGTAAATCGCATGTATAAAATACCCTCAAAATTTAAATCGATTCCTTTTAACCACCAGGGGCCAATTTCATAGAGTTGCTTAAGCACCAACATTTTGCTTAAGCATAAAAAACCTTTGTATAATAAAATCAGTATGCCAGCCAAAACTCCTTGTGAGTGTTATGCTCAGCAAACAATGGCCGAATACAAGTCAAAAGCAGTAAACATCACATTAAAATTTGGTTGGTAATCCTGTTTGATCAAGAAAGACTTTTCGTGCTTAGCAAATGTTTGTGCCTAAGCAGCTCTATGAAATTGGCCGCCAGGTCGGATTGAAATCATGCAGAGTGTCTTTAAAGTGTGATATTGTGCTGGGTTAAATCTGTTCACGTAGTGGTTCACTCTTCTAGACGAACAGACCAATCATGGGCCTGTTTGTTTAACGCAAAGGATCCGATACTTTAGGGATCCACCTCCTATGCAGGGTATGCTAAAATGGGATCCGGATCCGCAATTTTCGTGATCCTGTGCATTAAACCATAGAGTGGGCTTCCTTACTCTATGATTAAACAAACATGCCCCATGTCTCTGTTCAGGATTTTAATTACTGAGGTGATACATGTTTTTTGAAACAGGTGTATGTTTAACTAGTATAGGTTAGGGATGTTTTAAGTGTATCATGTTTGGAAGGGAACTCGTATGCATATGCACGTTCCAATTTCACGGTGATCATTCTTGATCGACTGCACGCATGCAACTTCACAAGAGCAGTGCTGTTACAGTATATGGCAGCGCCTGACAGGCTTTGTGGAGGTCGCGCTTGTATAGGTGAGGTTGTAACCTCAAATCCAATCAAATCTTTGGCAGGGAGCACTATCTGCAACATGAATATCTTAACATACCCTTAAGTTCCTTAAAGATACGGTACAGGATTAATAACATGTTAACATATTTACGTAGTTCAGGGTATGAAGATGGTGTTGGTAGAAATATATGCCGTTAAAACATTTGGTTTACATGATTGTATTTATCCAGAAATTAGTCAAACAAAGACCTAAAACAGTTTTGATATCGGTTTAAGATCAAAACCATTATTTATGTTTTATAAGAACAAATAAGTCGGGTTTTCGCTATTTTCTTGTGATTCAGATGTCCGATTGAGCTTAAATTTGTCACAGGTTTATCATTTCATGCACATGCATGGATCAGATGAAGTGTGAGTGCTGTTAGGTGATCTTTACCAATCATGTATTGTACGTTTAACGGTCAGGCAAGTCATGAAAGTAAATGGATCAACCAAATGATACGTGTCTCCCAGGCATCCCCAGTGTACATGTACATTACTGTACACATTGTATACATCCATAGAGATAGAAATCTGACGTGCTACAAGTTTGATGTAGAGCTGCCAATAAGGATGATTAGCCTCCGAAATTATTATCATATTATTATTGTAGTTTTTCAGGTAGATGAAGAAAATTTGACACGAAATTATTGTAAATTGAACCCCCGAGCCCTGCGTATTATCAAGCAATTAACGCTCTACCATGAGCTATCCAGGGGTATTATGAAGGTGGCCGTGGCCTCCTTCTCGTCACATTGTATCTATACTAGGATGACAGCATCAATTATCTTTCCATTGTGATTCATAACCCACGCTTTCTCAATGACATGACGAACCATAAATAGGTTCAGGCACCACTTTGAATATTACATGTATTTTGAATGCATCTGCACTGCTGAGTGCTTCTATGTTTGTTTTGATTGCTTTCTTGTGGTATAATCCATAGGTACAAAAGCTTTTGCTTAGCCTGATACCTAAATGTTACCATTTTTCCTCCTGATGTTATGTACTTCATGATAACATTAATGATATCTACTTAAATTTCAACTGTGACAAATGTATACGCTTGTGTTCTTTATGTATCCCCAGTGACAACATTGAATAAATAATTGTATCCTCTTCATTTGAATTGAATTGAATCTGAACAGAAATTGTGCATGTTGCTTTTGATACACGACCAGTCTTTCATTATGGGCTTCATCAGCGTACGGAATCTAGTCACCTTGAGTTTGTTCTCCATTGGCATATAATGAAGAAGTAATCCATCTCATTTTCTCCTCCGTTTCCAAATCAAGCTCGAATCTTAATTGCGTGCGTCGCTCTGGCTTCTCGTGAAAATAAACAGGAGCGTTTTTCCGGTGGTAACATCACCTGCGTGCACAACGTTTATATCAAGGACTTAAATAAAATGGCCGCGCATCTCTGGTCTATACACCGGTATACATGTGGATTCATTGAAAATGTAAACATGTTTCACCATATAATGTGATGCAAGGAGGATGAAGGAACTGTGATATGTTTCAACTATACAAGACCTTTCGGTCGCATTATAACTGCAATCGATTGGCACACGAGTCATTTTTTACCTAATAGAATGTATTATACGTATACGGGTATACAACAATCAGCCTTGCTCTATATGCATAGCCCAGTTTCATCATGGTGATTGGGATTTATGTGTCCAAATCACTTGTGTAGCCTTCATTCAAGACCTTCGTAACAGAAATGATTGCAAAACGACCGCCTTGCATGCCCAGTGTGCCGAATGATCTAATCTGTCGTTACGGTAGGCCTAATTGCACGTTTATAATTATGGAGCATAACACGTACGCAATGAACTTTTAGGTCTCTTATAAAAATATGCTTCAAAAAATATTTTTCAGATTTTGCATTGCATTCTATAACGTCCAACTCAAGTGCTTCAATCACTGAGGCTTGATATGATTGTGTCCACTTACCACTATCGGTAAACGTCTTGAGTTCAAGACAAATAACCTTCAGTTGTCTCTAAAAGCTGTTGAGTAAAAGTGGTTTGAGTGGGGCTCAAATAATTAGGAAAAAACATTCTTCGGCATTTTATCAAAACCAGAGAGTTTATTATGACTTTTGAAGTAAATATTTATTCCCAAGCTAAATCAACAAGTTAATCAAAATCAATGTATTACCAGGAAGAAGAATGTTGACTATAAAAGGCTTTATGTAATCTTTCTGATTTCTGTTGGGTATTAAAGAGGTTAATTTTCCATATTCACTGCACGTTTGATGCCCTTCTTCCGAGTTCTGGACATTCAAAGGTACCGTGTACAATTATACTTAATTGGTAGCATACCAAAAACAGACATCTTCACAGATTTACCTATAACTTACAGGGTATAAAGATAGTGATGGTAGAAACATACCGTTAATTTTTAACAGCTTGAAATGCTGTATTGTTCCACAAATGAGTACAACCATAGACCAAAAAACAATTTTAATCTCAAGGAGATCAAAACTCCAGTAAAAAAAATATTGAAAATACCTTGAGCGTTTTTCACTGTTTTCTCGGCAAAAGGTGGGCACCGCCTGGAACTGAAAATTTCACAGATGACTCTTATTGTATCTTTATTGATATATTTGCCCATGAATCTGTATTTCCTTGACAAAAACAAAACAAAAAACAAAGTATGAATATGAAATTACCTTCTACAAGTTGGAGTGTATTATATTACACACCAGAGATGTAGAAATTGTCCCTGGTTAATTATTGCCGTTTTGTTATAACGTTATTTCTTCAGGACTGTGAAGATGAATAGGCTATTGTCTTTTGATTGGTTATGATAACTTCCTCTTCAAAGAGGCGTAATGGCGCCTACTTGTCCTATAATTCGTTTCTGATGGACTGCGTTGTATCGTGAATCGACCGGTTCGAATTACTTATATAATTATAACCGATGAATCATACAGTACTAATTGATGGACCGATGCGATGGTTACTTTAATGCATTTCGCTTTTTGTTTGTATTGATAGAAGCTTTAGGCCTGTCTCAAAACAATCCCAAATTATCCAGGCAATATAAAAAGGGCTAGATATTGCTCCTGTCGGCATACCGTCAGTGAGTTATAGCAGTCGTTACAGCCGGTGAATATCCATCTCCAAGCCCGTCATAATTGCATATGATATTGTCATAGTTAATTTAGTATAAGCATTGCACACTCGCCGTTGATTGCCCTGTACGCGATGAGGCCCATTAGTTCTAAAGAGTAGAAAGAAATTGGCGGGTTTGCTTTTGACGCCACTCCAAATGAGGACTTGTATCTACCCGTTGAAAGGATGCACTGACTCCTGAACACAGTGTAATGCTCTGTTGCATGTGATTACATTAAAATGTGATCATCTTAAAGGGGCACATCAATCTCAACCATTTTGCCCAAGGTTGGCGAACATGGCGTACGTGACGTAGCGGTTCTTTCCTCGCCTTTCACCTCTGGGCGGACCGGATTCAAGTCCGGCTCGGTCCACAAGTGAATTGGGTTTTCAGTCCCTACCTGATTCCGTGGGTTTTACCCAGATGTTACTCAGGGTTTTTCTCCCACTTCTAAAACTGTATCTTCTTCTCATCATCTTTCCATGAAAAGGTTTCATCAGGCTTTCGAGCTACAGTGCCTTGAGCGCTTTTGGCGAATCCTTGGTGTCATTACCAGAAATAAATAAATAATAATAAACTGCCCATCAGCCAAAATGACCTGAAATTTATGAAATGTTTAGAGTTGGGAGGGCCTGACGCGTTTCGATCCTAGCAGGATCTTTCTCTAAGCCTTCGAGAAAGATCCTGCTTGGATCGAAACGCGCCAGGCCCTTCCCAACTCTAAGCAATAAATTCACCTCTAACATGAATTTCCCTAGACTTTATACATACAACACATCTCTGACGGAACGTTAAGGAAACGTTTAGTAAGGGAAGACGTTGTAACGATGACGTTTCAATCTATCAAGGGTGTACCTTCTTGTCGCCCGTGAGAACATTTAAAGAGGCATTATAAAGGCAATGACCTGCATGAGAGCGAAGGCTGTGTCCGTTAAATGCGTACCCTGGTTATGCAGTATAGCACTGATGAAGAGCAATGATGCTTTTAAATGTAAACTTCTATAATTGAAACAGCACTAGCAGGGATAATTATCTTTTGAAAACAAAATATATTACATTATACAAGAATATTATTTGTGTAGATTATTCATACAGGCTACAAAAACTACTTCAATGAAAACGGAGAAAGAGGATCTTTATAGAAAGGGTTGTCTCTAGCATCTGCAAACATGTATAGAAAAAGTCAGTGAAAACCACGGTTTAACCTGCCTTAATATTGCGACCAGTGTTCTGTCCCCAATGAAGTGATTAAATTGCTCTAAATTATTTTCTGTGAAGTATTTATTGTCTATTATTATTATCTATTGCACTCTTTAGGTTCTTTCTTGTACCTTCATGAATCATTTTTAATGTAGTAAATTTATATAAAGATATAAAAACAGGTAACACGGTGTAATTCATTGGGCTAGTAGCCACTTTTAAAAGAAACATCCGAGTGAAACCACCACTTTTGGGGTGTAATGATTAGGTTAAATGCTTTGTGAGGGAAATATGGCAGAACGAACCTTTAAGAAATCTGAGCTCTCCAAGCATCTTAAGGTAGCCACATATTTGCCTGTTCAAAACCTACCCACTCGTGAACATGCTACAGTTAGAGGTCACGGACAACTTCAAATGTCATCGGATGCAAGACTAGATTGATTCCTTATACTCTTCCACATAATGTATTTAAAAAAAAAAAAGACCGCGGAAGCTTCGCGTAATCGTTACCAATTGACCTTCCTCGTATAGGACAATATCTCTTAAAGGAGCGGCCCCTCTTAAGCTTTAGGTCCGTGAAAACTTATCAACACCGTGTCAAGGTGGAAACTTGATCCGGCAAAAATATCGCATCCTTCCCTGCCGCGCATCGCTTACTGGGGGTCATGTACGCGAACTGATGAATACCTAACATGACATGTCCATTGTGTAAAACCCTGTAGCGGTTATACTGCGTGTGGCACTCGTGCAAAAACAAAAACAAACACCGCTGTCGAAATGCAATTGCTAATAAGTCATCGCGCGAATTGTAACGGGAAAAGATCGAGCTTCTTCCTCCTATACGAAATTTGTGAAGCTGGGATGTCATCAACTGTGAATGTCACGACTTTCCTGGTCAGGGATCTGCATCCATATGCTCCATTGACTCCGAGGGCAATCTGTGCGCCGGCAGCGGCGATGATTCCGCCAGGTTTTCGGTTCGCGGTGATTTCACGCCGAACATTGCAAGTCTGCTGATTTCGTTTAGCCACGTCAGAGCGGCAGCGCAGCTGAGCTGGCTGTCTCATCACACGAGCAGTCATACGTGATTGTTGTAGCTGTCTCATTTCTGATTAACAAAGGTCTTGTCAATTGTCATTCGTGTCAGTAGCCGTAGGTTATGTTATGACGTCTTAGTTTTTTTGCTGATTACTAAGTGACTAGTCACATACTAATTTAAACCAAAGGTTGCATAAACAGCGTGGAGACAAACTCAAGCAAACGAGGAAAAAAACGACCTTATCCCTTACCATAATTTAAAAATGTGATACGTAATATATATTTTATACGATTTTTACTGTATATGTGTCGAAAAGATATAGATGATTATATAATCCATATTTGCGAGTAAGATCTGAATAATATATCTGGTACACATAATTCTTTCATTGCACATCATAGACACCGAAGTTTGAATTTCCCAGACTAAAGACTCTGTAATTGCTATGGCACATGACTCGGGGCAAGCTTTTGCATAGCGATACCCATCTCTTGGCTTATCAGTACCACTTATCACTGGTCTGGTCACATTACAATCTAGTGGGTCTACCTGGGCTTTCAACTGTCTAATCCTGTTAACAAAATAAACAATCTATACTTCAGCCCACCAGAACGCTCAACCGATAGCCCAACCGATAACCAGTGTGGAAAGATGAAGGATCATTTCCATTCTCTGAACTGCGGATGGGGTGGTTTGAATCAACACCCAACCGATAGGAATTTTGAGACGGTGCCTTAGCAAAACATCGTGAAATACGATTTTAACCCTTCTTAACAGTATTTAACCACCCATCACGAGTTTGTTCATTTTAATGGGCCATCTCTGTAAAACTGAAAAAGAAAGAGAATAATTTATTGAAATGCCAGAAATTCTATACAGAACAATTTGTCATCGTCCTAGCGAAATTGATAACAAAATTACCGATGCGCAATGAGTTGTTACAAACAACATAACAGGGAATATCCGCTTGTGGCGTCACACTTAACTGGTTTCATGCATGGTTTTTTTGAAAGAAAATAAGAATGTTCAAAATGTATGGTATTTCAATTATCATCGACTTGAGCTGAAAGAATGGGGAAAACTTAGTCATAGGAGACAGAGTATATTAATCTCATAATTTTGTTTAAATTCTTCCTTTTTGCATATCACATGAATTATGAAAATCGCTGTTTGTACTTCGTAGTAGAGTACTACCATATTTTGGTAGCATACCAAAAGAGCAATCTTCACAGATTAACCTATAACTTACAGGGTATAAAGATGGTGACGATAGAAGCATACCGTTAAAAATTGTCTGCGTGAAGGCTGAATTTATTGATATTCAGAAAAGAGTAAATTAACCATTTAAGTTAACCATTAACCATAGATTTGGCGCTTTTTATTGTTTTCTCGGTCACGAAGTGGGCATCGTATTTCACAGATGACTGTATGTTTCGTGATATTTTTGCCCACGAATCTGTATGAATGAAGTTTGACAAAAACTTAAGTATGAAATTGTCTGTTGCTTTTACTAGTGAGATTCATGGATGTAAACTTCACCATGAAAAGCGAGCAATGTCATATTTGCTACGTTTTGTAACTTGGTCTATATGGAAACGGCAGGAAACGGTACAGAATATCATATACATGTGCATTACTGCTTACTGACATCTTCCAGTATAAAGTGATGTTACTATGATAAACATTCATGGAAATAAACGTCAGCAGCACAACAATCATATTATACAGCAATGCTGTGTTTGCTATACGTCATGTATAACTTGGTCTATCATTATAGAAACGGCAGGAAACGTGTCCCAGATACAGAATATCATATCATTACTACAGGGCCAAAGTCATTCAATATCATTATTGATTAGACTCCCCTTTTTCGCCATTATTTGCCGCGCTGACTTTCAGATGATGAGTAATTCCATTAATTATCCTCGTGCCAAAGTCTTACCCGCCTCGGGCATATCGACCTGAATGAGGAAAACAACGTTGTTACAATTGACCAGGTCTGGTGCTCCTGGGTAAAGAATCAATGTTATACTTGATATGAATATGAGTGCATGCGGTGGAGACGTACGGTAATTTGCTGGTGTATATTTTGGTCACACCTTTTAGTTCTGCGAAATATCGAGAGCGGAAGAACAAATAATCATGATTTTAGAACCTGCTTATACCATGAAACCGGCCAAGGGTAAATACTTTTTTACGCATTAATGGTACCTAATAACATATTTATACGATTCGTAATCATTATAATTTGCCCTGGTTTGTCCCACATTTTCTGCTGTTGTTCTTTACAAAATAATGTGTTTTGTGTTTTTCACTCATTGAATTGACGAAAAAAGAAATGTTTCAACCCAAAACCGAATAGAAATTATTAATAGCTTTAACATAATCAAGTAAGACAACCAAGCAAGAAAATAAGAGGGGAAAATTTTGATCAAAGTCAACCGATGTCGTGTTGCTGGTAGTGACGTTAGAAAAGAGCAAGTTAGTGTCAACCAATATAGCACCATCTATAGTGAGCACATGGTTCCTTGCTTCAGCGTTATTACAGTCATCACGCACTGTGATTTTCGTGTGTGCTGCGTTATTTTTTAGACACCTTTTTAAGAGTCGAAAAATATCACTAAGTGGGCACATAATATTCAAACATGCTGTAACCGCGTTCGTTGTTCATTAAAATGCTCAAGTTATCTGACAAGTTGACGGTGAGTTTATTGATTTAGTTCGATCTGACGGTCCAGGCCATGGAAGGTGCAGTAATTAGTACGGTACAACGTTCACGGTTTCTAATGTGAAAGGAAATACTCTGCCGCGCGTAGAGGCGTTCTCCATTATTCAGGCTTGGTAACTGCGCACACTTGGAATGTTGCAGTGAAGAATTTTTTTTAAACTTCATTGATGGACAATTCGATTGATTTCTTCACCTTGCGAAGCAGCCATAACAGCGAACAGCATTTTGTGTGAGTGTGTGACGGTCACATTTTTAACTTAAAAGCCCCGTGCCAATTTGGCGTTCGCAGTTCTTAACTCGTTTGACCTTATCAATCATTTACTGTCCAGGGCTGTTATATTATATCAGTGCTTACGGGTGACGGATTTATCCGTACCTTTAGAAGAAGCGTGCACTTCTTTTGCGGTTGGTTATTAAACATGTTCGATATGTGTGGGCTTTTTATCAAGGATGGGTACCGGTAATTGGCGCCTGGTGCATGCACCGCAGCTTGGAATCGATTGCATTTCTTTCTTTCACCTCTGGCTCGAACATTCTATGACATATTGGACGGAGCGGATACGGAACCACGTGGCAAATGGCTGGCATTTCAAATAGATAATGACGTCTGGCCAGTGGATGGGCAATGATGCATGGGAGACACTGCGAATATGTAATCACATTCACACATCAAGGTCTCTGACCCCTGTGACATCGCCAGTCATGGCAGCAGATTGATTTTGCTTCGGTCCTGATGAGCAGTTAAAGCAATAACTCTTGGTGGAATCATGAAATCACCACGGTGGGCCCATGTCTGGCCTCGTCAAGAAGGAATGACTCTTGGAGCCGATTTCATAAAACTTACGACGCGTCGCAGAGTTAAGACGCATCTTTTCTCTATGGACTCATCGAATAGATGCGACGCGTCGCAGCTAGGACGCGTCGCAAATCCAGTTGCAACGCGTAGCAGAGCTTTATGAAATCGGCCCTCGGTCTTTTTTGGCGTCTTTAGCATTGACTTTGTCTACACGAAAGTAGAAATGTTTTATCGGTTCTGCATTTCTGCTTATGGAGAGGCAAATGGCTTGCTCGGTTCTGTTTAGTGTTCAGGTTTTGTAACGAAGAAGCAAGAACTCGTGTTGGGTTACATCTAACCGTCATCAGACAATGGTTTCGCTTGGTTCTGCCACACATGAAGGCTTTGTTATAGGGAGACTCAATTAATTGTTCCCGTCTTCGTTATAATGAGCGGCGATGGCTCCAATTAGTGTCGGATGTGGCTATGTTTAGATCAAACAAACAACTTGTTTGGTTTCGTTCGGATTTTGTTTTGGATAAGGTTTTTTTTTTCTTTCTTCTTCTTTCTTCCTCTTTTCTGTCGAGACTTCCAAGGACCTCGTGTATAAGGTTCTTACAAGTTTTGTTATAAAGGAGAAGCAATGGCTTTTATTGGGTTCTGCCGGGTTTTGTGCATGCAGACGGCAGGGACCGTCTTGGTTGGTTCTACCTAGGTTTCATTTAAGGAGAAACGATGGACCTTGTTTTTTATATGCCGGTGTCACGAGAAAATAATTAAGGTATTGTGGAGCTGTCGCTTTGCAAAGCTGATTGACACTATCGTGTTGATTTAATACATTTCGTAGTTTATTTAAACTCAACCCATTGAATTCACCAACAGTCGCACTTTAGGTGCTTATAAAAACAACATAAAATCAAACTCACACGGGGCTTAGCTACTGATTTCAGTATAATTGACATGCCTTTTACATTATGATACGTCATACAGGAGTATGGCACAGATGGTTCTCCGTAGATGCAGTTATAGTATATACTGGGAAAATACAGTTGCTATTCCCCCCAAAAAATATATTGGGACATTAAAATCAACATGCCACTTAGCGTATATTTCGTTCCATTATTTGTAGTTTCCAAGGGGAAACTTTGCGCACTCAGTTAGCAGAAAATGAAGCTGGTCCCGGGGGTTGTTTCACTCACAAGCACTCTACTCCCCATAACCCAAGCTTCCCACCACGTCCTCTTTAACGTCTTCGGAGTACGCTATAGCTGAATGGTGGGGGAATTTACTGACAGGGCTTAAATCCTGACCCGGAGCTATAAATGATGCTGGCTTTTTAAGTTCTCTCTGTGGATGAGGGCTTTCTGGGGCAGCTCCCTGCTTGGCAAAATGTGCACAGTTTTGCAAAATGTGCGTAACCAGAGTTGCGGGAGGATTGTGTTAATGTCAGGTGCCGGAGGTGTTGTATTGCTTGATAGAATGAGAGTACATGTATTTGCTTTTATGGCAAATGGTCGAGTAGTTTTGATTTTTCTCCTCTGAGTGAACACAAGGGCCAGTGGGCTTCTTGAATTTCTAGCGATTTGTTTTAAAGTTAAGGTTGGTGTAGTGATGAAATATTGGCTTTATCTCATGTCTAATACAAATCGATATACCTTTTCGTTTCTGCATATTATTTCTGACTCACTATTATTCTTGTATAAAATTGCCACTGTCTATTATAAGATAATTGAAAAGAAGTTTCCACGTGGTTATTCTGATCTTTATTGGATCATACAAACCTTAAATATACTTATTAAAACGGCTGGCTCTCATTGTTACATAATTGTTTCCCCGTGATATTTACAACCGCATAATACTTGAAATTCATTTTCACCGTAATGGGATTCTGACACTAGTCTGAAATGCCGGCGCCTCTGTGGCACCAAATTTCCTCCAGGTTTTTAGCACATAATATTCATCATTCTTATTTCATGAAGGGCATGGGATATTTATCAGTAATATGTGGCGAAGTGTCTTTTTCGCTCCGAGGTGTATTTTCAGCTGGTCTGTTACGGGGTTTTGCTCGAAAGGCCCGAACCGTGGCTCCATTAACCCATTTCCGAGTCATATCCCCGATTCCTCGGACCGGTAACCTGACTGAATGTCGAAGTGTCAGAATAATTCATGGCTCCCCTGTCGGCAGCGAGCATGCACGCAGCCAACCACCTCGGACGAGGTGTCGTTGGCCCCAAGAGCAGCTAAAGACACGAAGTTCATAGCTTTCAACTCTTATCAATAAGAATACTACACACGTGTGGCATTTCGGAGGGTAATTATAAGAACATCACGGCATTGCCACATACATTCTTTTGTCAACTCTTCCCAGTCTGTCTGATTATTTTGAGCGCAAGAACAAACTACAGGCCTAATTTGCTTCTCTGACAGCTTGTCAGTGCCATTATACTAGCCTTGTTTGACATGTGAATCGTGATCATATATCTGGAAGATCATTTAAGGCTTACGCGGCTGCATCTTCAAAACGTGCTGTATAAACTCAGCGGTGTGCGTCGAATTGGCCTTTACGTTAATTACAAAATCACACAAGATGATATTATATTCGGTTTGCATGGTGTCGAGTTTGTGATTCATTGCTGTCCATGCCTGATAGATTTTCATTTTAGGATTACAGGATGTGAGTATATGATTACAATTGTGAAGCACTGTACTCATCAGACACATAACAACAAGTACCAACCTATTAATACCCACTCCACTGATGTAGCAGCTGGCTTCTCATTAGTTTACATGTTGCCTGCATCATTACACGTTGTGATGAGGACCAGGGGCCAATTTCACGGCGCTGCTAAGCACACAAATTTGCTAAGCATGACATTTCAGTCTTCAAAAAAACAGGGTTAACAACCAAATATCCATGTGTTTTGTATCACTTGTGATTGTTCTTTGGCTGTTGTTTACTGACCATGAATATCAAATGGAATTTTTAACTGTGGCTTGTTTTATTGGGCAAGACATTTTTGTGCTAAGCAAATTTTTGTGCTTAGCAGCGCCGTGAAATTGGCCCCTGGTAGTCAGGTGTTGTTACATCCCAAGGGAGTGACAACTTGTGGCGGACATGAGTGGAATAAATTATAAATTCACTCAAATTTTTTTCAGTGCTTCAAGTAACTTTCTTAAAGCTAAACTTAAAGGAAATCTTCATACAATAAGCTCAGCAGGTTGAAAAAAATGTAAGCTAGGATAATCCCCGAAATTCCTTTCATTTTCATGCAAAAATATAACTATGTATAAAGTAGACCAAGACACTTTAAGTATTGCAAATTGGTATTCTGAGCAACAGTTCGGCCTAACATCCCCTTGTTCAAAGTGGCTGGGACATAATTATAGGCTCGTACTGCATTATGTCTATGCATTCGACGAGCGTTGGGGCGATAAAGAAGAAACTGACGGCCAGTATAATGAAAACAAGACGGAGATAATTTGTGTCTCTTCGAATCATATTAATTGCTGATTCTTCATGTGAACAGTTTCAAATTATGAGAAAATATCCATTTCCACCGTCAGTTGCAGCATGGACCTACCTCCATCACCATGATGGCCGTAGCAAACATTTCTGTATTTTAGCCCTTTACCATTACTAGCTCTTAGCTTCAAGAAAGATGCAACAGAAGCTTAGATGCACGTCTATAGGAACGGTCTCTACTGACTTTTTGGAAGGGAAGGTACGTCAGTAACATGTCTGGATTACTAACAATTCGTACCATGGTGTCTTGGGTAAACATGAATCCTCACTAGGGTATATACTGCATTAGTCGACGCCAATTGGCATGTGATCAAGCAGGGTCATTCGTGCGTTGGACAGCTAAGGCAGTGAACTCCGCTGCTATACGCATTATGCAGACATAAGTCTGGGACATAGAAAGCTGTAGTCATCATAGAATGATAAACCATGCACTCGTATTTTATTCAGTCAAAGTTTCGCCAGCAATTTTATTTCTGAATTTTAATTTTCATTAATGCTCGTTTTAAATTTAGATTAGTTCCAAGCCAATACATGTTTATATGCAATATCTAATCGAATATGAATACGAAATATAAAATGTGAATATCATTTCTCCATTTTACCCACGCCCACGGCTGTTTCAGTTTGCAATATCACGTTTATAACTTGTAGTAGTATGTATAATTACAAATGGGGTATTAGGGAGACACGTTAATAAGCGTCTACAAGTGGACATTAGGGGGACATCGGGAATTAGGGAGACTTTTCGATGTCAGTCCCTAATTAGGTACCAGCTACTTTTTAAAGACATATTTTTACAGTTCATTGGTTTGGGGAATGTTCAGTAATAGGTAAGTATAGTTTGTGCACGACCCTGTGGGAAAGTCTGCCTAAGGTCCCATCCTCGGTTATTATTATCATATAAATGAGTAGTTCCATATTCGTGGACAAATTAAACCGTAATGTATACAAACAGTAAAGCCACCCACTTAGTGATTAGTGCCCGAATGTTGTCGGTATTACTCTTCGGGATGAGGGTGTGTCAGAAAGCCCTTTTCAATTCAGCCCTTATTTTATTTGTGTGTGCTGAATATGCTGATTCCTTTCTGCGTATACAAACCAGACGAGGCCAACACCATTTCTTTTATAGTTAAGTTCAAATGTGAATTTAAAGCATTTGGTATAATTTAGGGTTTGAAGTTTTGCAAGGTGGAGAGACTAGAATGAGTAAGGCATTGCGGTGACACCATGTATAATACTCTTTTAGGAAGACGTGTGGCCCTGAAAAGGACCGATGAGAGTGGACTCTCGACGTTTCGAATAGTGTGGTCTAGTCGTCCTAGTCGTCCTTATTTTGGCCGATAAGCAGTTGCAGCAGTTTTCTTACTGTGGATTCTCATGATGTTGGTATAACTTTCATTTTCCAACGGAAAAGTGGCGCCTTTGCAAATTAGAAAAATGATTGAGTTGTGCATAAAATTACCTATGGTGAAATTACTATAAGACTTCTACGTGATAACGTGGTTGATGCAAAGTAGTGTATAGGGTCTCGATCTGCCTTGTCCTCCGTGCAGGGCATGTGCACTCTAATATGCGCCTCTTGTTTATTCTGTTGTCTGTTTCCCACCTTCCTCCACTGCTGTTATTCCAGCTTAATGTGTCTTCACCACCAGGGTAGCTAATCTGTGCAGATTCACTAAATAATCCATTTATATCTGTCCATGGTCTGGCTGGCTGTCTGATGCTCGGGCGAGCGTCATGCCTCGAATGAGTCGCTGATCAAGAAGCCAGAGATTGTGCACGAATTCAACAATTAAAGATTGGAATAATGTCCAGAAGGGAATATAGTGGCATGTCCCTTGGAGAATTGGATTCTGTCTAATGCTGCATAATTGAACTTGGTAAGACTACATTCTGTATAGCACATGCAAAGATTTCACCCAACAACTCACACGGCTGAAGATTGCACTGTGTGTTGATCATTGTCAATGCATTTCCAGTTTCAAAGCAAAAAACTGCATCACTTGTCGACCCCAACTTCCAATACACTTGCTCATTTCATGGAGTATACGACAGCCATGTTTGGTTTTTCTCATCTATGTGTCAAAAACGGAAAGGCAATATATTCTTCGGCATATAATACACATCTTTTAAAAGATCAAAGAAAAAAGAGAAAAGACTTAAAATAATGTAGCTGTTTTTCACTGTTTTCCCAAAAGATGGGCACCGAAGGGGACTGACATTTTCACAGATGACTGTTACTGTTTCTGTCTTGATATTTTTGCCCATGAATCTGCATTTCTTTGATAAAAACCAAAGTATGATATTACCCTTAAGGGTACATGATTGTACATATAGACTTTATCAAGACAGTGTGCCAATTGGTGGTATGTAAGCTACACGAGAGGCAGTACTGCGCCTCACCAAATGGCCGAATGACATTAATTTTATCACACACACCGACGAACAGCCTATTTTAGGGAGTCACTTAAGCACCAAAATAATACCATGAGCATGCAGGATATGCCTTGCTTAACAGACTCATGTTCAGCCTTCGATAAAGATCCTATTGGGATCGAAGCGCGCCAGGCCCTCCTAACTCCAAGCATTTTATAAATTTCAGGTCATCATTCTGGCTGATGAGCAGTCTGCAGCATTTTATTGAAACATTATTAGCTAAAACAATTTGAGAATATCATGTGAGCAAATAATTGGCCAGATACTCGTCACAAACAACGAGCATGACATATACATCAGTGTGCTTTATTAGTCCTCTTTATGCCGTACGTGGTAGATATCATCAAGCATGCAGAGTAGATGTGTTTAAGGAGCTCCATATAATTGGCCCCTGGTCTATAATAACAACGTCATCGATTTTGTCCTGTAATTGGGCGTTATTGTTTTCGCACGCTGAGTAAACAGCTTTAAGTAGATGACTGGACGATGAGTATATTCCACCATTAATTGACAGACAAACTCGCTTGAATTTGTAGTATGTATATTGCATTATAGGCGTACGGCAGAGTTTTGTGCTTGTTTAAAGGTATAGTACATGATTGGTAAAAGTCACCGTATAAAGGCCTACAGCACTCACACCTTGTCTGATCAAACATGTACGTGACATAATAAGCCTGTGAAAATTTGAGCTCATTCAGACATCTGATCGAGTCACGATACAATAGCGAAAACCCGTCTCATTTTTTCTTATTAAACATAAAGAATGGTTCTGATCTTACCCCGAGATCAAAACTGTTTTCAGTCTTTGTTTTACTAATTTCTGGATGAATACACCATTTCAGGCGGAGATATTGTAACGGTATGTTTCTACCAGCACCATCTTCATACCCTGAAAGTTATACGTAAATCTGTGAACATTTCTGTTTTGGTATGTTACCAATCCTGTACTGTACCTTTAAATAAATAGCATGCTAAACAGCCCTTTGGTATGGCTGAAATTTAAACCATAATTGTCTGATTGACACTTCTAGGAAAGAAGTTGAGAGTTTAACTGGACCGTGATGGCCTGCTCATACCGTCTTCAGGGGAACTAAGAAAGTGTGCTGAAGTGTTGTATTCCCGATGTTATTTTATCAGACTAAAAAAGTGCGTCTCTCTTAAGATGACTGCTCATTATTTTCCTTTGTGATTAACCCACAACTCACCTTTAAATCGTTTACACGAGCGTAATTGTAGGCCAAGCCTTCTTAGACAAAAGCATATACTTGTATAGTGTCACCGGAGCAATATCCTTTAAAACGGGTAGACGAAAAATACTGTAAACCTGTAATCCCAGATTTGCAGCCGTCAGTGACAAACAATATCCGGGCGCCTTTTAAGATTATCAACCCTTACAAGCCCCTCTGAGATTTTAAAGTGCTTCGTCTCTTCATCCGATCCGTCGGGGATCTCTTCATTACCCGTGGACATGTTGTTGGCTAGGCTCCTCGTAACAACGGGCAAGACTGTTTGCATTATATACACTATGCACAGCCCTCCCTCCGCCGTCTTTTTGGTCAATTTAAACCCGGCATATCAAACGCCGAATCTGCCAAAGATCATAAGTGTGACAGTGCTTGATATAAGAAGAAGCTTTGTATTAGACTCGCTGCACTGCAGCCCTAAGGGAGACGCTTCAGCCTGACGGTTGCCATTTTTATCACTTATACGCCACGAGCGTCTTGGATGTAAAAAGCATGTAATCCAATACTAATACCCTTCAGGTTGGACATTTTGTGTAACTGCAATACTCGTTGAAATCGGGGTCCTTGTAAGACGTTCACAATAACACACAAAGAAAAGGGTTTCGCCTGGGACAAGACTATCTCTTCCTCGCTCAGAGAAATTTCTTTCTCCTTCATTCTCGGAGCTCCCCCTTTTCACTAAATCGATGCCTAACGCGTGCTAAATTCTGCCCATGGTCAAGAAAGGGAGCTTTCTGGTATCGGTGATGCCCCTGGAAAACATCATATCTAAACCACTCCTGACATAAATCTTCTTATATATCGACGGCATTTTGCGTAGGCTATATGTCTCATCTGTAAGAAAAGCACGGTCTTATTCACAGGCATAATTCATGCGATTTTATTCTAAGGACTCATCCATTTATTTCTTGTGTAAATGCTGAATTATGCAAACAAATCACCTTTTCTTATAGTGAATAATTATGCATATCGAACCAAGTACGATAATAACTCTGATTTTCTTTTAAGTTAAATTTATTGATGGTGTGTTATGGCGGATGTTTTATACCTTAAAGGTAATATCATACTTTGGTTTTTATCAAAGAAATGCAGATTCATCGGCACAAATATCAAGACAAACACAGTAACAGTCATCTGTGAACATTTCAGTCCCACACGGTGCCCACTTTCTGAGAAAACAGTGAAAAACAGCCACAGTATTTCTGAAGTCTTTTCTCTTTTATTTGTTTGATCTTTTAAAAGATCAAAAAGATTTTCGGTCGTTGTTTTACTAATTTCTAGATGAATACACCATTTCAGGCGGGAAAGTTTAATGGTTGGTTTCTACCAGCATCTTCTTCATACCCTGAAAGTTATACGTAAATCTGTCAACATTTCTGTTTTGGTTTCTTACCAAAGTATGATACTACCTTTAAATGAAATCTTACTGTCTCAAATCTTGTACTAAATTGCTGTGCGAAACTTGAATCTGATGAATGTTCGATTAAACTGGCCAAAGATAGGTCCTAGTATCTTCAAGGATGTTCAATGGGAGACTTTTGGAGAGTCGGTCTTGAGTCAACAGCGCACGCGCAAACCTTGCGCAATTGTGAGCATGCGCGCGTTGTATTGCGCGTGCGTACGCGTCCGCTGTTGACTCAAGACCGACTCTCCAAAAGTCTCCCATTGCCATATGTCACTGTCATCTGGTGGTGCGGTATCCCACTAGTAGCCAATAGTCTGCCAATCCACCTCACCAATAATTCATCATAATTCCGAAAGAACCAAGCTGCGATTCCGGTTTTTAGAGTCAAAACACCTTTGGCATTTCACCACTTGATTAACTGCTCTCTCAACTGAGATTTGGATTTTGTGCATGTTATGCTAAAGATTTCACGCTTCATGTCGGCCGAAGTATAATTCAATTTTGATAAGGGACGGAAACAGAGAAGTCAACAGTTTATCGGATAGGAGGCACGTTCGTGACATATCCGTTGAAATAATATCCGACCGAATACAGAATACATCATAATAGGTGGTTTTCCCCGACCGCTTCCCTTCTAGTCTTTCCCACGATTCTCAGTGAAGAATCTGAAAGTAAAAACAGTTTACAGCTTAACAACTTTTACTGTAATTTTGAAGGAAATTTGCTCCCTGTACATTACATTAAAGGTAGTATCATACAATGTTCACAGATGTACGTATAACTTACTAGGGTATGAAGATGGTGGTGGTAGAAACATACCGTTAAAAATTGTCCGCCTGAAATGGTGTATTTATCCAGAAATGAATAAAACAACGACTGAAAAAATATTCTTTTTGATCTTTTAAAAGATAAAAAATAAAAGACTTAAGAGATACTGTTGGCGTTTTTCACTGTTTTCTCAAAACGTGGGCACCATATGGGACTGAAATTTTCACAGATGACTGTTTTTGTAAAATAATCTTCCTTGATATTTTTGCCAATGAATCTGCATTTGTTTGACAAAGCCAAAGTATGATGATTATTACCTTTAACTTTTAAACTGGGCATCATTTTTGCATATAATTCTTCCTTTCGACATAGCACATTAGACATGTGGTGAGCAAATCACCAACTGTAAGGTTATTGAACACTTTGCCAAGCAATACTGCAGGATTAGGCTACTGTAATCGCTTGATCAGACCGCGCTTGATACAGAAACACTTCATCGCGTCCTGGTCAAGGCAATGTCATCTGCACAAACCCTTTTATGATCACGTCTGTGGTTATTGATTGCAGGCTTAGAACTTCTGCAAATCTTTCTTGTGGAGATGCACGGCATTGACTCGAAACTTCAAATTAACTCTAGTAACATCCTTGTACGGACATGTTCCGTTATTGATATACCAGACGTTGTGTAGCACACAGACACACCAGAATAACATTCAGAAAGGAATCTAGTGTGTTCCTTTTGTGCGCGATTAACCTGGACGTGGCGCCTCTGAAGCGAGAGTAGTTTTTTATTAGAGGGCTTTTCTCAGCCTGTCAGTAGTTAGTGCGCCCAAATGCGATGACACATAGTGGGAGATTGGTTCACCTTGCTCTGCGGTGGAGATCCTGCAACGCGGTTGGAGGTTCTTGTTTGCTTACCTCTTGCACAAAGATGTTACATCTCAAGGGATGTCACGCGCGCGTTTGCTCGCGAGTGAGCAAGTAACATTGTAGCTTATTACCAGTTCGAGGTGGGACAAGTCCGCATACTGTTACAGATTCCCTTAATGTAATCAACGTCAGTTAATGATTTCACTTATACCCCCATGCAGTGAGGTCCTTGCAGTGGTGAACGAAATAAGGCTTTACGAGTACTATACTCTTATGAGTAAGATCTGTCGCAGCTATCTTGGGAGGTACACATAGTAGGTACGCCCCAAATCAATGTATGACATTCATTGTGGACCGGAGTAACTTATGTTTCATGAAAAGTGCACATGTTCGTTTACGATACATATACTGTATATGGCAACGTTAAGCTGTAGCCTGCAATAGACGTAATTATAGTTTAATTATCTTATTAAAAATAATTTGTTATATCTTTTAAACTTACGTGCGCACAAGTCGTCCGATTGTGATTAGTGTCACGTGTTAATTACCTTCACGAGCATGCTTGACTCCTAACTGCCACGTGCTCACGTATGCGATAACGTTCACGTACATGTACGACAGAAATCTATAGCACGTACGTGATTATGTGATATCTAACGCATAGGGCAAGGAATAATCGTTTACGTTCAATTAGACGAGCTGCAATGTCCTATTCAGAGCTCCGTAGATTTGCATTTAATGCATTTCCGGATCCTTACTGCGCTATAATGTATGCACAGTTAAGCTGTGAATTACAAGAAGACATTTCATTTAGTTCGTCTCATTCCACTTTACATTATAAGCTCATCAGCTATACACGCCGCGGATCCGTAATTGCAAATGGACATGAAATATTGATTGGGGCATTAAACCATGAGTGTATGTCGCCAACATGATTCACAGAAACTACATGTAATAGCAAACACGAACAAGTCAATGTACTTTAGTTTTGTTCAAAGTGATGAATACGCATTAATCGTTCGTTGACAGTTAATGAATTTTATGCTGGTAAAAGAGCCAGGTATACACAGAGCCATAAATGTGAAGGATTGATCACTTGATGTACACCTGCAGGGGCGGTATAAAACATGTCCCAAGTACAAGGCTGGATATGATGAAGGTGGAAGGCAGGATGTAGTCTGCAAAAAATATAGTTTGATTGATGCCCTCAATCCAGCAAGGCGAATGATACATGCAAAACGAATCTCGCAAGTTATTTTTACATCACAAGTTCCACTGGTGCATGCATATGGGAGAAGTAGGCCTACATCATTTTGATAGCACTAGCAGGCGTCTCGATCTGCTCTCGTGCTTGTGAAAATGTTGGAGCTTTCCACACTTTCCCCCCTGCAGCACAGGCTGGGGCCTGACTTGCGAGGCGAATCAAGGCGTGTGATTCGCGGGCCAGTGTGATCGATTTCAACCGTACCATAAGGCAGCGTCGCACTCATGCAACCCGTATAGCAGCCCGAGTTCCATCCAGAAACACGGCGAAGGCTATTGCCCCATTATGCCTCGCAAAACTCAAGCCAGTAAATTAGTTTTTCTCTTCGGCATAGCGAGTGCTCCATACATCATAGAATTGTATCAAGACGACCAAAAAAGGGGCAACATTTTTGGTTCGTTACAGGGGGAACCTGTGGGGCCATTGGCTTATTAGATATCGAATGAAGTTAGAAATGTTGGTGTAGCAGTCTAGCTGAAATTAATAAACCTGATTTCGGAGCACACAGGGTCACTTTGCAATGGATACGAAGACAGCCTGACGGTATTAACTGAGTGTTTATATGTAAAGTGATATCTGAGGATGCGAGTATTGGGGCTGTTTTCAGTGAAGAGCATCTCTTTCTTTTTGGCGATTATGATGATATACTATCCGGAAGCACCAAACCGTGTTTTTCCTATGAGTTCTACTCGTGATCATCATGATATAGCCTAGGCCTAATATCCGAAATCAACAAACCGTATTTTTCCTCTGAGTTCTACCCGTGATTATATCATGATATAGGCCTACTATCCGAAAGCACCAAACCGTATTTTTCACTATGAGTTTGCCAATTAATTATTCGCATTGAAAACATTATAATTGCTGCCTCAACTCGGAAAAGAATATAGTGGTTTTGCTTTCTGGCAACAAACAATTTGTTTGTATTTCTTTTGAAAGGATGTTATAATTTTTTCGACACTGTCAGTGCATTCTACATCAAAAATGGATGGTCTGGAGGTAAATTAGTAAGCCTACATCCCTATCTCTTTATACTGTGTGCGTGTGATACCCAATTTACACTGCGAGAAGGTTTCAAGTTGTCCTACCCGGAGATGACAGCTGCGATTGCTATTATCTACAAAACACTGATTTCAATGGCAGACGCTTTGGGTTACCAACCCATAGTGCACCGTCGGTGTAATAAAGCTTTCAGTAGGCCTATCGTCGATCGTATTGGTGTGGATTATATAGGAGAAATAAACTTAAATAAACGAATAATGTGCGGTAGATCATAAAGGACCATGATAATGAATCTACAGTATAAAGCATACAGTGTCAGTTGCCGCTTAAAGGTATGATACATGATTGGTAAAGGTTACAGAACAGCCCTCACACCATGTGTCTAATCCAACATAAAATAACTGTGAAAATTTGAGCTCAATCGGACATCTGAGTCACGAGAAAGAAGCGAAATACCGACTTATTTATTCTTATGAAACATAAAGAATGGTTTTGATCTCATGTATAGAGATCAAAACTGTTTCGGTCTTTATTTTACTGATTTCTGGATAGATACAACGTTTCAGGCGGAAGTGTTTTAACGGTATGTTTCTACCAGCACCATCGTTACATCCTGAAAGATTATACATATTCACTTGGATCGGACCTTAGGGAGACAAGGTTTGCTATAAATTCGACCTTAGGGAGACACCGAACATTAAGGAGACATTTTGATGTCTCCCTAATGTTTTAGGTACCTTTTATAGACACATTGACATTTTTTTCCGTCCAAATTTTTATAAAAAAAGAGAATGCTCTCAACAAAAACATATATAGGCCTATGTCAATTTCAATTTCAAGTTCATTGGTTTGGAGGATGTTTAGAAATAGGTAAGTAAAGTTCAGTGCACAACCCTATGGGAATGTCTCCCTAAGGTCCCATTTAAGATAATATGTAAATCTGTGAATATTTCTGTTTGGGTATATTACCAATCCTCTACTCTACATGCACCTTTATAGATATGCATGTACCGCAATTTTGTAGATTGGCAGGATCAATATGGCGCTGCACTAGTGCTACTGAAAAAAATATGCTCTGCTCGAATAGCGTGCACCAAGCGTGGATAACGGAGTCCCGTTCAAAGACTCGTTTAATAGTTTTTCATTGATCCGGTTGTGTCATGCTGACATGACATCATAATATTAATAATATCATTACATGGAAATTGAATTCGACCGAAGAGACTATATTTGGCCGTGTCTCGATTCTAGGCCGACGCCAAAAGGGACGGTTGTAGCTGGAGGGCTTGTACGGTATTCCGTTTTTTGTCAGCCGATTGTACTCGGCCAGCTTAAGAGAGCATATGATTTGCAAAGATGTGCGTTTTGGGCTGAATTTGGTACTTAAACAGAAGTGAAGGCTTTAAACTTCCTTATACAGACGTTGTTTCATGTACCTTTTGTTCATGTACGCTTTGTTAATCTGGATAGCAGAAATACGGCCGAAATAATTAATCTTGACCCCCCCCCCCTCCCCACTCATAATGCTTCATGGTTACACCACGCTTTCGAAATGCTATACTAAATCGTTAGGACGAACGATCTTTTTAAAAGACACTTAATCTTGATTTCCTTAAAAAAAAAAAACCAGCATCTGATGAACCAAGATTTCCCATGGTGACTGCATGTTTGCACTGTTTACAAACTGTTGAGTAAAATGTCCTGTCTCAAACTCAATAATTTTTGTGGAGGCCTTGCAAATCCTGTACGCTGCCTTTAAGGAATCTTTCCTACCTATATGATGGTGAACTGAATCGAGTTATGTGAGTAAAATGTTGTGCGATGACCGTCATAGAAGTCTAACTGAGGAGGGCGATGGATAAAGCTTTGCCTAGCATTCATATAGCCTTGAGTGGTACCTATAAAACACTCAATTGGATATTAATAAGAGAAGGGGTATGGGTGGACCTTGGTAATAATAATAAAATTATGTAATTACTTCTCGGAATGGGCATATTGATTATATTAAGAAAGCCATGCTCCATGTATAGAATCAACTTAGGTCATGTGGACTATACATGCGTGTATTTGAATGCTCTATTAAAAGGCCGTGTCCCAAATCTTAGCTGTGACTTCAAATAACACACAAGTCTATAGCTGCAGTCAATGGCTAGCGGCTGCCTTAAAGGTGCGTGTGCAATTTGCAGCCGCAGCCAGAATTTAATTGGGACACGGGCTTCGTCTTGTTCACGCATGCGGATTTGTCGATCAGTAATGATCCGTTCATTGGTCCCAATACCTAGATCCTGCAGCAGCTGTCGGCGGTTGAAACCAGTGGTTAGATTAGTAAACGGAGATCCAGCTAGATCCATATGGGCCTGTATGTTTGTTTCAGGCACGCGATCATTGATCGTGCAAATCCACGTCCCATGCAACGTACGCTAAATTGGGATCCGGATCAGCAGGATCACTGATTGCATGCCAGAAATAAACAAGCCCTATGTGAAACAAAGATGCCCAGTGGGTGTTCCGATCGTCACGACTAGGGATTTCCCCTGTAAATTGCGAGAAGAGCTTCTGTTTTGCAATTGGAAACAATTGCTGTCAGTGAATTGTGTACGTGTACCGTGGCTACGTTTTACCAATGGTGTCCGTATTACATCGGTAGAATAGGATGCATGAAACAATGTCAATATCGAGATGTATGAAATTTATACAATAAAAATAATTGTTTGTCTTTCTATATTTGCCAGATATACGATCATTCCGATGTTGACTGATACGCGGGAGTTTCTGTTTATTTAAATAAAAGCATCCATTCTAACCCATAGGTCATTGTAACTCACACCGCAGTGTTGTGAATCGGAGCAACTGATGATTTGTATCCTTAAGTGCAGAGCGTGGGCTGAGGGCAGCATGCACTTATATACGTGGTTTCCCGTGGGGCCTTGTGATGGTGGTAAATGCAATGCACTGTTTTCTAATTCCGCATCTGTTTACCCGTTACACTACTTTGTATGTTCAACCTAATAGCTGCTCGGGTGAATATCGTTCCACATAGCGCCATACTCCATTCTCTTTAATGATTATGCACTGTATAATGAAAATTTATCGACAGCATCACAGCAAAACACACTCAACTTGTCACAAGCATGTGCACTTTCTGGCGTTACTTTGTAAAAAGTCAAAATCCGTCTCCTTATGACCTTATGATGACTAGAGCAGGCTAGTCGAAACGTTGAGACAAGTTACGAGAGGTACGAACGAAAAAAAGAAGTGCGAATTAAGTGCGAACGATTCTTGCATGGTGTTTCAGCAAACGGACCCACATAGGCTACATGTAAAGTCAAAATAGTTTACTTTATAGAAATTGAAGGGAATTTAAAGTTGCTAACAGCTTAAAACATTGGAAACCTTCGAATTATAAATCAAGTCCTAGAGTGGTGTGCAAGAACTTGGGTCTATACATTTTAGTAGAGTAGACGAAACCCGAAAAGATAGGTCTAACTCTTTCCTTTTTTGTTTCTTTACCAGGTGACTTCTTTATGTTGGTGTACAGCATAGACAGCATGGAATCTTTCCAAGAAGTGCGCCGCTTACGACAACAGATCATCGACACCAAGCGAAGCCGCAAGGGAACCAAGGCAGTTCCCATGATCATTGCCGGCAATAAGACTGACAGGCACGAGTTCCGGGAGGTGATGCTAGACGAAGTCAAAAGGGCCTTCTCCTCTGGCAGGCGAGTCACGTGCCACGAGCTGTCGGCCCTGGAGAACTGCAACATCGACCTCGTGTTCAGATCGCTGTTCGAAAACGCGCGGTTGCCCAGCGAGATGGCGCCCTCTATGCACCGGAAGGTGACGGCCTCGACGTCGGCCAACCTGAACAGCGGCACCAGCCCCAGGGGGCTCTCGCTGCGCCGGCGCATCAGCGACGCCTGCGGGGTCATCTCGCCGAACGCGCGGCGACCGAGCCTGCGCAGTGACCTCATGCAGGTCAGGACCAACGTGCTGCGTGAGGAGCATCAGCATAATGACGATGAGTACGAAGACGAAGCCGGTGAGGACACAGCGTCCGGAGGAAGCACCAAGAAACGCGCTTGTCTGATTCAGTGACACCAGCCTTTTTACTTCCAAAAGTTTGCTCATTCGGCATGCTTAACATTCAAACTTCAGTTTTTTTGCTCGGGAACTATACTGAAGCCTTACTAATTCCTTTTGTACAAAATAGTGAAATCGCAAGCTGCTGAAGTCGGAGGGAGGATGTTCGCTTGAGATTTTTTGGCTTGGAACACTGTTCTTCTAAAAGTCACCAAACTTCTTGAGCAGGAAAGACAGCCGTTTTTATTTCATGCTGAAATCGACGCCATTTCCCCACGGAGCTTTCATTGAGGTGAACTATATAGTTCGCAATACGTATTCTGCACTTCAGTACATTTGTAAAACACATTTGTCAATTTATCGCATTCAAGCTAACTTAAAACTGAATGTGTCCAGTGCTGCAGTGTTCATAAGTGGTATTTTCCATTGGTTCTACCAAAGATAATCTTTTCTGAACTTTTACCACTCGTTTCCAGTGTAAATATGTGGACGTTTGTGACAGTCTCCTTGTCGTCCACGCGTCGAAAACAAAAAAAACGCACCACTTTCTTGTGTATGTTACGCAGACATGATTGTTTGTTTAAGTTTTGGTACCCAGTGATGTACAGGACTTTGGATGCTGCTTTATACTCACGGACGAATTTGTGTCATGGAAACTTTAATTTCTCAAACTGAGCAGATACATCAAAACTCGTCTTCATTGTGAACGTCTACAAGTCCAAATCAGTCGCCGTATATAAAATATCTCAATCTCTGTTATGTGCTCGATTGTGGCGATCAGAACCCATCCACTCTATTCATAATGCATGCACTTGGCGATTCGTTTATACAAACATTCTGGGGAAAAAATCAATGCGAAAAGCATACACTCACGGTTGTTGCAGAGGATTTTATGAATATGAAAAGAAGAAGAAGTGATATTGTATTGCCCCCAAGAATGGACTCGGATACAGATTCGTATGAATTATGTATCACGTTACCACCTGTGCCTGTCGGCCATTCTTATATACAGCCCTTGTCCCTTCGAGGCCAAGCGCTGCAGCTCAGAACCTCCCAAGTCCCCAGCGCAATAATGTGCCACTGTCTCATCATCCTGGAGCCTGTCGAAGAAAAATAAAAGTTTCTCCCCTAAAAAACAACCGTCTAAAGCTCGTGGGACGGGACTTCTTGCCTGACTGAGTCAGGATATCTCCCCCTTTTGGCCAGAAAGACAAGTCGCCTGGCTGGCTTTCGCAGGCAGTCGCGGACCGGATTACGATCTCTTATGTCTGGAAGAGGATTTTCAATATCTCGGAGCATCAGTGATAAAGCCGTGGACAAATCCGGAACAAATCGAGAATCTTAAAATAGGGAGGCCCTGAGTGGAATAAAACCGCACCATATAATACGACAAGTAGGCCTTCCTTCATGCTTTGTGCTCGATAAACCAATCAACAGAAAAACAGGAAACCTGTATCACACTACGAGATTTCGACCTGTTATATCAAATCACGTAAGGAATATGATACCATATATGATTAGCCTATGAAACACGGTTGAATTGGATCGGGATAAAAACAGTTATTTCCTGATTGGGAAATGCTGTTTTGCTGAGCTTTTTTCAGGGGATACAATTCACCCAGTGAAGGTAAAATTTCAGTGTAACTTACCGTATCAAAGTGTAAAATGGTTCAATTTATATTTTGTGCTATCCCCGAAGGCCGTCGTTTCTCAGTCACACTTTACTTCACTTGCCTTAGAGAGATTGCCAGCACTCCAATTGGAGACTTTTGGAGGGTCGGTCTTGAGCATAGAGCTATATTAAAATTAATTTAATTAATTTAATTAATTAATTAAGTAATTTTGATATAGCTCTTTGGTCTTGAGTCAACAGCGCACGCGCACGCACGCGCACGCACGCGCACGCACGCGCAATACAACGCGCGCATGCTCACAATTGCGCAAGCATGGTTTGCGCGTGCGCTGTTGACTCAAGACCGACTTTCCAAAAGTCTCCCATTGACTTCTCTGATTCTAGCCTCTATGTAAATGGGGGGAGGGGCTCCAAGACCAGACAAATATCGGCTATAAGGTTGATACGATGAGTTAATTCAGCACATCAGTATAGCATAGTTTTACTAGTGGTGTTACATTAATGGTGCTACATTGATGTAATCATTATGTTGTGTACATGCACACAACGATGCTGGCAGTGTTTATGATTTTGTTATTTTTTGTTGTTGCAAGCTCCTCATGACCAAGCACTGGTCTAATTTGACTTCCCACGAGGATGGTAATATCATACTTTGGTTTTTGTAAAAGAAATACAGATTCATAGGCAAAAATATCAAGGAATATACAGTCACAGTCATCTGTGAAATGTCCAGTCTCATACGGTGCCCACGTTTTGAGAAAACAGTGAAAAAGGCCATGACATTTTTTAAAACCTGTTCACCATTAGTTTTGACCTTCATTGAAGCTCAAAATTGTTTTTGGTCATTGGTTTTACTTTATATACTTGATATAGGTCTATATATACGACATTTTATTCAGAAAAAAACTTAAACGGGCTAAATCTGTAAAGATTTCTGTTTCGGTATGCTACCAAAGTATGATAGTACCTACTCCAGCTCAATGAATGCATTGATTTAGAGGTAGCTAGAAAGTATTCTGTAGTTCTGGAAAACACGCATACACATTATGAACACCTCTCAATTGGTGCTGGCATGGGTCTATCTCCATTGGTGCTGGGGATTCAATGGGTTGCATCATGTCGATCCTATACGTGTTATTTCGGCAGGAGATAACCACAATATTTATCTTGAATCCAATTTTAGGTCGATCATTTCCTTCGGTGAAACCACGGAGGTTCCTTCTTCCATGATCAGATTAACCCATTCAAGTGACCTACTAAACAGTATAACCCTTTTAATCCTATTTTCAAAAAGGGCCAGTCATGCATTGATACGGTGTTTGTTGCTCATTTGAATTTTCGTCAAGGTTTTATGGAAGCATAATCAGACTAAGAGTAATTTCATAATAAGAGAACAACAATCTGATTATAGTGGTCGTTCCATCAGCTGCCTTGTTGCCACAACTGCAGCTGCTGCTCTTCCTTTTTTAACTCATGCAAAACCTATAGCTGCTATACAAAACGCCGTTATGAAACATTGTAATAATTGATCAGCCACATTCGGCTCTCCAAGATATTTGCAGAAGGGTTTGAGAGCGACACAATAATAACACAATATCCGCTGCATCTGAAACTTTCAAATGCGACACTGAGAGCTATAGAGAGATGCAAGGTAACTGACTGATCATGTTTATCTCAAGTTACGATCGATTTCTTCCGCCCTGTTTACTGCATCTAGGAGGGGGGCTTACGCCAGAAGTGTCATACTGCCAGACATTCGTCCTTCGGGCTAGCTGAGGAGAAAATCCAGCCCTGAAAAAAAAATGAGAGAACGGGTGTTACTTGTATTTTGTTTAGTCTTTTTCGTCGTTCCTTATTTTGTGTCCATCTTATAATCGGGACAACCAACAAAGTCACAAATTGATGAATACATCGATAGGAAGATGTTATCCAAATGTTCTTTGCAACAGACCAGGTGCCAATTTCATAGAGCTGCTTAAACACAAAAAAATGCTTAAGCACCAAATACCTTGGTAAATAAAATCAGTATGCCAGCCAATACTCCTTGTGAATGCTATGCTCAGCAAACAATGGCCGAATACAAGGCAAAAGCAGTAAACATCACATGAAAATATTGTTGGTAATTCTGTTTGACCAAGGAAGACTTTTCATCCATAATCAAAATTTGTGCTTAAGCAACTCTATGAAATTGGCCCCAGCAGACTCTGAAAAAAAGAGAGAGCAAATACTTGTATACAAAGATGGGCGTGGCCGGACGATAGGCGTGGTCAATAAGCCCACTTTTTTATTTGCACAATGTACGCAAAGTATCATTGTAATTTTGTAAAATTATTCAAACTTCCTGAACAAAATCTGGATTCGCCTCTGGAGTCTGGATGCCCTCATCATGACGCGCATGCGCATTTCACTGTTGAACTGACGATCTTTTTTGCAGTATTTTACACCTAATTGCCTTTGCATTGTAAGATTAATAAAAGTTTCAATGTTGCTTTCTTTAAAATGACGTGTTTGTTGTATGTTATTAGTTTCGGGTGCCTCTTTATTTTAAATACACTTAATCATTACGGTTTCATATTGTACAGAACGTTTTATAATTTCTGTGTGTTATACTGATGATCTATTCATTTGAAAATGTATACATTTTAAAACAAGCGGTGGACGAATGATTTCGTTTTTCGTCATAATTTTGTGGAACGGTCGTATTCGTAAAATGTCCCCATACAGAAATCAAATCTATACATCTTTTAAAGCCGTCAGCCGTTCTAGTTTGGAATTTGGAGTATGCTTAAATTCTGAAATCTATCTCGAAATTCATTAAGGCAAACGTTAAAGGTACAGTGCAGGATTGGTAACATAGGCCTGTCCAAACAGAAATGCTCACATATTTGCGTGTAACTTTCAGGGTATGAAAATGGTGCTGGTAAAAACGTTAACGTTAACTGTTAACTGTTAACATATTTCGGCTTGAAATGATGTATTTATCCTGAAATTAGTAAAACAAAGACCGAAAACAGTTTTGATCTCGGGATAAGTAATTCAAAACCATTCTTTATGTTTTATAAGAAACATTGAGTTTGGTTTTCCTATATTTTCCTATATAATGTCCGATTGAGCCCAATTTTTCACAGGCTTATTATGCTAATAATACGTGCTAAATTTGACAAAGCATGAGTGCTGTTCTTTGAACTTTACCAATCATGTATTATACCTTTAAATTCTGAAATCTATATCGAAATTCATACATGCACACTTTAAAACCTTTTCTCATTTTATATGTGATCCGGGGAAAATAGCTAGGCCTAATGCTCTATAAGTAATGGGGCTGTGCGTATCTGACCCATTTACCATACCGTAATTGAATCGAAGTAGGGTAACAGGATAACTACATAAGGAGGTGGGCACTCGCATCATCAGGTTTAAAAGTAGTAGAGTTTGAGTTCCAATATTATGGTACAGTTACACTCATATACAGACAGTTACACGTGTCCTAAACATGTCTCATTTTGTGAGTTAGGATACATTGGTGACATATTCAAAAACTATTTGAACAAAACGATCAATCTGGCATCCGATTGTCGATTGAAGCTTGTGTTATAACCAAGCGAAAGCTCCCAGCATGTTTCATTACCAGGCTAGCATGAAATTTGATGTAATTCTTAAAGATGCTGTGCACGTGTTGGCTGAAAGAATTTGGACATAAATACAGAGCAAACGATGTAAGAAAGACTATTATCTTTTTAAAACGAAAACACGAAAAGCTCAGATTTTTTCTTACTTTTGTCGACACAATTCGCGTCTGTAAGGGTTCGAATTAAGATTCCGTACATTGTGATTGGCTAAAGCGTTGCAAACTCTAGGTGGCGCACTACTTGGAATCGCCCGAATTTGATTCACACACGTACACAACTTTAAGTATACTTCACTTAGATTTTGCTAAATAAAAGGGTGGGTCTTTACTAATGTCATTAATATTTGAGAATTTGTTTGTTTGTTTGTGATGTGATGGTTTTTTTTTTTCAACAAACGGTTTCGAATATAAGGTCAATTGCACTTTTTCTTACCTTTGGAGGTCATTCAACTGTCTAGACAGCATTTTGATGGCAACAGGAAAACATAATGATGTATGAGTCATTTCAATAACAAGCTAATGAATAACTGTTATAATTTTATTTCAATTTGAGCAAGAACGGCAACTTACACCAAGGCCTAGGCTATACGTATCGCCTTGCTACGTATATACTGCCGTGCCGAACTCAAAATAATTTTACATTTTCAAGTTCGGCACGGCAGTAGCACGGCGTATAATCTTGGTCTAAGCCATCTTAATTAATTGGTAAATCAATCTCAATTGCTAAGCAAGGTGTTTGATGTAACAATACAAATCACTAAAGTGATATGGACATCTGAAAGGGCAGATGAATCTTACTTTCTTGTGAAATTGCGGTTCTATTGGTAGTTTAACCACGCAAGAGATAATTAAACGTTGGGAGATTTCCTTTAACTGCTACATGTATATCTGCTCACATTTACCTATACACTGTGTAGGCCTGTACTTTTTTTTCGAAGCAACAAATTACTTGATAAAAAAAGGTAGCATTGCATACAATTTCGTTGTTAATATCCTACAAAGGCCTTTACAAAATTGTATCCGTATCCTCATGAAAGCAATAATGTGGCATCATCCGCAGGCGATATTTTTAATAACTGCATGAACTCTTTTGACACACCGATATGGAAATGGCAAACCAATGCAAAACACGTCCACATCCGTGTAATAATTTGCATTACTTAAAACGCCGCGTACAGTCGAACAGTGACGGTAACACCTCCGGTTCCTTTGTTGACTCGGGGCGGGGGAATTGGAGAGGGGGGGGGGTATAGACCTAAGCTAGGACACATGATCGAGTGTTTCTGGCATGTGTACATCGCTAATACAATTGCTGCTCAAACAAATACTCCTTGTACTAAGGAGAGCAACAGTGTGCCTGCATCCGTATTAAACATTAAACATTATTTTAGCTGAGCCGAATGTTTGCCTACACGATATGACATGACAGGTTTTCTGTTGAGCAAAAAGGGCTTTGACACCGTACGTACAACGACAGACGGAATCCGATCACCAACAATGGATGTCAAACAACATTGAACAGCTATAGGTTGACAGAAAAACGCCAAGTTTCAATTAAAGTCTTGAATGTTTATGTGTGTCATCGGTCACGTGGTTCCACGTCGATGACGGGCACAAAATGTTGATCGAAACGTCTGGTTCATAATGATTCTTTTTCTCTGAAACGAACACAGGCACATCGATCGGGGACATACCGGTATGTGAGTTGTTTAATGACGTCGGCTGACAGATAATTGGCCATTATGGACACCGCCAACATATGCTGGAGTTAAATAGTAAAATAGTTAAATAGCTCAGTTAGAGCGCGGGTAAACGTATTCCGGTTCGGTCGCAGGCTCGAATCCCCCTCAAGTTTGATTTGTTTACTATTCAATGACATAAAAACACATGAACATTGAAACAGCAATTGCTGAGGCATCACGCATCACGCAGCACCTGCGTCAATACCATTAGATGAAGCACTCCCGCCCAACAGCATGGGCGTAGATCACGGGGGGTTAGGGGGGTGTTGCAATCCCCCAGGTTTTCACTTTATATAATATAAAACATTTGTGCACAAACATATATGGAAGTACGACCCAGCTACAAGATCACCCCCCCCCCCCCCCCCGGTCTGAGGACGTGTCTACACTACTGACCAACAGCATGATGACAAGTACTGTGCAACAGCGACAATTAGCACATCAAAATCGACAGCAGCACCTTGGTGACAATCTGCAACTTGCACCAATAAAATCGGCACCAATAGCGCAAACAGCAGGCCAAATTGCAGCACCAATTGCATGTACAATCATATAATAACAAGACTAACATCAGTAACTTGGAGCAGCACCACTCACCACCACCACCATGCAACACCAAACGCACAACACAACACCAATAATATCATCCAACACCAAAACATACTGCAGCCGACACCACAACCAACAACTATTATAAAAGTGCGACTTCTGTGCTGTACTTGTGATAGGCACACCTTTAATTTCAGTAGGAGAAATTGCCAATGGTTAACCAATTTACTTTCCAACAATCTCCACAGGGAGACAAACCAAACTTGTAATCTCGCTCCCATCCGGCGCCCCAAACGGCAAAAATGGCTTACAGGTCGAGAGGGGAAAAGAAATTGTCAAACAATTTTTGAGAATGCGACCTTAAGCTACCATTCAAAACTCATGCATACATCTCGCTCTGGCTTACGTACGCGCAAAAAGACAGCAATTTATTCGATATTACAAGACGCTCATCACTGGAACTGATTTCCCTCGGTAGTGTTGTAAACTGATTGGAAATCCATTTGTGAAGTGCAGTGTTGTCATGGTTTCGGGGCAGACGCAAGTCGGATTTTTTTTAATCACATCCTGGGATGTCTCATTAAAAAAAAACTCGTATACCTCAGTGTCAAAATTTAACTTCAATAACATTGTTGCCAATGGGAAATCTAATTTGGCTCGAGTATTATACAGGCGCTGATTTTGTTTTCCAGATGCTAGAATTTGCTAGAAAGTCTTTTCCCTGTGTTATTGTTTGTTTCCCTGCAGAAAAAGTGTGAATTGCGTAGAGGCTATGCACTTGCAGTATTGCAACAAGGTCAACGAAAAATATTAAAACCTTGCCTGAATTGGTAACCTAAAAGTAACATTTGCAGGCCATAATGTATGTACTAATTTGAGGTTTTCACTGAAAATAACCTTTAAATATCATATTCATTAAGTATATCTGTGACTTGTCTTATTTTTCGACCTTGCCAGTTTCCAACTACAATAGTGTGTACAACCTATACATCTGCGGTGTCCAAATTCATTGTAGGAAAGCGTTCTCCTTTTCTTACTCATTTTGTTTTTCTTCTAGATTACGGTGGAGGTTATAGAGTCTTTCTACCGACGATGTAATTATTGTTGTGAGCTGTGCAGGTGGGTGCGTATCATGCGAAGACTAATCACATAAAAACTAGTCTTTGTATGATGGGAAGTGGGCATGGGCCGACAGCTGGGATTTAATCAGTCCCGACCAAGGGGCTCCCGAAGGAAGAGGGCCAGGGTTCCCATCGCCCCGTGCCTCATCTCAAGGAGGTCTCCGATTGCCCAAGCATGATGTAGATGGAGTAAGTCTGCGAATATAGGGGCCCATAGGGTTTCCTATAGCACGCCATCAATTACATACTGGACGTTCTATTTTGATATACTGATGAAACAAATACTGTTCTGAGGGATCTACGGGGATGAATTGATTGTTTTAATTAAAGATGCAAGGTTTTGATATAAGTTTTGTTGAGGGAGGGGTTGGGTATAATAATAATCCCAATGGGATGTATTAACCTTAACCATAACCCTACGAGGGGAAGGGGTAATTTGGAGATTGGTTACCTCAATGACTTGTGGGTACTGTACGCTGTTTTGCTTTGGCCAATATAGACTTAAAGGTAACTTCTATCATACTTGGTAGCATACCAAAATAAAAATGTTCCGAGATTTACCTATACTTACAGTGTATAAAGATGGTTGTAGTAAAAACATAAACCATTAAAATATTTCCGCCTGAAATTGTGTATTTATCCAAAAATTAGTAAAACAGCGACCGAAAATCTTTTTGATCTTTTAAAGATACACTATAACGGTGAAAAGATTTTTAAACTGTTGGCGTTTTTCAGTGTTTCCTCAAAAAGTGGACACCGTATGGGACTGAACATGATTTCACAGATGTCTGTTACTGTATCTCCCTTAATATTTTGTTTTGCCCATGAATCTGCATTTCTTTGACAAAAAAGTATGATATTACCTTTAAGTGCCAAGAGACTTCTGTTAAGACTGTATATGGTTTGTGTGGGTATATCGAAACGTAGAGATCCCATACCACCAGAGAGAAGTTCCAGGAAAATTCATCAAGAATAAGAAAGGTTCCTTTGGAGTTTCACACGATGTTACCACAAGCCCATTCAATAATAAGTAACATTCACACACACTTGTTCTGTCAAGGTGGTTAAAATGTGTTAGAGGCTTAAGTAATAAAAACTGAAACATTTTCATAATTGCCTCGAGTTTATTTTAAATACATCTTTTGAAATCTGGATCTCAATTTACAAATGGAAAGCATTATAAATCAAATTTTATATTACATTACACTGACACCGAAGTTATTTAAATAGCAGTCGTAAGTGAAAATGCTGACCAGCCCGAAAAGCAAAATTCCAAAAACCTACAATGAAAATTTTCCATAAAATCATAATATTACTTTGAAGTTAAAGATACAAATATATAGGCCCACAAAAGATGTCATACAACAAAAAAACAAACGTCTTTTGTTAACTTTAGATATAGATTTTACTTTAGATATATAACTGAATGAAAAATGCATCTAGTTCGAACTAAATGAAATAAAAGCTTGATCTGTTTAGAAAAACAAAACACCAGTGAAATCAATTAAGCATAATGTGTCTTAGATTTAGTGAATAATTATATTATTACTGTATTTATCATACAATCTTCAAAATTGTATATTATCTGTACAATTATGTGTACATGTAAACAGCTTAATGTTACAATCTGTATGAAATTCTTGTATATACTTCTTTACAATATCAGTTGACATTTATATTTATGATATTTTTATGATTTTGCAGGGTTATTAGTAAATTTGTTACCTATTCAAAGGTTCTCCTAAAGCAATGGATACGACTAGACACAACAAAGTACCAGGTTCACAGTACATCGTGTAAAGATGGTCCCAGCATCCTAAAAAGAAGGTGAAGTTAAACTCTCTCGTTTGTTCTGAAACTGATCACTTTCTACATAGAACAATTAAATCAGTCCACAGGGGCCAATTTCATAGACCTACACAAGCACAAAATTTGCTTTTAAAAGCATGTAAAAGTCTTCCTTGATCAAACAGGATTACCAACCAAATTTTAACGGAATGTTTACAGCTTTTGACTTGTAATGGACCATTGTTTGCAGAGCATAACCTTCACAAGGAGTTTTGACTGGCCAACTGATTTTACTTACCAAGAGTTTTGGTGCGTAAGCAAAATTTGGTGCTTAAGCAGTTCTATGAAATTGGCCCCAGGTATGTCCACAGTCCTAATCTAAGGGTGCAACAAGACAGTGTCATGCTAAGGTCAGATTCAAACAATTCAAAGAATTGCATAAAATCCTGACATTTCTTTAATAACAGGGTGCCATGACTGCTGTGAAACTACATGTGTCTCACAAGAGGGCGCTACCATGGATCAAAGGTAAGTGGTTTCAGACAAGAGCCCGACAGAATCTGTCCAAAAAAACAATCTGAGCATCTTCATGAATGAAACATCCACTTAATAGTGATATAATGATCACAATAGCATTGTGCATGTATAATTTTATCACATAGATCTCAAAGCTTTTACTTAGTGTAAAGAAGGTGAAACAATTCTTAATTTCTGATAGATAGAATGTTAGAGCTTAACCATAAGTAACACATTTTCCTCAAAAACACCAAGTCAAAAAGATCTTTGTGAAGACCAAATGTCTTCTTATCCTTGTTACCAACTAACATTGATATGTACATTGTATAATCATACAGTATACCCCAGACTTAAAAAAATGGCTATATAATTAACAAGAAGCACACAGCATATACGACCCTGGCACAGCTGACACTAAGAGCCGTTGATTGCAGCTTCCGTGCCAAATCATAACTTCCTTCACTTAAAGGTAGTATCATACTTTGGTAAGAGAAATGTTCACAGATTTACGTATAACTTTCAGGGTATGAAGATGATACTAGTAGAAACCTACCGTAAATATGTTTCCGCCTGAAATGGTGTATTTATCCAGAAATGAGTAAAACAACAACCAAAAATCTTTTTTATCTTTTAAAAGATCAAAAATAAAAGAGAAAAGACTTAAGAAATACTGTGGCCGTTTTTCACTGTTTTCTCAAAAAGTTGGCACTGTATGGAATTGAAATTTTCGCAGATGACTGTGACTGTATCGTCCTTGATATTTTTGCCCATGAATCTGTACTTCTTTGACAAAAACCAATGTATGATACTACCTTTAAAGAATGTAAATTTTGTTGATCAGCGAGACCTCTCTAGAGTGATATTACATAATCAAATACAAAACCAAAAACTTTTAAATAATATTCTGTACAATTACTGAGTTGATGTTTATAACAATTTTTTCATTGGGGAGATAGAATTATGAAAATTAGGCTTGCCCTTCACTGACGGATATCAGCACTGTATACTCAGTGGTTTTGAGAGCACATGGGAAAAATCATGCACTGGCTCAGGTGGGATTCGAACCCACGATCTCCTTTATCACTTGCCATTGTACTCGGAGGCACTACATAATCCTTATGATTCACTACCTTACTTGGGCCCTTTTCCAAACCTCAGCTCCGGCTCAGGCTCCGGCTTCGTCTCTGTAATCCACATGCTGGAATTATAGGTTGTGGCTTTTCATTGACGCTGAATCTCTGTTTTCTTGTTCAAAATAGAATATCTATTTCCAAACCGTAGCCAAAAGCCTCTATTTTGATACCGGTTATTTAAAAATGGATTCACAAAATGGAGCCGGATCCGAAGTCTGAGCCGGAGCGGAGGTTTGGAAAAGGGCCCGGGTGTACAATGCTAACCAAGGGAGGAAGGTTCATTGCACTTTGAAGCTGTCAATCAATCAGTCTTTGACTTCTCAGTATATTCTGGGGGAGGAGCAGTCTGCAATAAATGAAATATAAAACTGAAGTGAATTCCATATTTGGATTAAGAACTGCATATTTAAAGTAGATTATGGTGCATGGCCAGCTATGTAGTCATTTAAGCAGCCAATATTTTAGTCTGTCAGGTAGTCAATGATACTGCACAGTCTGGGGGAGCCAGCCAAGCAGCCACGCAGCCAGCCAAGCAGCAAGCCAAGTAACCAGACAAGCAACCAGCTGGGGAGACAGCCAAGCAGCCAGGCTAGCAGCCAGTCAAGCAGTCGACCAAGGAGCCAGCCGGAGAGCCAGTCAAGCAGCAAGCCAAACAAACAACCAACAGCAAGCTAAGCAGCCAGACAAGCAACTGGGGAGGGAACCAGCCAAGCAGCCAGGCTAGCAGCCAAACAAGCAGCCAGTCAAGCAGCAAGTTAAGTAGCAAGTAGGCAACCAAGCGGCAAGCCAAGCGGCAAGCCAAGCAGCCAACTTTCAGCCTGTGAGGCAGCCAGTCAAAAGCCCGTAAAACAGCCAGTGCGCAGCACACCACATACAAGAGGACAGACAAGCTGCCAATAAAGCAACCAGTTAGGTTGCCAATCCAGCATCCACACAAGCAGCCACATAAGCAGCCACCTATTCAGCAATCAAGCAACCAGTCAGTCAAGCAGCTGGACAGGAAGCCAGTCTAGCAGCCTTCTGTAAGTGCCATAACTCAAGAGTATAACTGCCTAACCATAAGCTTATGGTTTATCAGACCCATGTTACTTACTGGAATAGTATCTGGGGTAGTCTGTGTCATGTACACATACTGTGGATCATTCGGATTGTAATATGCTGGACCTGCAGAAATTTGAAAAGAATGAAAGAAAAAACACACAATGATAATACAGTACTCTATCTGTGCAAGATGTTAAGTGCACAACACCTTATCAATATGCAGGGTCTTTACAAAACCAGGGGTCGATTTCACGAAGCCCTGTGATCGATTGTAACTTGAGTTACGAAGGATAACCCATCGTAGGGGACCTTTCCCACGTAGGGCTTCAATGCATCAAAAGTCCTACGATTGATAGTAAGTTACAGTACAAAGAGTTTGGTGAAATCGACCCCAGGCTTGTGGCTAGGCAACCACCATCTGAGGCCCACAAAATGAAATGAGGGGATTGGGTCAAGTGACGAAGCCAAAGAAAGGCTCCAGCTTCACCATGTATCTCAAGCCCTTCATTTCATTTTATTAGGACACAAAATAGTGGTAGCAAAGCCTAGCCTCAAGCCCCAAGGCCCATAGAATCAGCATCGACGAGAAGAATCTCAAATCTGGAACCAACATGGCCTCCTGTGCATAATGCACCACCATAAAGCCAGTAGTAAATACATGCTCACACAAGTTTGCCATTTTGGGTCCATTCCATGATGGACTATGTACGGCTCTTCAAGGTTTACACCAATCTTACCTGGTGGTGGGGCTGATGGGGCTGCGCCTGGCTGTACACTGGAGTATGGTGGTGGCTGCTCACTGGGTAGACCTGAATATAAAACAATTAATAGGTAGCTGGTTATGTACAGTATTTGGCTAAATTATAAATTAAATTCGGCATACCGAAGCAGAAATCTCCACAGATTTACCTATAACCTACAGGGTTTAAAGATGGTGATGGTACAAACATACCATTAATATTATTTTTACCTGAAATGCTGTATTTATCCAGAAAAGAGTAAAACAACAACCAAAATTGTTTTTGATCTTTTAGAAGACGGATTCTCACCTCCTGGATACTCTGGGTACACAGTCTGTCCGGGATAGCCGTAGCCACCAGGTGGTGGGTACTGGGCGCCGGGCATGGGTGGTGGATACTGGGCGCCGGGCATGGGTGGTGGGTACTGGGCGCCAGGCATGGGTGGTGGGTACTGGGCGCCAGGCATGGGTGGCGGGTACTGGGCACCGGGCATGGGTGGTGGGTACCCAGCATTATACGATGCACTAGGCTGCGGCTTGGGTTGTTGCCCAGGTGCCGGAGGTGGAACCCTTGGTGCTGTTAAGAGAAGAAAAGTGCAATCAGTGTTGGTTTTAGAAAGCTACCAAATTATCTTTTTAATCACCAAATAAGCACAAGGGAAACTGGATTAGCTCAGTTGGAAGAGCGCCGGTATGGTATTTCGCTGGTCGCTGGTTTGAATCCCGCTCCAGTCAATTGTTCTTTGGTCACTTTCAATGACATAAATGATCTTTTCACAATGTATTTGTCACAAATTACACCAAACATTCACACTCTGTAACAGTCTTAAGCCTTAAGATTCCATCAGTAATCATCTGGAATCTCATCCATTTTTAAACCAATTCAAAGCAACAATAAAACTGTTTCTCTCCAAGTAAAAACTGGACAAGACATTGTCAGGCCATCATTGTGTTAAGTGATCTTTTTGTCTTTAAGTAGGATTTGAAGCTTTGCGTGGTGGAAGTCACGTAATAAGGAAAGGTTTGCGGAGACACCATGTATAAACTCTTTATAGATGTGTGGTTCTGAAAAGAACTGGTGAGAAGTTAGATCTGATATCTGATACACTGGCCGGAACATCGAGATCAAACTTCCCACCTTCTTTCAACCTCTCACTTCTGATTACATTTTGTCTCTATTTTGCCTATGTTTAACATCACAGTTTTGTTTCCAGTCCCGAACCACAGACAGTGATAATCCAGTAGACACAGTTTGGAGAACAGTGTATGTTACCTTGAGTTGCGACCCTCAGAAGAAGCTGGCCCAACTCAATAGCTCCACCGTGCTTGAACACGATCTTGAAGTCTGCTTGTGCATGAGAATCCCATCCACCTGGTGTTGGATCAAACACAAATACAAGTTTTGTCATAAATAACTTAACTTACCTAACTCTAAACTTACCTACATGTACCCCCTCCCCCTTAACCCCCCCTATTGTCCTGATCCTCTCATCCATTTGTCTATCTTTGCTTGCATATGTTCTTGTCCTCTTATCATTTATCTTTCGATAAAGATCCTTCGAGGATTGAAAAGCATCAGGCCCTCCTAACACCAAGCATTTTATAAATTTCAGGTCATTATTTTGGCTGACGAGCATTTTGCAGCAATTTATTACTTGTATTGATAAATTTGTCTTGTTTATTACGTAAGTTGTGACCTTGAGTGCCACATCAAATCTTGATATTAGCGAGACATGCTATGGTTTCTTCATTACCTCCAGGTTGTGATTTAATTACTCCAGTGATGGCATTTGCTCCAAACATGGGCTGCTTGATATCCACATTCTTCATGTAGTAGAAGGGCATGGAAAACGACTTCATGGAGACAGCGCCTTTCGATTTGCTGAGGAAAATCACCTGTTTAAAGGTTCAAATGAAAATTGTGTATCGTTAAAGAGAAGCAGCGCTGAACAAAATGTTATATCTTTAAGTTGTACCTCGCATTTTTGCCAAAAACTATGTCATGCCTTCTGTGGTCGCTTTTTACGAAAGGTTCAGACAAAGCGACCTTCATTCAAAAACCAAGTATACATACATACAGTATGTATTAGTCGTGTTAATCCCACAAAAACCTACACGTTGATTGTGAGAACGATTTCAAAACTTGGTTCGAAGAATGCATGCAGGCTCAACATTAAACTCAACTATTCTTTCATCAATTGGATTAATACTTACCCTCTGATTTGTGAGGTAGACACTTCCATCTTTGGTTCCTTTAAATGCATCAAGTCCCGGCGCTTTATCAAACGACAGCTCAACTTTTTCTTGCTCCTTCAAGAGTCTGTTGACGGTAACAAAAATTAATGGATCTCAATAATCAATGTTATCTATGACTTTTTAGCATGCTGTATTAATGCTAGATGGGTTTTTAAAACGATTGATCAAATTTGGGTGGAAATTGCATGAAATCTGTCCCTGCTTCTCATTTCAAATACATGTATGCTGTGGGTCAATAACAAAAATGAGAATGCACTAGCATAACAGAAGTACATGTAGGCCCTGTGATCTACTGGGGTTAGTGTGCTTTTATAGTCCACAATGATAATTTTCAGACCCCATAATTACCCTCAAAACTCAAAGGCAAAGCCCCTGGGGCCGATTTCACTATTGCTTTGCAATCGTCGCTCTAAAGCCCAAATCCATCGCTAAAAGGAAAATTGCTTAACAAAGTAGCGATCAATTTTCCTTTTTTTAGCGATGGATTTGGGCTTTAGTGATGATCGTTAAGTATTAGTGAAATCGGCCCCTGCCCTCTTTCCACAAATTTAACCTTGCTAGTAGCCCCTCCCCCCCCCTAAAATAATAAGAAAAGGAAATCACAACTGAACTGGTACTGGTCAACATATATTATTTTTATTAGGCTTTATTTGTGAAATTGTGAGTAAGTTTACTGTAGATCAGAAGCCATGTCTAAAAATAAACCTTGTAAACTGAAGCACTCAAACTCCGTTCTATATTCTAATCTAGAAAGTACAGTATTTACACATGTAACTTGTAAGATTAGATGTTATACAATGCAATGGCGTATTAGTATTGTAAAAAACAATGACAATTGTATTTTGTAAATGTAACTAATGTATGTAGGCCTACAGTAATCATGAGTAATGGACGACGGTCAACACTGACACCCCTGACTGACGGTAATGGTCATCTTCCAAATTGTTTGAATGTGTTCTTCAAATTTATCAACAGTTTACGTACCTTTCTCCATTAAAAAGGACGATTCCATTGCGGATATTGGCACTATGTGCTGTATTCAAAGCCATCTTGCTGATTTAATTTGAAGGTTTGACGCAATAATTTTGATCACACAGCACTGAATCACATCTCATCCAGTTTGTTGACTTTAACTTGTATAGCGCCACCATCCGTTCTGAAAGAGAAAGTTATCACTGGTACACTGTTAAAATGGGACCAGTGTAAATATGCCTGGTGCACGCCTACATTTACCACACCATGGGAATATCGTGAAAGAACACCAGGGAAAAAAATATTAACACTACATAGCATTGTGTGTATGCAATACACATACAATAACATGACGTTAGTGGTATCCCGCATTGTTGATTTTTGATGGTGAGTAAAATTTTGTAAGAGAAAAACAGTGTTTCTTTCGTTTTGTTACGTCTATAATCATTTTTGGAATAGGCGTTGGTAAGTAGGACATTGAATTTTCGTCCCAGTGTATTTTCTTTACCCGTTATGGGGGTGTGAATTATAAAAACTTTGTATTTATTTGACGCATTGAATTAAACGTCATTTTCCTATTCACGAGGGTTCCCCGAATTAACTTCGGCGCGCCATTATTTTGTGCACGCATTCTCTATTGCATAACCATGATGATAACCCTTCGGCTTAACTAGAAATGATTAAAACTTTAAGCACCGGAAATAAGTTTGACATGGTGTCCTGAATGAGGATGTATGCTAATTGCTAGAAACAAATTAGTTGTACTCTACGTGCCCTTTTGTTTATGAAAAAAATGATGTTGAACTTGAAAGTTGAAGGTCGTAAATCATAATCACTCATTGGTAACGGTGTACAAGCAGGTCCGATACCTATAAAGGGAATAAAACAACTTCATAGTTTCAACTGTTACAAAATGATATTTTTTTTACTTTCAGCAAATGTACCTGAGTCCTTAAATCCCCAGATAGAAGAATTTTGTGCAACATTTTAGAGTAAAAATACAATTTTCTTAATAGGCCTACCTGTTTGTTGCAAACTTCAAAACAGACAGACAAAACAGTTTTATTCCCTTTATAGGTATCGGACCTGCTTGTACACCGTTACCCACTCATTCATGATGCGCATGTCATAATTCAAAAATTGGAAATGCCATGGTATTCATTGAGGAAAGAATTCCACTGATGACCATAATTTGTGAACAACTCTATGAAACCAACAGAGGGCGTTTTGAGCAAAATGGCTGCCGCTGTATTGGAAGTGTACAATTTGTAGGTAAAAAAACCCTGTAAAACTCACTTTTCAGATATGCTACCCAAGTTTTCCACACTTGAGATTGAAGTTCATCATAATTTGTATCCAATAACTTAAGTTTATTTAAACTCTTGGAGGATATAATCCTTTTTCCGTAATGGTCATCAGTGGAATTCTTTCCATTATTGAATGTACAGTCCTGATAAATACGCAGCAATGTGTCATAAATGAAATGTTGCAAAATGTGTTGTTTTCAGTGGTGAATTCCAAATCGTTTCAAGGATGGACTGAGTTTGATGAATGGTGTTGCTGTGCTAATGCGTGAAAGCACGATCCAAACATGTGTATTCTCATTTGCATTTTGCAACATTTCACTTCTGATTTTGCCTTTTATTCAGGAGAAATGCACATTCCATGATAACATAATCACAACAGATGACACGCATCATTGTAAAGAGGAATAATGAAGCTTTCCAATGATACCAGTTTCACCATAATAATACTAATAGATCAGTAACAAAAATATATCATCCCTCAAACTTGACTTGCAAAACCTTTTTTTGAGGGATTTATGTATCTACAAAGAATTTCCATACATTTTAACTGAATCTTATATTTCTTTTCCATAGGTGCTTTTCACTGTGTGAAAGTTTGACACTTCAAGAAAAAAAAAGGAAATAATCCAAAAGCGAAGCCTCTTAGAACTCTCAGACAAAGCTTCTCAACAACAACAGAAAAAAAACTCCACAGAAACGACTCCACTGTAAAAAGATTTTCCTCAGAGTACGTCAACAAAAGGAGCCAAGATGACTATGATTGGTGCACCAGTGAACGTGACCAATGCCATCATGGCTGGAGGTATTGCCCAGTCCCGGCTGTCACAGGAGAGGAAACAGTGGAGAAAAGCTCATCCTTTTGTGAGTATAAAATTTGTTTGGAAAAATTTGTAATAAGAGTTTGCCCTTTTAAAGGTAGTATCATACTTTGGTTTTTGTCAAAGAAATACAGATTCGTGGGCAAAAATATCAAGGAAGATACAGTAAAAGTAATCTGTAAAAATTTCAGTCCCATGCCTTGCCCACTTTTTGAGAAAACAGCGAAAAACGGCCACAGTATTTCTTAAGTGTCTTCTCTTTTATGTTTTTTTTTTTTAAAGATCAAAAAGATTTTTGGTCGTTGTTTGACTAATTTCTGGATAAAAACACCATTTCAGGCGGAAAAAAATTAACAGTATGTTTCTACCACCACCATCTTCATACTTTGGTAAGAAACCAAAACAAATTTTCACAGATTTACCTATAACTTGCAGGGTATGAAGATGGTGGTGGTAGAAACATACCGTTAAAATGTTTCCGCCTGAAATGGTGTATTTATCCAGAAATTAGTAAAACAACGACCGAAAATCTGTTTGAACTTTTAAAAGATCAAAAATAAAAGAGAACAGACTTAAGAAATACTGTGGCCGTTTTTCACTGTTTTCTCAAAAAGTGGGCACCATACAGTATATGGGACTGAAATTTTCACAGATGACTGTTACTGTATCTGTCTTGGTATTTTTGTCCGTACCAAAGTATGATATTACCTTTAAGTATGCAAATGCTGACCAAGGCTTCTTGTTATACATAGTTAAACTCAAAAGGTCAGAATGGTATTTTGAGTTTGTTTTTTTTTCTGGTAGGATATGGACTCAGGAATACACAGAAGTTCATTCTTGACAAGTATTCCACTGGATACACTCTTTAGAGGAGTTTTCATTCTCCCCCCACTTAGCCCGAAATCCAAAAAGCGCAAAGAGTGAGTTTGTAAACACGATGACGTCATTCCGGGACTTGCTACATTCACATTGCTATGGTGTTCCATTTGTGCTGTCAACACGTCGCATTTGTATGTTTTTCTGGCGTCGCAATTATAATACATGTAATACAATGCAAATTGATACAAGTAATAAACTGCTTGAAACTGCTTATCTGCAAAAAAACAATTGCGACGCCAAAAAACAAATGCGACGGCAAACAAAATGTGACGAATTGACGGCACAAATGGAACACCATACCAGTGTGAATAATAGCAAGTCCCGGAATGACGTCATCGTGTTTACAAACTCACTTTGCGCTTTTCGGATTTCGGGCAAAGTGGGGGGAGAATGAAAACTCCTCTAAAGAGTGTATCCAGTGGAATACTTGTCAAAAGTGAACCTCTGTGTATTCCTGAGTCCATATCCTACCAGAAAAAACAACAACTCAAAATACCATTCCGCCCTTTTGAGTTTGGCTTTAATAGAGGAAGAGTCCTCAGTCTCATTCCTCCCTAGGATGTGTACATTTTGCTGACCATTTTGTTTCTTTCACACTCTTTCTCTGACTGTCTTATTAGGGATTTGTTGCAAGACCCACAAAGCACGGAGATGGAACTCTGAATCTTATGAATTGGGAATGTGGTAAGTAGAGTCGCTCAAAGCTTAGACTTGTACCAAGTCAGGTTTCGTATCAGCGCCACTACGCTAGCGAGTTGCTTGTAAACCACGCTCTCTAGCAACGTTTTGCGATCCAACAAGCTGACATGGAGCAGCTGCGGACAACAGAGGGCGCGCTTGTGCAAGCAACATACAAAACTCGACTGATACAAAACTCGACTTGGTACAAGTCTACTCAAAGCTCAGTGAAATACTTGATTTTGTATTAATTATACAGTACTTCAACAACCATTTAGACCGATTGTACGACCAGTGTTTACATGCCATCATGTGACGGTGACGTACAGTGGGTATTTCGTCATATCATTTGGTGCAGAACAGGAGCGGAAACGAGCAAAGAAGACAATTATATCGTCCACATTCTTCTTTGCACATTTCCACCACTGCTCTGTGCCAAATGAGATGAAAAAAAATACGGTCTATTGGTCCTTAACATTTCTTCAAAATATAGGAACATTTCTTCAAAATATAGGAACATTTCTTCAAAATATAGGAACATTTCTTCAAAATATAGGAACATTTCTTCAAAATATAGGAACATTTCTTCAAAATATAGGAACATTTCTTCAAAATATAGGAACATTTCTTCAAAATATAGGAAGATAGAGAAATTCCCCTTCAGAAACTTTTTGTTTGAAAGCAAAGCTAAAAGCAAAGCTCTGTAAGTTGTGTCTTTAGAAGTACACAAACTGAATCGTGCGAGAAAAGACTAATTAAAACCACTTACAAACCAAACGCCACAATTTGATGCTCTGATATCGTCCTTCCTGTTTAACTCATTCTGTACTATTTGTGGAAGTAGTAATTATTTATCAAATTTGAAAGTTTGGTCGTGTAGCAGAAATGAAAGTTGTATCAGGGACCTCAAATTTCAAATGTTGTAGATATGCGAATTAATTTACAGGTTTTAATGTTGGAATGGTGCATTTTTATAATTGAAGACTGTCAGGATGGAAAGAGACATGGCATAATTAATGATGTATTCCACCAAAAATTGTTCTGGACACAGAAAACTAAGACCTGTCAAAAAATCACTGCACAAGCACAAGGGTTCTTTATAAATTAAACCTTTTAATTGTTTGTATCCTCAGCAATCCCAGGAAAGAAGGGGGTAAGTTTCTTGGTTTCTTGTTTTCATTTGTTGTTGTGTTTTGGTTTATGCAATAAAGCAGACCAGATTTCCCTGTTCATTGTTAGTGAACGATATTATCCAAAACTTTCCATTCAGCCTTAAACGTACTATTATACTTTGGTAGCATGAAATCATCCAAACAGAAATCATCACAGATTTACCTATAACTTACAGGGTATTAAGATTAAAGATGGTGATGGTAGAAACATAACTTTAACATTTTTCGGCCTGAAATGCTGTATTTATCGAGAAAAGAGTCAAACCAGTGACCACAATTATTTTTGATATTTTAAAGATCAAAAATAAAAGAGAAAATACCGTTTTTCACTGTTTTCTTAAAAAGTGGGCACCGTATGGGAATGAAATTTTCACAGACGACTGTTACTGTATCTTCCTTGATATTTTTGGCCATTAAATCTGTATTTCTTTGATAAAAACCAAAGTATGATGTTACCTTTAATGTAATTCTTTTTTACTTTTTTTGTATGGTGCTTTTCACTACCCACATTCGTCTCTGGATATTCATGGGAAGGATCCATTCATAATGTGGGTTGTAATTCCAGAGCTTAGGGAAAGAACTTCTTGCCTACATCTGAAGGTTATTCCCCTTTGAGCATTATTCTCTCTGTTATAGCTAGCCCATTTTGATTGCCGGCTAAATTTACTTATTGTGAAGCGTAGCAAGCGGAGCTATCGCCTTTCACGATCAGGGTCCAGTAGATAACGCATGCAAGTCTGTATGTACGTCAATGATACATGGTCAATTTATCTTTCAAAATTTGTCTCCAAGTCACGAAATCGTAACTGCTCTTTCAGTGAAAAAACACAACATTTGTGTTGTAACTATATTTGTTGTGCTGGTCGGTAACATGGTTTTTCATCTTAGTGCCTGTCGGAAAGGCCGAGTGCCGGCTGTCCCCGACTTGGCCGACCGGCATGGCTAGTACACTGATTCTCTCTACATATGAGATTTCTAATGAAAGTACTAACTGTAGTGTAAGAACAGCCCATCCCTCACTTGGATTATATATTTTATGTACTTAGACTAAGACCTGGATTGAATTTGTCCTTTTTTTCATTTTTACCATTTTACACTTACAGACGCCTTGGGAGAATGGTTTGTTTCAGCTAAGAATGATCTTCAAAGATGACTACCCCTCATCACCACCAAAATGTACGAGGATTTTCAATCTCTGTCAAATATTGTCACTTCTTAATAGAGATTGCTATGCAGGGCTCGAATTTCGTGAAAAAAAAGCACTGGATTGCAGGTCTAGTAACTGACACATTTTACTAGACCCGAACTTTTTTACTAGACCTGTGGCATTCAAAACTGTGCGTGTATGCAATATTGTGTTAAAAATCATCAATTTAGGCAGAATTGTGCAAGGACAACAAAATCACTACACAGCCTGACTAGTGCGATACACACTTTACTTGACTGACACTGAAATCACTTGACTCGGTCCACGGTCTAGTGGATATTTCGAGCCCTGCTAATGTGCTTCAGCATTTTTGGTTTCAAATGTGCACAAAATGCAATACATGTAGCTGTCTCCTGTCTGAAGTGAAAAAAGTCATCACCATGGTATGTAAATGTTGTGAAAACTTCTAGATTATAACGTAAAATATTGCGGTCAATTTCTTCCTCTAAGGATTGTGACCATGAGAGTTCGCACTTCTATATCGTTCGCACTTCTCGCAATTAGGTCTCTAAACTTATGAATTCTTTTCCCTTTTTTGATTTGGTAGGTAAATTTGAGCCCCCCTTATTCCATCCAAATGTGTACCCATCAGGCACGGTATGCTTGTCAATACTTGACGAGGAAAAGGACTGGAGACCGACAGTTACAATAAAACAGGTAAACAATCGGTCATCTCATTTTATGCAATCAATGTTATTCAGATCATCTGTTGACGTCTTGGGAGGCTATTAAGAGCTTTTCACACTATCCAAAATCACGGGTTTGGAACTGGATCGAACCCCGAGATTTGTTTCAACCCTTTTAACACTTGAACATTTTCAACCCCGAGCCAACCCGGGTAGGACTGCCTTGCCGGATCAAAATCAACCCTGGTAGGGAGCAGGGTTGAAAATGTCATCCCGGTTCCAATCTGCATTTTGCTCCGTGTGATCTGTGTTGTATGAGCCGGTTCACCATAAACGTAGTGTGAATGTTGCGTCTCTTTGATCCGGTTCAAAAACTTGCCGGGCTGAACCGGGGTGGATCGAAGTTGGTTTCAACACGGACCGAAAAGGAGTTAGTGTGAAAAGGCCTTAATCATCCTTACTTGCAGCTGGGTTGCTGATCTGCAAAAGAATGCTGCAAACTCACCATAATGCCAGCATTCGTGGGAGCCCTTGGCTGCCAGCCACATCAACCCATTATATGACCATGGAGCACAGCCCTAGATCAAGAGTGTTTGATTTTTGTGGAGGGAAGAAAACCGGAAAACCAGGAGAAAAACCCTTAAAAGACAGGAAAGAACCAACGCACAACTCTACTCACATATGACCTAAGCTGGGGTCGAACCCGGGCCACATTGTTAAGAGGCGAGTGCCTAAAGCACTTGCCGCTTACATGTATGCCCCCTTCAAGTGTGCTCATGATGATGCCTCATTTGTTTAATGCTATGTCTTAGCCGCTATTAAAAACGTCTGGTTGACTGTTTGTGTTTTAATTAACAGATCCTGACCGGGATTCAAGAGTTGCTCGATGCACCAAATATTAAAGATCCTGCACAAGCTGAAGCGTACACTGTGTATAGGTGAGTACTATGTACCCAGCTTACCTTAGCAGAAATTCAATCTGCTTGGACAAGATTCATAGGGCCTGGGGCAAATTTCATAAAACTGTTAAGCACAAAAAGTTGCTAAGCACAAAAACGTCTCGCCCAATAAAACAAACCACCATTGAAAATTCCATTTGATATTCATGGTCAGCGAACAACAATCACAAGTGATACACAACACGTGGAAATTTGGTTGTTAATCCTATTTTTATTAAGACAGAAATGTCATGCTTAGCAAATTTTTGTGCTTAACAGTTTTATGAAATTGGCCCCTGTTTGTTTTAATAACGCACAGGATCTCAGATCTGCGGATCCACCTCCTATGCAGGGTCTGCTAAAGTGGGATCCGGATCAGTAGAATCCATGATCCTGTGCGTTAAACAAACAGGCCCCTAATGATCCAATTACTAGTGCAAACTTCAGTGGAGAATTCATAGTGAAGCTGCAAGATCTCGCATTGCCTTCTTCAGTTTGTTGTTTTTGTCTCTTCCCAATATCAATGGTTTTTTTTTTTAGATTTGAAGCATTCAGTGTTGCAAAGTTCTTAACAAACGTTAGAAATAATGTGAGGAAATGCACATCTTTTCTCTCTGAGTCATAGAGTTAAATAAAAAACTAGAGTGCGCTTTGTATTCAATGTGCGTGCTCTCGGCACTCTGGCATGGACGCGCAGCCGCCATTTTAGTTGGGGTGACTGAGCAACCGCATTAGAGTCCAAATACGGTACCCGGATGTTACTCGACACACTGTGCGTGACGCGATGGGTATTTTATGCACAGTGCTATGCTGCGCGCTCAAACCAGGGTAAGAATATGTACGCACAATTTGAAACGGGACGCGCGCGTTTGCCTTTGTTTTGTTTTCTTTGGCGCTGGCCATGCTTGAGTGCATTACGCGCAAAGTGCACACTCTAGTTTTGTATTTAACTCTATGCTCTGAGTGTAGTTGCGGCCTTGCTTGCACTGCTCTCAGGCCCTCTATCTTATTGTGAATCACGAGCATTTTTTCTCCTTTTTTTTGTCTTTTGCAGTAACAACCGGACTGAATACGATAAGAGAATTAGAGAACAGGCCCTTCGCTTTGCCCCCAAGTGAGTCCGTCATAACCAGGTCTTACCCAGACGCCCCCCTCTTCATCACCCCTCCTGTCCCCAACCTGTCAGCATCATTTAACACCCATCTTGTATCCTTCCAACGAAAACTAAAGCATCTGTTCTTATTCTACAGCGTGGTTTTTCATTTGTTGATTTAATAATACCCATTGAGATTCGCCAATATATTCAATAGAGGGCGGTATCCCAAAGTTGCAGTCATTTTTTAGTTCAATTATTTTGATTAACTTGTCTCTGCATGTCGAATATTCATCACAAGCATAGCATTATCATAAACACCTACACAATACCTTTTATACTTTTTTTCTGATAAAAAGTGTCCAAAAGGGATTGTTGTTGTTTATTCCCATAGAATTCCATTGTGTTTGTAAGTTTTACCACTTGTAATATCGTTTGGTTTTTTGGTTTTTGTTTTTTAAAAAACAAGACAACTCAAATTTGTCACACTGGATACCAAAGAAGGGTTTTAGCCATTGCATATTGTGCAATCACATCTGGTAATGTGTAGTGATAATGCTGTGCATTTTGTTGGCAGTTTGCTAAATTTTATTGAAGAAAAAAAAACATACATGCAGGAAGCCGCCTGTCATTTGAGTATTTGTGATAAAAAAAAAAAACCTCCCAAAACTTAAACAGTTCCAAAAAGTGGATTTAAAATGCTATATTTGAAGACTATTTAAAATTTTGCAGTTAAAGAAAACTTGAAGGTGTAAGGAAGTTGAGAAACAAATGTTCGTTAACTTACGGCTTACCTCGTTAACATTTTGTTTTTCAAACTAGTGATATTGTTAAACACCAAGCAAAATCAACAAAACAAAATAGAAAATTAACAACTAAACATTACTTTCTAAACGTGTAGATAGTAACCTTTCACATTTTGTGGAATAGTTAAGTGCAAGATTAAAGGCAGAAAAATTTGAAACAATCCATTTAAAGGTAATATCATACTTTGGTTTTTGTCAAAGAAATACAGATTCATGGGCAAAAATACCAAGACAGATACAGTAACAGTCATCTGTGAAAATTTCAGTCCCATACGGTGCCCACTTTTTGAGAAATCGGTAAAAAACAGCCACAGTATTTCTTATTAAAGTCTTTTCTCTTTTTCGGTCGTTGTTTTACTACAGTAATTTCTGGATAAATACACCATTTCAGGCGGAAAAATTTTGAGGGTATGTTTCTGCCACCACCATCTTCATACCCATTACGTAAATCTGTGAACATTTCTGTTTTGGTTTCTTACCAAAGTATGATACTACCTTTAAGTCTGTTTAATCGAGAATAAATTGATGATTCTATTTGTGTATGTAGGGATTAGGGAAGGAGAATAGGGAAGTACATTGATTTGAAATACAGCATTGCTGAAGCATTCTGGAGTTGAGATTGCTAATAAGCCTTTTACAAGTTAAAATTGAACAATATCTGGTACACTGAATTCTTTCACTGTACGAAACATCAAAACCTGAATTCTCCAGACTAAAGACACTGTTGCTACATCTCATTATTCGGGGCAAGCTTTTGCTTAGTTACATAACAGACGTCTTGCACCAATGCACCGTTCATAATGGATAAGAATGGCACAAAGGAACCAGTCCATTCCAGAGATGGGTATCGCTATGCAAAATCTTGCCCCGATTCATGTGATATAGCAACAGTCTTTAGTCTGGGAAATTCAAACTGGAGTGTTTATGTGCGATGAAAGAAGTCTGTGTACCAGATACTATTCAGATTTTAACTTACAAATGGCTTATTGGTCTTCATCAAAATATCGTTCTTTTATATCATTCATTCATTCATGTAGATTCCAAGGGTATTTTTCAGATTTATTGAAAGGGAAGTGGTTATGCATGACATGTAAAATGCATTTACAACAAGTCGCTCTTTATTTTTGTTTTAGTTGTTGACCTTTGACCTACACTTTTAAAGAAGAACTGTCAATGTTTTCTTTTTTACGAAAAAAATTTGTGTGAGGAATTGATTCATTTGAAAAAAAAAAATAAACTGCTAAGGTCTAAAGTCAACAGCGCACGAGTACGCACGCGCAATACAACGCGCGTATGCTCACAATTGCGCAAGCATGGTTTGCGCGTGCGCTGTTGACTCAAGACCGACTCTCCAAAAGTCTCCCATTCCGATGTCGTTGTCTTTTAGAGAAATGTTGCATGAAAAAAGTCTATCGGGTCACTCAGTCAAAACTTTGACTTTCTCTGAGTTAGGTAGGAATTTGACCAAATTACCATTTTTTTCCATATTGACTTTCACCAAAAATGTCAATTTCAAATAATGTTTTATTGGTGTCATTACAGCATGGCATCAGATTGAACTGGCACTCATCAGGGCTAAAAGGTATTTGGAGAAAAAACACAAAACTTGTAATAAAGAACACTGATTAATTTCCAAGGTCAAAGATTAATTTCCCTGTAAGTTATTTTATAATAATAATTAAACATTTCCCCTAGCCTGCTGGTCCTATTAGTCATACAATATAACATGGTAGGATCTTTTCCTTCCTGTGCTACTTGTATATTTCATAACGAGAGCCTCTATACCTTAAAGTACAATGCCTTAAAGGTAGTATCATACTTTGGTTTGTATCAAAGAAATACAGATTCATGGGCAAAAATATCAAGACAGATACAGTAACTGTCATCTGTGAAAATTTCAGTCCCATGCGGTGCCCACTTTTTGAGAAAACAGTGAAAAACAGCCACTATTTTTGTTAAGTCTTTTCTCGTTTATTTTGATCTTTTAAAAGATCAAAGAGATTTTCGGTCGTTGTTTTACTAATTTCTGGATAAATACACCATTTCAGGCGGAAACATTTTAAGGGTAGTTTTCTACTAGCATCATCTTCATACCCTGAAAGTTATACGTAAATCTGTGAACATGTCTATTTTGGTTTCTTACCAAAGTGTGATACTACCTCTAAAGGGCCTCGTGAATTCGACCCCTGGATTATTATGACATTTTGCTTGATCCATTTGGTAGAATACGGTTGTATAGCATCACCACAGCTGTATGTAAAGATATCCAATTGTTAAAACAATTTTTACATCATAAAACAAAGGTTTTGTAATTTGTTTCTTCGAAGTCATTTTATGAATGGGTTTGACTGTTGAATATTGAAAATGTCTACTTCTTTTTTTGTAAAAAGACTTCTGGCCTTGTTTTGTTACATGTACATGTACTGTTGTATGTTTTCACTGTTGAGTATTATAAGTGTATAATGTAGGAGTCTGTTTAGGAATAGTTTCCTCTTCGTTTTTTTTCTATAAAGTTTGCTTGTATCTTACATCTCTAGGAATAGGTCTATCTGTGCCAAATTCAACTGAATTTTAGGATAGGAAATTATTAGGAATGACCGTGACAAGATTTCTTAAGGTTGTTCCTTCTTATTCTTGTTTAACTCTTGATTTTCAATAACAGGTGTTTGGATTAATTTTTTCTTTGGGGGAGTCAAAAGATGGAAACTTTTCAAAGGAAATATCTCTTTATTTGACCCCTGGTCAAGTGAAATCTTAGGCTGCATCCAAATCTGCTGGCTAGAGCTAGGTCTAGGTCTTCGCTCCATTGGAAATACGCAGAGCCGGAGACACCAAGACAATAGACCTAGCCGTAGCTCTGGAAGCCAATTTCGGACACGGCCTATATGTCTGAACTGTCTTAGGGCTCAAAATAGTACTAGCCCGGCGTACAATGTCTAGCAAAAACCACTCCGGGCTAGCTAGACTCACTTCCTTGGTTGCCCGGTGGGCTAGTAAGTCGAACCTACATGTGAAGGTATAGATCAACATATAATAATATATATGGACTAGTAAAAATCTAAATGGGCTAGTAAAATCTTAAGTAAGCTGGCCCGAACTTTGGGTTCAAAGGTCATATTGGGTCTTTTTTTTTCAGGCTCAGACTGCAAAAACTCCCAGAATATCCTTGCAGAATACCACGTTAGCAAATCTCTGGGCGAAAATTACTAGCTTGTAGCCTGCATTTTGCTAAGCTTAAACTCTTGCTGTGCAGTGGGATTTGAATGAATGTAATTAAGTCTCATAACAGATTTGGTAATTGAGTTGGAAGAACTTGTTCTTTATTCCTTTATTTATATTGGTGGTGCAAATTGCAATATAATAAAGTATTGCTATAACTCGCCCAATTATTACCAGGTAAAATGCTCACAAAGATTGGATCATTGTGCCACCCATTATGTAATAAGGAGTTTTGATGCAAAATCCAAAAGTTTCATTGTTCTCTGAATACAATTCTCGTTATTTTATAGCGTATATCTCGTGAGTTTAACATGTGACCTAACCTTCATAGCTCAGGCCTTGTTGTTACCAAACAGCAGCATTTCTCCAACTGCATGTGTTAAATTCTTTTGCCAGGCATGTAATTTAATATATTTTTTCCTACCTATAAAGCGCATGTACCAAAATGAAAAAAAGAAAAGAAGTCATAAGTGTATTTGAAATGGAATCAATTTTTTTTTTATTGGTGTCCGATGGATCTGCACTGTCTCTTACTGCATTTGGTTTATATGTGTGGGCGCCTGATGCTCCCTTATGGAAGATGTTTATATCAAAGTTTCTGTAAGGCTGGCATCTCATTTTTCGGTCAGTCATCAGACTTGTATAAAAAAAATAATGTTCATTATTAGACTTGTGCAAGTCCTTTTCTCCTGTGTCTCCTCTACCTATGTCTGAGTTAATAGTGTTAATTAAGCCAAATATACATATAAAAGCATTAAACCTGTCACAATTTCCATTAAAATCACTGTATGCTTAAAGAAGGTAATTTACAGGTTGGGTTACCTCATGTAAATGTATGTATCTATATTATAGTTTGAGATGTTATCTGTTGTGGAAATTTGGGAGCCACTACACTACATGAAAAGGGTAATATAGTGCATGAGTTGAGTTCAGTGTTGTCTCCATTTATCTTTCTTTCTCTAAGTTTGTTCCATTTTCTCTCCCATTTTCATGTTCCTTTTCTGCCTCATAATGTAAATACAGTATGTGTTGGTTATAATTATTATGCTATGTTGTCATAACAAAAGAAACCTATAAAATGTAGTACAATGTAGTCACATCTTGGGTTAATTCAGTTGGAATCTGTACGAGTATTAAGATCTTTTCAGCGGTGTATTTGTTATAACTCAATATATTTTACACCTTTGCACTCTGAGCACTCACATTATGTCCTATTATTAGTAGTTTATTGTCTTTTTTAAACAATGTTGTCTGGTTTCATAAGACGGATACCGTTTAACCTTGGCTCAAACAAGAACCAATTCAATCCCTGTTCATTTGAATGGAATAAAATCTTTTGAGGTTATTTAAATTGCATCCTTTAATGTGTACTTTGTCCCCTGTGCCAGGCGCGGTTCTACGGCTAGGGGGGGCTGTAGCCCACCCCCCCAATTTTTTTTTTGTCTAGCCCCCCCAAAAAATGCAAGTGAAAAAAAAAAATTCTTGAAAATACTGGATTTGTTCAGTTATTAAGCGCCAATTACATAAAAAAACGCGTTGTGTGGGCTATAATGTGCATGTTTTTCGACCCCTAATAAGACATAGCAGAAGCGAGTGTTAGAAGAACCCAAAATATTGGGTCTTCTAGCCCCCCCAAAAAATAATGGCTCTTCTAGCCCCCCAAAAATGTTGACTCTAGAACCGCGCCTGCCCTGTGCTACCCTTTATAGAGGTTATTCTCTATTTTGAAACAACTGCGTCCAAATTCACATTTTAAAAAGTCAAAATAGATCTGGTTTTAAAGGTAGTATCACACTTTTTTTTTTTAAAGAAGAGCATATTCATGGGCAAAAATATCAAGGAAGATACAGCCGCAGTCATTTGTGAAAACTTCAGTCCCATACGGTGCCCACCTTTTGGGAAAACGGTGAAAAACAGCCACAGTATTTCTGAAGTCTTTTCTCTTTTATTTTTGATCTTTTAAAAGATCAAAACGATTTTCGGTCGTTGTTTTACTCATTTCTTGATAAAATACACCATTTCAAGCGGAAAAATTGTAACGGTAGGTTTCTACCACCACCATCTTCATACCCTGTAAGTTCATGCGTAAATCTGTGAACATTTCTGTTTTGGTTTCTTACCAAAGTATGATACTACCTTTAAAGGAAATAATTTTGGACCTCATTTTGTGTGGAAATAAGGCGCCAGTTCAATAGCAATGGATCATGAAGGCGATCAAAGCGAGCTGATTTTGTCTCCCCCTCTTTTTCTTCTCTTTCTTAGTCTTTAGGTTCCCTCCCTATATATTGTTTTTTACCCTTTAATTTTTTTTTGCTGGAATAAAAGGGGGCGTGTGCCCACACGCCCCCTGGATCCGCCCCTGTTGTAAGTAACTTTAGTATATTGACAAGTGAACAAAGAAAAATGTACAGGAGAGGGTTTCGCACCGGCGACCTCATTTTGTGGGTGTGGTTTTCAAGAGAGGGTTAGTATGGACATGGAGGGGGACGATTGTTGAGAAAGGTTATGGGGCCAATTTCATAAAACTGTTAAGCACAAAAATTTGCTAAGCATGACATTTCTGTCTTAATAAAAACAGGGTTAACAACCAAATTTCCACGTGTTGTGTATCACTTGTGATTGTTCTTTGGCTGTTGTTCGCTGACCATGAATATCAAATGGAATTTTCAATGGCGGTTTGTTTTATTGTGCGAGACATTTTTGTGCTAAGCAACTTTTTGTGCTTAACCGTTTAATGAATTTGGCCCATGGATGCATGTTGTGTGCGCCGGCACATCGCGTATAGGGGCAGTTTGACTGAGGCAAAGGAGACGGAAAGAAAGGGGGGGGGAACAGAGTTGGGGCGGCGGCATGATGGACAAGTGCATGCATGGTTTAGGGCCTCAACTTGAACGGTTTCACTGCACTGTACAGTGGGTGGTTCGAGCATTGCTCTTGATCGATCACATGCTGTATGAGATGTTTCTCAGTCTTTCTAGTTTTTTGTAGGAGGGGCTCACCACATGTTTTGGGAGGTGAGAGTGAATATAAAAAGGAGGCTGCATAGATGGGGAAAACAATTAGTGATTAGGCACTAACATTTTTCCTCGTTAAAGCATTTACATTTATTTCAATTTGGAAATTTCTTTTTTCTCAATTAGTTGACGTGTCAGATCGTCAAAAATGAAACTATGTTTTTTGGCTGTTCCATGCACCTGTTGGATTTTTCTGTCTCGGAATGCATCAGCTGAATGGACAGTTTACACAATATAATTATATACAGAAGAATTATGCAAATGACTATAAACCATACCCTTTTATTTTATTGGCATTACAGCTGCAAAATGAAACCGCACAAAACGCAATTAAGCAAATAAATTAAACAATTGGATAAAGCAGAGAGCAAGCAAGTATAAAGTAATAAACATCATATGACGATATGGTATGGTAAAGTACACGTTGTCTGCTAAATCATCATGTTATGTACAATGCACACACATGTCCTGACAAATTCGCTGGTATCCGTTCAACGCGTACCCTGTGACCACGTGTCGACGATTACCAGTTGGTTTTTTTTTTTCACCGCGCCACGTCAACTTTGCATCAGCCATTTTCCAGTCTGCCGTGTTGTCGGTTGTGGTGAAGTGCTACTTGAAAAAGGCCAAAAAGACAACGACAAAATGAATGTTTTCCGACTCATTGGAGATCTGTCTCACTTGCTGGCCATTTTGATCCTGCTGTGGAAAATATGGAAGACGAGGTCCTGCTCAGGTGAGGTTTTTTGGGTGTACATTTTGGAGAAGAAAGTGGGGGTTCCAGTTTGTATGATGTTGACGTGTCCATAGGCCGTGTGTGGTGACCGATTTGTGTGCTAACTTACACGGTGGTTGGTACTAATGTAGTTGCCACGTTGCAAGCAGCATGGAATAGGCATAATAAGAACTTATTCCTTCATGATTGCAGTAATGATTGTGTCGACATTATTATTAACGAATAAGGCCCGGATTTCCCATTTTTTTTAGGCCCTACAATTTGTGCAAAGTAAACTTTCTTCACTGTCGTAAATACACGTCATCACATTGACTTCACCATGTTCACTGTAGTGTAGCTGTAACTGTAAGTTAGTCAGGTAGTTTAGGTCACCCAACAACACCATCCACCTTACTCAGTCCAAGATGAAATGAAGTTTGAAATAGACTGCTACCTTCATGACTCTACCTGCTTTAACAAATGTTCTTTTTCGCCCTGATCCTTAAATCTGCTATTGTTAAGTCATGTGTTTGCATTTGTTTGTTTTTGTAGGCCTAATTAATTGACCCACAACTTTTCGAGAAAAAAAAAGGAGACTTTCTGTCTTACCCTGCTTGCTGTAACTTGTGCAAGTGAAAGATCGATGTTTAAACCAGTTGCTTGTATTGAACTTGCAAACAGTATGGATTCATTGGATTAACCATTAATTTGTTTTCTTTATATGGAGGTTCCTGACGTTAAGTACACTCAGGTTAGCTGGTATGTTTTCCGGCTCGGGGTATGCAGCGTTTAGAATGCCATTGTGGTAATTTTGACAAAAAGTGTTGGGTGATTAAACGGCTGGTCATTCTTCACACTAGCGGATAAACATGCATACCCTTTACACAAATATTTTGGTGCAATACTCCCAAATTATGAATACATGTATTTGTTTCGGCAAGTGGATTGACACAAAAAGCCATCTGTTTAATGGACCATTCCAGCTTTGCGCTTTAGCCCCTGTTTGATGGACAGGCCAAAAGGGGTCCATTCTTAAACCTTGGTGAAATTAACTCAAGAACGGTTTGGACGTATCTGTTGAGTAAAGCTGTACAGTCATAACAGTACAACCAATGATTTGGTCCTAACATAACCTTTGAAAGGGGTTATGATAAAGGTAGTATCATACTTTGGTAAGAAACCAAAACAGAAATGTTCACAGATTTACGTATAACTTACAGGGTTTGAAGATGGTGGTAGAAACATACCGTTAAAATTGTTCCGTCTGAAATGGTGTATTTATCCAGAAATTAGTAAAACAACGACCGAAAATCTTTTTGATCTTTTAAAAGATTAAAAATAAAAGAGAAAAGACTTAAGAAATACTGTGGGCGTTTTTCGCTGTTTTCTCAAAAAGTGGGCACCATGAGGCTGAAATTTTCACAGATGACTGTTACTGTATCTGTCTTGATATTTATGCCCATGAATCTGTATTTCTTTGATAATAACCAATGACCAAAGTATGATATTACCTTTAAAAGCATTAGAAACTTGAATCCTGTTGTATTGAAAAGCATCCCTACTTTCTTTTCATCCCACGTCTGATTGACAGGTATCTCCGGCAAGAGTCAGATCCTGTTTGCGCTCGTCTTCACATCCCGGTACCTCGATCTCTTCACCAATTTCATCTCGCCGTACAACACGTTCATGAAGGTTGTGTACATCCTGTGTGCCTACGTCACCGTCTATTTCATCTACATCAAATTCAAGGCCACCTATGACAGCAACCACGACACGTTCCGGGTGGAGTTCCTGGTGGTCCCAGTTGGTGGCCTGGCCTTCCTTGTGAATCATGACTTCACGCCCCTCGAGGTAAGTGTCTGCATGACAAGATGTGTCACCGATAGCGAGAAGGAAAGATGGGGCCTAATAAGGCCTAATACCCCACCACTAAAACAACAAAAATATATGAGCTGTAAAGTACAACATTGTACACGCCACAGGCTCAATGAGGGAGAGGTGAGTGGCGGGCTATTCTGGAATTGAGCCGAAGATTCCTCTCTGGATGTTAAGGCATTTTTCCTTTGCCAACTGGAGCCTCCATATGAGGGAAAACCTGTGCAACTTTTGGGTGATGGAGACAAAATCTGGGCCCAGGCCTAATCTTGAGGTTAAATTGCGGTATTAACACCATGAGACACAAATTTTACTCTTCAAGTTATTGTGCTCTTTTCAGAACCACAAAACTCAAAAAAGGAGAATAATTCGACTCTCATGGTGTTACCGCAAATCCATTATCTTGTTTATTGTGCTGTCAGGGGCCTTTCTCAAAGCTCAGTTCCGGCTCCGGCTCCAGCTTCATCTCTGTTTCCATTAGCTGAAAAGATAAGTTGTGGTTTTCCATTGAAGCTGAAGATCTGTTCAAGACCTTTTCAAACCAGAGAATCTACTTCCTAACTGCAGCCAAAAGCCTCTGTTTTCATACCTGTTATTTTGAAATGGATTCACGAAGTGGAGGTGGAGCCGGAGCCAAGCTTTGAGAAAGGCCCCATACATAGTCTTAAAATCAAATTTACACCCAGTGTGGTTCGTGGTAATGTATGATTTATGATCCTGTACCCCTGTGCACGCTGTGGTCATGTGTGGTAAAGAGCCCTTATCTTGTGTGGTATGTTCGGAGCGTCATGGTTAACCCTAACCCCCTGGGGGCATTTTACTGTGTACCATCCTGAATCCTCCAGGATCTCACTTATACTCAAAATGAGAGGTACCTGAATCCTGAATCCTTCACAATCCTTCAGTGGCCCTACCTCAAAAAATGTGTTTATCCTGAATCCTTGCCACTCCTCAAGTGGTCCTCACTTGAAAATGACATTATATCCTGAATCCTCTGAAATCCTCCAAAACTACCAGAATGATTTTGGAGGATTGAGGTGGGTTAGGGTTTGGGAGGATTTATTGATTGCTTACATTGCTACATTTAAACTGATCTTCTCTCTCTGCCTTTGTTCAGATCCTTTGGACGTTCTCCATCTACCTGGAGTCTGTGGCCATCCTGCCGCAGCTCTTCATGATCAGCAAGACCGGAGAGGCCGAGACCATCACCAGCCACTACCTGTTTGCACTGGGAGCCTACCGGGCACTCTACATCGTCAACTGGGTCTACCGCTTCTACTTCGAGGGCTTCTTTGATCTGATCGCTATCGTGGCCGGCTGCGTCCAGACGATACTCTACTGCGACTTTTTCTATCTTTACATCACTAAAGGTGAGTCATCCAGGAGATTCTTGAAAAAACAACCCCCCCTATCAAACACCTTCCTTGTCCAAATCCATCACATCACATGTTCATCACAACACAAGGGTCACAGTCATGGCCATTTGTTTTCTTGAGCCCTAATCCACCTCAATACCACAGTTTACAACATGTGTTTTTCCTGCATGGTTAGTGTCAGGCCTTGAATTTGGTTCTGAAAGGGGCAAGGCCACTTTTCCATTGCAAAGGGCACTTCCATTGGAAAATCATAATGTCTATGGAAATATTTGAAGGGGACACCAAGGCCAAGAACCATGGCAACGAAGGCCATGACCTCTGTGACCTCTGTTGAATTCAAGGCTTGAAGTGTGGTATACTGAATACCACAGTGCACCACAGTGTGGTTTGTGTGGTAATGAATGGTTTGTGATCCAGTACCCCCTATGTAGAGTTGTAGACTGTGGTGAAGTGTTGCGAACAGCTCTTGTCTTGTGTGGTAGGTGCTGAGGGTTAGGATAAGAAAACCTCAACACAAGAACTGATAGCTTTGAAAAGGATGGAGTCATTGCCTTTTGAAAAATAAATTCACTATTGCCTTTTAAAAAACGAATTCACTTAGGACCTGAGTTGTGGGATCCTTAAGTGTGAAATTTGTGTCCAGTGTTTCACAGAAACCTGCCATTTGACAAATTTAGAAAGTAAAGGATGTGCTCTAAACATAGTAAATCATCTCAGATGTGTCAGGGACGCACTAAAAATCGGCACCAAAATGATATGCCGCACGATCATACATGTTTCATTTATTCAGAGTTAGTTTAAAGTGTTTAACTTTTGCTGACTTAAACGCTTCACCCTCTGATGTTAAATGACCAGCATAATTGAGAAGTCCCAGCTCAAACATGACAGCGTTTTATAATTGGCTCATCAAAGGGTTACATCCAATCAATTTTGGAGCCTACCGTTCCCTCACAAAATCTACGATCAAATGATGTAGTTGCCACTACAACTGTGGGTGTTTTTGTTCAACTTGATGCAAAAAGATGCACTTTTAAAATCGATCATTTAGCACTTTGGTGGGTTTATTGTCAAACCCATCATTTCATAACAAGGATTTTGGAATTCTGCACACACATTCTTATGCTCTCTCGTAATTGCAATTTAACTTAATTATAGGGATTCAAAGCCAAATGCAAACAGTTACTTGTGCACTCGCTGGCCCCTCAGTTTGACTACATGTAAAACACAGTTCCACTGGCACTTGTTTTCAGAACTATTTGTGGAGCCAACTGAAAAACAAATAGGCTACGACTTGGACATTTAAAGCAGTGCCAGAGTGCTGCCCACTAGAGTCAACATGGGTTGCTTTACATCAAAGTAAGCCCATTTGCTCTTACACCCAGCTGTTACATGCTTAGCTTTTAGCCGCTTCCGTCCAGCAAAATATCCCTGTCAATCCCCATTCTCTCATCTCTGACACGCTTTTGTGCATCATGGTGATTCTTCATTCATCTCACTGACCATTGTGATTCGTTTGTCCTCTTCAAATTTGAGTCTTTCAAATAATAATATGGAGAGGACGTTTGTAGTTACAGGGCAGATGCTGGTTTCCTAACCAAAATAACTCTTTTGAAAAAGTGAACGAAGAAAAATTGACTTGAGCGGGATTTGAACCAGTGTCCACCAGATACTTACTGGTGCTCTTACCAACTGAGCTATATGGTCCTATGTTGGTGGTGTCCCTAATAGTCAATTATCTTTGTTTGTTTGGCCGTCAGAAGCCATGGAATCAGTCATATATCATCATCATACATACATGTACGTACATTGCCAGTGGCTACCATTTCAGTCATCATTAACCCTAACCCTCTACACTTACCACACAATCAAGACCTGCATACCACGCATTGCCACAGTCACCACAGGGGGACTGGATCATAAACCATCACTCATTAACACTCAAACCACACTGTGGTGAAGTGTGGTATTCGGGATACCACACTTACCACAGGAAAATAAACTGTGGTACGCTGGAGTGTTAGAGTGAATCTGTCAAATTTCAATCACTGTGTAGTGCATCCTTACTACTGTATATTCTTTGACTTTGCCATGGGGCAATAGTGTGGGGAACTGTGGCCTTATGGTCTGGCGTGTCGTACTCAAGATCTTGTGGTCAATCTACAGATTGTGGGTTCGAATCCAGCCATGGACTAATGGTGCTTGCATCCTCGGCCAAGACGCTTTATCACACATTGCTCCTCCCTACCCAGGTGTTAATGGGTAGCTGATAGGGTAGAGATGGCTTTGTTTGTTTGACTAGCCCTGCGCCCTTTGTAGGCAGCTGCGGGCTGTATACTCCCCAGGGAGCTGAGATTGTTCCAGGAATGTAAATGGGCCCGATGACAAGGGATAATAATAATGTATAAAGCGTTGTGATACCTGTCATGACTGTGGCAATCACTGTACAGTGTCTTGTGCATTAAATTCCAAAAATAAAATACGTCTCCCTGTTTATGGCATTTCATTGCTGTCTGACGAGATCAATGAATAAATGAACGAATAAATTAACGATGGATTTCTGTGAATTTGTGGTAGTTAACATAAAAATTGCATGCATGCTAAGTTGTGATAGATCCCACAGGATGTACCATAGGACGTGCATGAATGTATCATATCATGATTCTATGCAGTATATGTGTTACCATATTGGTTTTTTGTGTGTCCCCCCTGCCATAAAAGAAAACAATCCTGGAGTGTTTGGGCTAAATTTTCTTTGAGTCCACAACAAATATGGTTCTTGTTTTCGAAAGATAGGCGCGACCCATCCTGACTAAAACTTGGACGAAGATAAAAAGATTTAACATGATTTTCTTTGGTTTTTTTCCCTCCTCTATACAGTTCTGCAAGGCAAGAAGCTGTCATTACCGGCATAAACCCGTTCAACCGTAGCTGGTCTTAGCATCCATGCAAACGTTATTTGGGCCATTGAGCTGGTATGTCCTCATTGACAGGTTGTTTTTGTTGTTTTTTTGATATTTCTAGTTTGCTCTCCGGTTACCGTATACAATCAATTGAATTTCCCACTATTTTTTTTTTTCTTGGTCTTTTAATATAAATTTGTAGATGTAATGTGTCACTTGCCAGTATAGTCGCTTGGTCGGTATTTAACGCAATGCAGAACGTGCCTTTGAATTTGGTTTAACAGAAGGCGTTTATTTACATATCAGCAACCAGGCTGTATATTGATGGAGATATGTGGATATGGGAATTGCTTAAATTGGTCAGTTGTTCATTTTTGTCCAAAGCCGACTGACTGTACATACAGAGTAGTGTATTATAGCTTGCATTTAAGCTGTTTGTCATAATTAATTTTCTCACAAACGCCAAGGTGCACCACTTGCCACACCTCATTTCAAATGAACTGGATTCTACATTTGAATTGTATAGCATGTATAGTCCTTCCGGCTGTGTTTGGAGTTTATTTTTATACCCTGCTGTAAGCTATTGACTAAGTAGCATTTTGGGCACATCACAATTAAAACTTCATGATTTTTACTATGGAAGGACAAGTCAACTAACTGTTCACAAAATAGACGAAGAAGTGATGGGTGAGACAGATTTGTCGGATTGGTATTCGGCTCTTGAAGTATTACGGTCTTACCCACCACTAGAAAATTTGATGATGAAATACTTGTACACCTTTAAGATACACAATGCTATGTGGAGGTAAATTAAATAAAGAGTTGTAATCACAGTGAATAGATGGAATTTGCAGATGCAACAGGGTGACCCAAACACAAAATGTCTGTCTGAACTGGGGCAAATTTTTTAAAACTGTTAAGCACAAAAATTTGCTTAGCACAAAAATGTCTCACCCAATAAATCAAACCACCATGGAAAATTCCATTTGATATTTATGGTCAGCGAACAACAGCCAAAGAACAATCACAAGTGATACACTACACACGGAAATTTGGTTGTTAACCCTGTTTTTATTATTAAAGACAGAAATGTCATGCTTAGCACATTTTTGTGCTTAACAATTTTATGAAATTGGCCCCTGGTGTAAGCAGTTTAACACCAAGCCGGGACCACGATGAGGGGGCCACAAGATTGTGGCTTCTATGAAGTATTAGCCCTGGTTTGGAAAAATGCTGCTCACATGAACAGCAGACAAAAGAACTAGACAAGAATCAAGTTCATATTGTTTAGTTTCTCCTGATATTTAGGGCAAATCTACCAAAATGTCACACAATACCCACAACAGTCTAATACCACCACAGCCTATCTTTTGTATGTTACTTTAGCACAAGTTTATGACTTCTTCCCTATTGTGTTATGTGTTGAAAACAAAATTGTAAATATGAAGACATGTCATTATTCCCTCTGGAGAAAGCTGTGCTATGCAGTCAATTTATGCGTTCAATTCCATTCAGGGGACTTTTGGAGATGGTTAATGGCACTGGCATCTGGGGTTAATGGAGTAGTCGGACAGATAATCGCCAGTTTTGAATTGTTTTTTCAAAGAAAAGGTTCCCATATCTGAAGTCATGAAATTACACGGATTTGTCTGCTGCCCCCATTTACGAAATTAAGAGAATCAGATTTTTGGGGAGCTTGCGGGCTGAGAGTCATAAAAATAGACTTTCTGTGTTCAGTGGGAGATATCAAATAAAGCGAAGTTTGTTGAGTGTTGAACATCCTCTTTAAAGATAATGGCCTCTGTGTCATATTCATACAAACACACTTTTAATGTACATTAGGATACAAGGCAAGAAAACACATCCTCGAATTCATACAAATTATGTATATAAAAACTTGAGTTTTCTTTTGCAAGTCACATTTGCACTACAGTGTAGACTGGTTTCTCTTGCAAGTTGTGTCTTGATCCAGGCCATTAACATATTCAAGATTGTTTTTGTTTACATGTGACTTGTGAAACATCTTAAATGCTAAGTAATGTCTTTTCATTGTCATTGTGCTGCTGAAAAATACCCAAAACTGTCTCCGAAAGTCTCCCTTTAGTAATATTTTTGCTAATTATCAATTTTTTTTTTTTACAAATTTATACGTGTACTTGGTTTCATGTTATTTTTGTTTTTGTTTTGCTTTGAAGTCGTGGATTGTGCTAATGGATTTTTTGCATAAAATTATAGTATTCCTTGCGCATGTGCCTTGGAATGGTATGAGCTCTTATATAATTATGTAGCTTACTGCACTAACCATGCAGTGTTATTTAGTATATTATAGTAGTTTACAATTTTCTCTTCGAATTTTTTTTTTTTGCCATAGTCTACGTATAGTTCACTTTGATTAAAATGTACAACTAAGAATGTACAGATATTTCTGGGGTAACACATACACTGTACTGGATTTGATCCTTCATAGTCTCTCTGTGTTACATATTTTGTTAATAACGTCTTCTTTAAAACACATGTGCATATTATGCAATTGTACATACATGTACCGTCCCTTGTAAGTCCAGTAAGAGGCAGAGCTATGTCACACATAGCAATGTAAAGGCAGTGAGTTGACGACAATTCGTCTTAAATTTGCTCATTTTTACGGTGTATGGTACAGAACTGTCAGAAAAATACCTTGTTGTACTACCTAGGTTTTCCTAGAATACACAGTGCATTTTGTTTGCCTCCAAGTTGAATGTAAGGCCGTGTCCTAAGTTCTTTGGCTGCTTCTATGGAAATGGCTGCGGTAACATTGGCTAGTGGCTGCCATAGGTGCGTGTTTAATTTGCGGTCGCAGCCAGAGAATTGGGACACAGCCTAAACGAGACCTAGATGAGACTTGAGGTCGATTTCACGAACCCCTGGGAACGATCGTGACTCGAGTTACGAAGGATAGGACTTAACCCATCTTATCCTGCATGTATGTGGGACTGTAATGCATTCAAGTCCCGATGTGTTTGGTGAAATCGACCCCTGACCTTTATCAATACACGGGTTTACACTTCGAAAAGTGCGCATGCGTGGAAGTGCCTCGTTTTGAAGTTGCGATCAAAATCTAAGATTGCCGCCAAGGTGTAAACCCGTGTATGGGAGACTTTTGGAGAGTCGGTCTTGAGTCAACAGCACGCGCGTAAACCATGCTTGCGCAATTGTGAGCATGGGCGCGTTGTATTGCGCGTGCGCGCGCATGCGCTGTTGACTAAGACCGACTCTCCAAAAGTCTCCCATTTTCAGTATCCAACCATTGTTGCTTCCCATCCTAACGGCCCATATTTTGATGGGGAACCTTTGCTGGAGATTCATTTTAATATCAGCATATTTATGTCCCCGTACACTACGAAAAGGACAATTTCAAACCACCAATCTTAACATGGGGTTGGGTTGCTTGGGTTTTCTTCAATTGTGTAGACACAAATGTCAAAATGGGTTTTGTAGACAAACAGGCTGAAATATTATGCCGATCAATAGCTGTATAATTCATCTGTTTGCTTGCAAACAGCATGTGAGGATTTTTGTCAAATGTTTGAACCATGGACATTATTTCTAGGCTCTGTAACAATTTAGCCCTTAAGAAAGATCATGCTGGGATCGAAACGTCAGGCCGTCCAAACTCGAATTTTATTTTAATGACCCAAGACGACTTTGTGTTGTGACTTAATGCATGTGTCGAAAAACAAACTTGTACAGTACATGTTAAAGTGTATGTTCAGTTTCTAAGGTGTGCCATTAAACTGGGAATTTTTATTTTGGATTCAAGCACATTTTGTACTGAGTACTTTTCTTTAGTTTTAAGAGTTTCTTTGGTTCACACTTATCAGTTTATATCATACTTTGGTTGGTTCAATCACACTTAAAGGTAATATCATACTTTGGTTTGTATCAAAGAATTGCAGATGCCTGTTTTTAAACACCCCTTGCCGTTTTTGCAAATTTTGGCCTATTTTTGATATTTTCTGAAATCATTTCTATTGCCTTCTTAGACACCAATATTGCTGTTTTTATGCTTGAAAGTTGTTTCTTTCACCTGTAGACGTCCATTAGGATCTTGTGGAACAATTTTAGAAAAAGTCATTTTTGGCCAAAATTGGCAAAAACGGCAAGGGGTACCCCTTGCCGTATAACTACCATCAATCCCAGATAGGCCTCATACGTATATCTACCATCAATCAAACACAGGCTATCTATCATCAATCACAAACAGGCTTCATACGTACATCTACCATCAATCACACACATGCTGCATACGTATAGCTACCATCAATCACAGACAGGCCTCATACGTATATCTACCATCAATCACAGACAGGCCTCATACGTATATCTACCATCAATCACAGACAAGCCTCATACGTATATCTACCATCAATCACAAACAGGCTTCATGTGTACAGCTACCATCAATTACACACATGCTGCATACGTATATCTACCATCAATCACAGACAGGCCTCATACGTATATCTACCATCAATCACAAACAGGCTTCATGTGTACAGCTACCATCAATTACACACGGCAAGGGGTAATATTGCTGTTTTTATGCTTGAAAGTTGTTCCTTTACTTGTAGACATCAATAAGGACCTTCTGGATCAATTTTAGAAAAAGTCATTTTGTTGCCAAAATTGGCAAAAACGGCAAGGGCCCTTGCCGTTTTTGCCAATTTTGGCCTATTTTTGATATTTTCTGAAATCATTTCTATTGCCTTCTAAGACACCAATATTGCTGTTTTTATGCTTGAAAGTTGTTTCTTTCACTTGTAGACATCCATTAGGACCTTCTGGAACAATTTTAGAAAAGTAGTTTTGTTTCCAAAATTGACAAAAACGGCAAGGGGTACGTACCCCTTGCCGTATAGCTACCATCAATCACAGACAGACCTCATACGTATATCTACCATCAGTCACAAACAGGCTTCATGTGTACAGCTACCATCAATCACAGACAGGCCTCATACGTACATCTACCATCAATCACAAACAAGCCTCATACGTATATGTACCATCAATCACAGACAAGCTTCATACGTATATCTACCATCAATCACACACAGGCTGCATACGTATAGCTACCATCAATCACAGACAGGCCTCATACGTATATCTACCATCAATCACAAACAGGCTTCATGTGTACAGCTACCATCAATCACAGACAGGCCTCATACGTATATCTATCATCAATCACAAACAGCCCTCATACGTATATCTATCATCAATCACAAACAGGCTTCATGTGTACAGCTACCATCAATCACACACAGGCTGCATACGTATATCTATCATCAATCACAAACAGGCCTCATGCGTATATCTATCATCAATCACAAACAGGCCTCATACGTATATCTATCATCAATCACAAACAGGCTTCATGTGTACAGCTACCATCAATCACAGACAGGCCTCATACGTATATCTATCATCAATCACAAACAGGCCTCATACGTATATCTATCATCAATCACAAACAGGCCTCATACGTATATCTATCATCAATCACAAACAGCCCTCATACGTATATCTATCATCAATCACAAACAGGCCTCATACGTATATCTATCATCAATCACAGACAGGCCTCATACGTATATCTATCATCAATCACAAACAGCCCTCATACGTATATCTATCATCAATCACAAACAGCCCTCATACGTATATCTATCATCAATCACAGACAGGCCTCATGCGTATATCTATCATCAATCACAGACAGGCTGCATACGTATATCTATCATCAATCACAAACAGGCCTCATACGTATATCTATCATCAATCACAGACAGGCCTCATACGTATATCTATCATCAATCACAAACAGCCCTCATACGTATATCTATCATCAATCACAGACAGGCCTCATGCGTATATCTATCATCAATCACAGACAGGCTGCATACGTATAGCTACCATCAATCACAGACAGGCTGCATACGTATAGCTACCATCAATCACAAACAGGCTTCACGTGTACAGCTACCATCAATTACACACGGCAAGGGGTAATATTGCTGTTTTTATGCTTGAAAGTTGTTCCTTTACTTGTAGACATCAATAAGGACCTTCTGGATCAATTTTAGAAAAGGTCATTTTTTGGGAAAAATTTGCAAAAACGGCAAGGGACCCTTGCCGTTTTTGCAAATTTTGGGGAATTTTGTATTTTGGATTCAAGCACATTTTGTACCGAGTACTTTTCTTTAGTTTTAAGAGTTTCTTTGGTTCACACTTATCAGTTTATATCAAACTTTGGTTGGTTCAATTACACTAAAAGGTAATATCATACTTTGGTTTGTGTCAAAGAATTGCAGATGCCTGTTTTTAAACACCCCTTGCCGTTTTTTGCAAATTTTGGCCTATTTTTGATATTTTCTGAAATCGTTTATATTGCCTTCTAAGACACCAATATTGCTGTTTTTATGCTTGAAAGTTGTTTCTTTCACTTGTAAACATCCATTAGGACCTTCTGGATCAATTTAAGAAAAAGTCATTTTTTGGCCAAAATTGGCAAAAACCGCAAGGGACCATCAATCACAGACAGGCCTCATACGTATATCTACCATCAATCACAAACAGGTTCATGTGTACAGCTACCATCAATTACACACGGCAAGGGGTAATATTGCTGTTTGTATGCTTCAAAGTTGTTCCTTTACTTGTAGACATCAATAAGGACCTTCTGGATCAATTTTAGAAAAAGTCATTTTTTTGCCAAAATTGGCCTATTTTTGAAATTTTCTGAAATCAATTCTATTGCCTTCTAAGACACCAATATTGCTGTTTTTATGCTTGAAAGTTGTTCCTTTACTTGTAGACATCAATGAGGACCTTCGGGATCAATTTTAGAAAAAGTAATTTTTTGGCCAAAATTGGCCTATTTTTGTTATTTTCTGAAAATAAATACGTACATCGACCATCAATCACACTGAAGCTTCATACGTATATCTACCATCAATCACAGACAAGCCTCATACGTATATCTACCATCAATCACAGACAGGCCTCATACGTATATCTACCATCAATCACACGCTTCATACGTACATCTACCATCAATCACAGACAGGCCTCATACGTATATGTACCATCAATCACAGACAGGCCTCATACGTATATCTACCATCAATCACACACAGGCTGCATACTTATAGTTATACCATCAATCACAGACAGGCCTCATACGTATATCTACCATCAATCACACGCTTCATACGTACATCTACCATCAATCACAGACAAGCCTCATACGTATATCTACCATCAATCACAGACAGGCCTCATACGTATATCTACCATCAATCACAGACAAGCCTCATACGTATATCTACCATCAATCACACACAGGCTGCATACTTATAGTTATACCATCAATCACAGACAGGCCTCATACGTATATCTACCATCAATCACACGCTTCATACGTACATCTACCATCAATCACAGACAAGCCTCATACGTATATCTACCATCAATCACAGACAGGCCTCATACGTATATCTACCATCAATCACAGACACAGGCCTCATACGTATATCTACCATCAATCACACACAGGCTGCATACGTATGGATGTAGTTATACCATCAATCACAGACAGGCCTCATACGTATATCTACCATCAATCACAAACAGCTAGGCTTCACGTGTACAGCAACCATCAGTTACACACGGCAAGGGGTAATATTGCTGTTTTTATGCTTGAAAGTTGTTCCTTTACTTGTAGACATCAATAAGGACCTTCTTGAACAATCAATTTTTTGGGCAAAATTGGCAAAAACGGCAAGGGGTACCCCTTGTCATTTTTGTAATTTTTGGCCAAAAATTGACATTTTTCCAAAGTGTTCTAAATCAAGGGAAAGGGTACCTCAGACCACAAGGAACGCATTTCTGGTATGAAACTGGTTTATTTCTCATTTGCTAGGGTAATTGAATCGAATTGAGAACATTTGATTTTTCACAAAAAATTGAAAAAAGGCAAGAACCCCTTGCCGTTTATGCCATTTTTCGCCAAAAATTTACATTTCTCCAAAGTGTTCTAAATTAAGGGAAAAGTAAACCGACCACATAGAACCCATTTCTGGTATAAAAACTGATTTATTTCTCATCTGCTAGGGGAATTCGATCAATTTGAGAACATTTGATTTTTCACTAAAAATTGAAAAATTTTTGTCGTTTTTGTAATTTTTGGCAAAAAATTGACATTTTTCCAAAGTGTTCCAAATCAAGGGAAAGGGTACGTCAGACCACATATAACCCATTTCTGGTATAAAAACTGGTTTATTTCTCATCTACGAGGAGAATTGAATCAACCACACACGGGCTGTATAGTTATGATCAATCACCGTTAGGCTTCATACGTATATCTATATCGCCAATCACACACAGGCTTCCATGATACGCATAGCTACGGTCAATCACAGACAAGCTTCATACGTATAGCTACAATCAATCACAAACAGGCCTCATAGGCATAGCTACCGTCAATCTCACACAAGCTTCATACGTATAAGAAGGTACAATAAATTTCAGGACATTTTTCCAAAGTGCTCTAAATCAATGGAAAAGGTACCTCAGACCGCATAGAACCCATTTCTAGTATAAAACCTGGTTTATTTCTCATGTCCTAGGGGAATTTAATCAATTGAGAACATTTGATTTTTCACCAAAAATTGAAAAAATGGCAAGGGCTTGCCGTTTTTGCAAATTTTGGCCAAAAAATTACTTTTTCTAAAATTGATCCAGAAGGTCCTAATGGATGTCTACAAGTGAAAGAAACAACTTTCAAGCATAAAAACAGCAATATTGGTGTCTTAGAAGGCAATGCGATTTCAGAAAATATCCAAAATAGGCCAAAATTTGCAAAAAAAGGCAAGGGGTACCCCTTGCCGTTTTTGCCAATTTTGGCCAAAAAATGACTTTTTCTAAAATTGTTCCAGAAGGTCCTAATGGATGTCTACAAGTGAAAGAAACAACTTTCAAGCATAAAAACAGCAATATTGGTGCCTTAGAAGACAATAGAAACGATTTCAGAAAATATCCAAAATAGGCCAAAATTTGCAAAAACGGCTAGGGGTCAGTACCCCTTGCCGTTTTTGCAAATTTTGGCTTTTGCCTTTTAAGACACCAATATTGCTGTTTTTATGCTTGAAAGTTGTTTCTTTCACTTGTAGACATCCATTAGGACCTTCTGGAACAATTTTAGAAAAAGTAATTTTTTGGCCAAAATTGGCAAAAACGGCAAGGGGCACGTACGTACCCCTTGCCGTTTTTGCCAATTTTGCCAATGTTGGCCTATTTTGGATATTTTCTGAAATCGTTTCTATTGCCTTCTAAGACACCAATATTGCTGTTTTTATGCTTGAAAGTTGTTTCTTTCACTTGTAGACATTCATTAGGACCTCTTTTTTTTTGCCAAAAATGGTAGATGTATACATGAAGCGTGTGTGATTGATGGTAGATATACGTATGAGGCCTGTCTATGATTGATGATAGATATACGTATGAGGCTTGTCTATTGATGGTAGATATACGTATGAAGCTTGTCTGTGATTGATGGTAGATATACGTATGAGGCTTGTCTGTGATTGATGGTAGATGTACGTATGAAGCTTGAATGTGATTGATGGTAGATGTACGTATGAAGCTTGTCTGTGATTGATGGTAGATATACGTATGAGGCCTGTCTGTGATTGATGGTAGATATACGTATGAGGTTTGTCTGTGATTGACGGTAGATATACGTATGAGGCTTTTCTGTGATTGATGGTAGATATACGTATGAGGCTTGTCTGTGATTGATGATAGATATACGTATGAGGCTTGTCTGTGATTGATGGTAGATATACGTATGAGGCTTTTCTGTGATTGATGGTAGATATACGTATGAGGCCTGTCTGTGATTGATGGTAGATATACGTATGAAGCTTGTCTGTGATTGATGGTAGATATACGTATGAGGCTTGTCTGTGAATGATGGTAGATATACGTATGAGGCCTGTCTGTGATTGATGGTAGATATACGTATGAAGCTTGTCTGTGATTGATGGTAGATATACGTATGAGGCTTGTCTGTGATTGATGGTAGATATACGTATGAAGCTTGAGTGTGATTGATGGTAAATATACGTATGCAGCCTGTGTACTGTGATTGATGGTAGATATACGTATGAAGCTTGTCTGTGATTGATGGTAGATATACGTATGAAGCTTGTCTGTGATTGATGGTAGATATACGTATGAAGCTTGTCTGTGATTGATGGTAGATATACGCATGAGGCCTGTCTGTGATTGATGATAGATATACGTATGAAGCTTGTCTGTGATTGATGGTAGATGAACGTATGAGGCCTGTCTGTGATTGATGGTAACTATATACGTATGCAGCCTGTGTGAGTGATTGATTGTAGCTATACGTATGAAGCTTGTCTGTGATTGATGGTAGATATACGTATGAGGCTTGTCAGTGATTGATGGTAGATATACGTATGAGGCCTGTCTGTGATTGATGATAGATATACGTATGAAGCTTGTCTGTGATTGATGGTAGATGTACGTATGAGGCTTGTCTGTGATTGATGGTAGATATACGTATGAGGCTTGTCTGTGATTGATGATAGATATACGTATGAAGCTTCTCTGTGATTGATGGTAGATATACGTATGAGGCTTGTCTGTGATTGATGGTAGATATACGTATGAAGCTTGAGTGTGATTGATGGTAAATATACGTATGCAGCCTGTGTGAGTGATTGATTGTAGATGTACGTATGAAGCGTGTGTGATTGATGGTAGATATATACGTATGAGGACTGTCTGTGATTGATGGTAGATATACGTATGAAGCTTGTCTGTGATTGATGGTAGATATACGTATGAGGCTTGTCTGTGATTGATGGTAGATATACGTATGAAGCTTGAGTGTGATTGATGGTAAATATACGTATGCAGCCTGACATGTGTACTGTGATTGATTGTAGATATACGTATGAAGCTTGTCTGTGATTGATGGTAGATATACGTATGAAGCTTGTCTGTGATTGATGGTAGATATACGTATGAGGCCTGTCTGTGATTGATGGTAGATATACGTATGAAGCTTGTCTGTGATTGATGGTAGATATACGTATGAAGCTTGTCTGTGATTGATGGTAGATATACATATGAAGCTTGTCTGTGATTGATGGTAGATATACGCATGAGGCCTGTCTGTGATTGATGATAGATATACGTATGAAGCTTGTCTGTGATTGATGGTAGATGTACGTATGAGGCCTGTCTGTGATTGATGGTAACTATACGTATGCAGCCTGTGTGAGTGATTGATTGTAGATGTACGTATGAAGCGTGTGTGATTGATGGTAGATATACGTATGAGGCCTGTCTGTGATTGATGGTAGCTATACGTATGAAGCTTGTCTGTGATTGATGGTAGATATACGTATGAGGCTTGTCAGTGATTGATGGTAGATATACGTATGAGGCCTGTCTGTGATTGATGCTAGATATACGTATGAGGCTTGTCTGTGATTGATGATAGATATACGTATGAAGCTTGTCTGTGATTGATGGTAGATATACGTATGAGGCTTGTCTGTGATTGATGGTAGATATACGTATGAAGCTTGAGTGTGATTGATGGTAAATATACGTATGCAGCCTGTGTGAGTGATTGATTGTAGATGTACGTATGAAGCGTGTGTGATTGATGGTAGATATATACGTATGAGGACTGTCTCTGATTGATGGTAGATATACGTATGAAGCTTGTCTGTGATTGATGGTAGATATACGTATGAGGCTTGTCTGTGATTGATGGTAGATATACGTATGAAGCTTGAGTGTGATTGATGGTAAATATACGTATGCAGCCTGTGTACTGTGATTGATGGTAGATATACGTATGAAGCTTGTCTGTGATTGATGGTAGATATACGTATGAAGCTTGTCTGTGATTGATGGTAGATATACGTATGAGGCCTGTCTGTGATTGATGGTAGATATACGTATGAAGCTTGTCTGTGATTGATGGTAGATATACGTATGAAGCTTGTCTGTGATTGATGGTAGATATACGTATGAAGCTTGTCTGTGATTGATGGTAGATATACGCTTGAGGCCTGTCTGTGATTGATGGTAGATATACGTATGAGGCTTGTCTGTGATTGATGGTAGATATACGTATGAGGCTTGTCTGTGATTGATGATAGATATACGTATGAAGCTTGTCTGTGATTGATGGTAGATATACGTATGAGGCTTGTCTGTGATTGATGGTAGATATACGTATGAAGCTTGAGTGTGATTGATGGTAAATATACGTATGCAGCCTGTGTGAGTGATTGATTGTAGATGTACGTATGAAGCGTGTGTGATTGATGGTAGATATATACGTATGAGGACTGTCTGTGATTGATGGTAGATATACGTATGAAGCTTGTCTGTGATTGATGGTAGATATACGTATGAGGCTTGTCTGTGATTGATGGTAGATATACGTATGAAGCTTGAGTGTGATTGATGGTAAATATACGTATGCAGCCTGTGTACTGTGATTGATTGTAGATATACGTATGAAGCTTGTCTGTGATTGATGGTAGATATACGTATGAAGCTTGTCTGTGATTGATGGTAGATATACGTATGAGGCCTGTCTGTGATTGATGGTAGATATACGTATGAAGCTTGTCTGTGATTGATGGTAGATATACGTATGAAGCTTGTCTGTGATTGATGGTAGATATACATATGAAGCTTGTCTGTGATTGATGGTAGATATACGCATGAGGCCTGTCTGTGATTGATGATAGATATACGTATGAAGCTTGTCTGTGATTGATGGTAGATGTACGTATGAGGCCTGTCTGTGATTGATGGTAACTATACGTATGCAGCCTGTGTGAGTGATTGATTGTAGATGTACGTATGAAGCGTGTGTGATTGATGGTAGATATACGTATGAGGCCTGTCTGTGATTGATGGTAGCTATACGTATGAAGCTTGTCTGTGATTGATGGTAGATATACGTATGAGGCTTGTCAGTGATTGATGGTAGATATACGTATGAGGCCTGTCTGTGATTGATGCTAGATATACGTATGAGGCTTGTCTGTGATTGATGATAGATATACGTATGAAGCTTGTCTGTGATTGATGGTAGATATACGTATGAGGCTTGTCTGTGATTGATGGTAGATATACGTATGAAGCTTGAGTGTGATTGATGGTAAATATACGTATGCAGCCTGTGTGAGTGATTGATTGTAGATGTACGTATGAAGCGTGTGTGATTGATGGTAGATATATACGTATGAGGACTGTCTGTGATTGATGGTAGATATACGTATGGCTTGTCTGTGATTGATGGTAGATATACGTATGAGGCTTGTCTGTGATTGATAGATATACGTATGAAGCTTGAGTGTGATTGATGGTAAATATACGTATGCAGCCTGTGTACTGTGATTGATGGTAGATATACGTATGAAGCTTGTCTGTGATTGATGGTAGATATACGTATGAAGCTTGTCTGTGATTGATGGTAGATATACGTATGAGGCCTGTCTGTGATTGATGGTAGATATACGTATGAAGCTTGTCTGTGATTGATGGTAGATATACGTATGAAGCTTGTCTGTGATTGATGGTAGATATACGTATGAAGCTTGTCTGTGATTGATGGTAGATATACGCTTGAGGCCTGTCTGTGATTGATGGTAGATATACGTATGAGGCTTGTCTGTGATTGATGGTAGATGTACGTATGAGGCCTGTCTGTGATTGATGGTAACTATACGTATGCAGCCTGTGTGAGTGATTGATTGTAGATGTACGTATGAAGCGTGTGTGATTGATGGTAGATATACGTATGAGGCCTGTCTGTGATTGATGGTAGCTATACGTATGAAGCTTGTCTGTGATTGATGGTAGATATACGTATGAGCTTGTCAGTGATTGATGGTAGATATAGGCCTACGTATGAGGCCTGTCTGTGATTGATGGTAGATATACGTATGAGGCTTGTCTGTGATTGATGATAGATATACGTATGAAGCTTGTCTGTGATTGATGGTAGATATACGTATGAGGCTTGTCTGTGATTGATGGTAGATATACGTATGAAGCTTGAGTGTGATTGATGGTAAATATACGTATGCAGCCTGTGTGAGTGATTGATTGTAGATGTACGTATGAAGCGTGTGTGATTGATGGTAGATATATACGTATGAGGACTGTCTGTGATTGATGGTAGATATACGTATGAAGCTTGTCTGTGATTGATGGTAGATATACGTATGAGGCTTGTCTGTGATTGATGGTAGATATACGTATGAAGCTTGAGTGTGATTGATGGTAAATATACGTATGCAGCCTGTGTACTGTGATTGATGGTAGATATACGTATGAAGCTTGTCTGTGATTGATGGTAGATATACGTATGAAGCTTGTCTGTGATTGATGGTAGATATACGTATGAGGCCTGTCTGTGATTGATGGTAGATATACGTATGAAGCTTGTCTGTGATTGATGGTAGATATACGTATGAAGCTTGTCTGTGATTGATGGTAGATATACATATGAAGCTTGTCTGTGATTGATGGTAGATATACGCATGAGGCCTGTCTGTGATTGATGATAGATATACGTATGAAGCTTGTCTGTGATTGATGGTAGATGTACGTATGAGGCCTGTCTGTGATTGATGGTAACTATACGTATGCAGCCTGTGTGAGTGATTGATTGTAGATGTACGTATGAAGCGTGTGTGATTGATGGTAGATATACGTATGAGGCCTGTCTGTGATTGATGGTAGCTATACGTATGAAGCTTGTCTGTGATTGATGGTAGATATACGTATGAGGCTTGTCAGTGATTGATGGTAGATATACGTATGAGGCCTGTCTGTGATTGATGCTAGATATACGTATGAGGCTTGTCTGTGATTGATGATAGATATACGTATGAAGCTTGTCTGTGATTGATGGTAGATATACGTATGAGGCTTGTCTGTGATTGATGGTAGATATACGTATGAAGCTTGAGTGTGATTGATGGTAAATATACGTATGCAGCCTGTGTGAGTGATTGATTGTAGATGTACGTATGAAGCGTGTGTGATTGATGGTAGATATATACGTATGAGGACTGTCTGTGATTGATGGTAGATATACGTATGGCTTGTCTGTGATTGATGGTAGATATACGTATGAGGCTTGTCTGTGATTGATAGATATACGTATGAAGCTTGAGTGTGATTGATGGTAAATATACGTATGCAGCCTGTGTACTGTGATTGATGGTAGATATACGTATGAAGCTTGTCTGTGATTGATGGTAGATATACGTATGAAGCTTGTCTGTGATTGATGGTAGATATACGTATGAGGCCTGTCTGTGATTGATGGTAGATATACGTATGAAGCTTGTCTGTGATTGATGGTAGATATACGTATGAAGCTTGTCTGTGATTGATGGTAGATATACGTATGAAGCTTGTCTGTGATTGATGGTAGATATACGCTTGAGGCCTGTCTGTGATTGATGGTAGATATACGTATGAGGCTTGTCTGTGATTGATGGTAGATGTACGTATGAGGCCTGTCTGTGATTGATGGTAACTATACGTATGCAGCCTGTGTGAGTGATTGATTGTAGATGTACGTATGAAGCGTGTGTGATTGATGGTAGATATACGTATGAGGCCTGTCTGTGATTGATGGTAGCTATACGTATGAAGCTTGTCTGTGATTGATGGTAGATATACGTATGAGCTTGTCAGTGATTGATGGTAGATATAGGCCTACGTATGAGGCCTGTCTGTGATTGATGGTAGATATACGTATGAGGCTTGTCTGTGATTGATGATAGATATACGTATGAAGCTTGTCTGTGATTGATGGTAGATATACGTATGAGGCTTGTCTGTGATTGATGGTAGATATACGTATGAAGCTTGAGTGTGATTGATGGTAAATATACGTATGCAGCCTGTGTGAGTGATTGATTGTAGATGTACGTATGAAGCGTGTGTGATTGATGGTAGATATATACGTATGAGGACTGTCTGTGATTGATGGTAGATATACGTATGAAGCTTGTCTGTGATTGATGGTAGATATACGTATGAGGCTTGTCTGTGATTGATGGTAGATATACGTATGAAGCTTGAGTGTGATTGATGGTAAATATACGTATGCAGCCTGTGTACTGTGATTGATGGTAGATATACGTATGAAGCTTGTCTGTGATTGATGGTAGATATACGTATGAAGCTTGTCTGTGATTGATGGTAGATATACGTATGAGGCCTGTCTGTGATTGATGATAGATATACGTATAAAGCTTGTCTGTGATTGATGGTAGATATACGTATGAGGCTTGTCGATCTGTGATTGATGGTAGATATACGTATGAAGCTTGTCTGTGATTGATGGTAGATATATACGTTTATGAGGCTTGTCTGTGATTGATGGTAGATATACGTATGAAGCTTGTCTGTGATTGATTGTAGATATACGTATGAGGCCTGTCTGTGATTGATGATAGATATACGTATGAAGCTTGTCTGTGATTGATGGTAGATATATACGTTTATGAGGCTTGTCTGTGATTGATGGTAGTTATACGTATGAGGCTTGTCTGTGATTGATGGTAAATATACGTATAGCTTGTCTGTGATTGATGGTAGATATACGTATGAAGCTTGTCTGTGATTTATGGTAGATGTACGTATGAAGCTTGTCTGTGATTGATGGTAGATTTACGTATGAAGCTTGTCTGTGATTGATGGTAGATGGTAGAAAAACGCTCATTTTGAATAAAATATACTCAAAGCACAATAGGGATTATCTCAATGAAAGTGATTTTTATTTGGCACATTGTAATTACTTCACTGAGAACACAACTACACCTGTATAATGATTTAACACGTCAATTAAGGGAAACTAACATTAGAAATGACCAGATGATAAAATGACATACTAAATCACGTTATCTTGTAAATAATCAATATTGGTGTCTTAAAATGCAATGGAATTGATTTCATTTTCAGTACCCTGTACTGGGGGCCGGGGAACTACTGGGGAAACTATTCATACTGGGGGAACTACTGGGAGCACTACTGGGGGCACTACTCCACACTGGGGGAACTAATGGGGGGCACTACTCCATACTGGGGGAACTACTGGGGGAACTACTGGGGGAACTACTGGGGGAACTACTCCATACTGGGGGAACTACTGGGGGAACTACTCCATACTGGGGGCACTTCTGGGGGAACTACTCCATAGGGGAACTACTGGGGGCACTACTGGGGGAACTACTCCATACTGGGGGAACTACTGGGAGCACTACTCCATACTGGGGGAACTACTGGGGGCACTACTGGGGGCACTACTCCATACTGGGGGAACTACTGTGCCTACTGGGGAACTACTTGGGCACTACTGGGGGAACTACTTCATACTGGGGGCACTACTGGGGGCACTACTGGGGGAACAACTCCATACTGGGGGAACTACTGGGGGCACTACTCCATACTGAGGGAACTACTGGGGGCACTACTGGGGGCACTTCTGGGGGAACTACTCCATACTGGGGGCACTACTGGGGGAACTACTCCATACTGGGGGAACTTCCCCTAGCAGATGAGAAATAAACCAGTTTTTATACCAGAAATGGGTTCTATGTGGTCTGACGTACCCTTTCCCTTGATTTAGAACACTTTGGAAAAATGTCAATTTTAGGCCAAAAATGACAAAAACGACAAGGGGTTCCCCTTGCCGTATAGCTATCATCAATCACACACTGGCTTTATACATAATAGCTACCATCAATCACAGACAGACCTCATACGTATATCTACCATCAATCACAGACAGGCCTCATACGTATATCTATTATCTACCATCAATCACAAACGGGCTTCATGTGTACAGCTACCATCAATTACACACGGCAAGGGGTAATATTGCTGTTTTTATGCTTGCAAGTTGTTCCTTTACTTGTAGACATCAATAAGGACCTTCTGGAACAATTTTAGAAAAAGTCATTTTTTGGCAAAAATTGGCAAAAACGGCAAGGGGTACCCCTTGCCGTTTTTGCAAATTTTTGCCTATTTTGGATTATTTTCTGAAATCATTTCTATTGCCTTCTAAGACAGCAATATTGCTGTTTTTATGCTTGAAAGTTGTTTCTTTCACTTGTAGACATCCGTTAGGACCTTCTGGAACAATTTTAGAAAAAGAAACTTTTTGGCCAAATTTGGAAAAAACGGCAAGGGGTTCCCTTACCGTATAGCTACCATCAATCACACACGCTTCATGTGTACAGCTACCATCAATCATAAACAGGCTTCATGTGTACAGCTACCATCAAGGGGTACCCTTACCGTATAGCTACCATCAATCACACACAGGCTGCATACGTATAGCTACCGTCAATCACAGACAGGCCTCAAACGTATATCTTCCATCAATCACAAACAGGCTTCATGTGTACAGCTACCATCAATTACACACGGCAAGGGGTAATATTGCTGTTTTTATGCTTGAAAGTTGTTTCTTTCACTTGTACACATCAAAAAGGACCTTCTGGATCAATATTAAAAAAAGTCATTTCTTGGCCAAAATTGACAAAAATGGCAAGGGTAGGCCTACGTATCTGGATGATTAGGATCACTTTGGGAAAAAGTAAATTTTGGGCCAAAAATGACAAAAACGACAAAGGGTACGTACCCCTTGCCAATTTTTAATTTTTTGATGAAAAATCATATGTTCTGAAACTGCTTAAAATCACCTCGCAAATGCGAAATAGACCTGTTTTTAAACTAGAAATGGGTTCTTTGAGGTCTAAGACACCTTTCTGGATGATTCGGATCACTTTGGAAAAAAGTCAATGTTGGGCTTAAAATGACAAAAACGACAAAAACGACAAAAACGAATACATTTTTTAATTTTTGATGAAAAATCAAATGTTCTGAAAATGCTTTAATTCTCCTCGCAGATGTGAAATAGACCTGTTTTTAAACTAGAAATGGGTTCTTTATTGGTCTAAGACACCTATCTGGATGATTGGGATCGCTTTGAAAAGAAAGTAAATTTTGAGCCAAAAATGACAAAAACGACTAGGGGTATAACCCCTTGCCAATTTTTCATTTTTTGGATGAAAAATCAAATGTTCTGAAACGGCTTAAAATCACCTCGCAAATGCGAAATAGACCTGTTTTTAAACTAGAAATGGGTTCTTTGAGGTCTAAGACCTATCTGGATGATTCGGATCACTTTGGAAAAAAGTAAATTTTGGGCCAAAAATGACAAAAACGACAAGGGGTAACCCTTTGCCAATTTCTCGATTTTTTATGAAAAATCAAATGTTCTGAAACTGATGTTAGCTCTACGTATGATGCCTCTGTGGGGTTGCTGTTAACTATACATATGAAGCCTCTGTGTGGTTGCTGCATGGGGAAAAGTAAATTTTTTGGCAAATTTCTTTTTCTAGTTGATCCAGAAGGTCCTAATGGATGTCTACAAGTGAAAGAAACAACTTTCAAGCATAAAAACAGCAGTATTAGCGTCTTAGAAAGGCATTAGAAATGATTTCAGAACATATCAAAACTAGCCCAAAATAGGCAAAAACTGCCTACCCCTTATCGTTTTTGCCAATTTCGGCCAAAAAAATTACTTTTTCTTAAATTGATCCAGAAGGCCCTCATAGATGTCTACAAGTAAAAGGTGCAAGTTTCAAGCTTAAAAACAGCAATAGTTGTGTCTTAGAAGGCAACAGAAATGATTTCAGAACATATAAAAATTAGCCAAAAATAGGCAAATCTTGCGTTTTTTGCCAATTTTGGCCAAAAATTCTTTTTTATAAAACTGATGCAGAAGCTCCTAATTGATGTCTACAAGTGAAATGAACAACTTTCAAGCATATAGAGCAATGTTATTGTCTTATTCGACACACAAAATACAACTTGAAACAAAGTTTTGACTTTTAGGCAGAGCTCTTTGCACCGCAATATTTCTTTATTCAAGAAATGTTCTTTAGTCAGAGTGTAAATTACAATAATAATGAATTAATGAAACTACACTGATGTTTTCCACTGTTGGCACATACGGTTGGAAAGGGAAGTCCCCTTAGAGTTGAGTTGTAACAATGAACTAATCTGTAAACATTGTTTATGGGAAAATTCTAAGTCTTCTTAACAGATTGTTAATTAATTTGAATTGAGGCACTGTTATGGCACCCCTTGCCGTTTTTGTAAATTTTTGACCCAAAAATTTAATTTTACAAATGTCTGAGAAATCACTTTAACAGGTCCCCAGGAGTATAAGGTCACATTTACAGCATGAAAATTGATTAATTTTGACCCAAAATACAAAGTTTCTCAATCTTACAGAAATCACTCGTAATTGTGTCTGAGGGTACAAAGAATTATTTCCAGCAAGAAAACTTCTTGTTTTATTCATTATTCATCTTTTTGATTTTTCACCCCAAAATGCCGTTTTGATAAATCTTGATCCAAAATAAAAAGTTTCTAAATCTTACAGAAATCACTCCTACTTGTTTTTGACAGTACAAAGAAGAGCATCAAACGATCATATTTGATCAGTTAATTATTTTCACCAAAAACAGCAAAAATGGCAAGGGCCCTTGCCGGGTTTTTTTTATATCAATTTTGACCCAAAAATAAAGTTTTACAAATGTCTGAGATATCACTTGAACAGGTCCCCAGGAGAACAAAGAGCACATTTCCAGCATCAGTTCATCTTTTCTCCAAAAACAGCAAAAATGGCTTATCGTTTTTATAAGTTTTTACCCCAAAAATGAAGTTTTACAAATGTGTTAGAAATTAGTTTAACTGGTCGCTAGGAGTACGACTACGAAGAACGCATGAACCTAAAAGTAGGATATTGATTCCAGAAAGGATAGAAGGCAGCCTTCAAGTTCACTCCGATGGGCAAGGACCAGAATGTCACACATTGCAGAGGTTGATGTTTCTTCAAGTTGTCGTCTAGTCTTGATGAAGCTGATTGGTTGTTAGCAACTTGGCCCTTTCCTCCTGGAATCACAGCCACATCTGAGATACAGGAAAAGATATACAGGTAGTAGGGGAAAAAAGAGAAAAGTGATGAAAAAGATTACATATTGTACCAAAGATTGTGTCCTTTGAGGAATTTGTTTAATGTAGTGCAGGTCAAATTTCAGTTTCCGATGGATTTTATTTTTCAAGTGAATTAAGTGGGCCTATCAAGATTACATTCCAATTCGAAAAGTTGAACCTGTTTTTGACCGTACGGCGCATTTCCAGTAGTTTAGCTACCAACAGTCCTGCATATTGTCTGGCCTCTTACAATCCTTACATTCCTTTTGAAGCCAGTATAGGTTTCCTTTTTTTTTTCAAATGTAATCTTTTATTCCCAGACGGGGTCGTAGTAATTATCATAAGATAATCATCTACCAATTTATCGATATTTTATGATTTGAGAAGCTTAGCTCCCTAAGCTTGACTGACGACAGAGCAAGTGAAGGTCGTTGAATGATTTTGATTGTTGAGTAACAATGTTTTGAAAAGTTCTGAACTAATTTTTGATGGAGACACCTGTAACCGCTCACTAACAGTCTAGAGCTTGAGAGGAGGTATCTTGTTGGAGAGTTCCACAAACAGACAGTGGGAGTAAAATGAGTATAGGCATACCTTCGTTGTGAAGATCCGCAATCAATTGTCTTAGACTCTCGACTGCAACCAAGACGGCATGGTGTTTAGGGAGCTTCCGTTCTGGACGTCCATGGGGTTATTTTGGTAGTCCATCTTGAGCCGTGGTATACGACTTCGAGCAGGCGGGGTGTGAGCTCCCTTCTGCGCCGGGGGTCTTCGATGTCTGTAAGAGAGATAACTTAATTACAGATTCACAGCAAGAAAAGCTCAGATTTCAAGTTTATATACAAGTAATGAAATGCTCTTCCTGTTAGGAGTTGACAAAGGTTGAACCAGTCAAATATAAAAGGCCGGCATATGGTCTATACTTCTAGGAACGGTCATATCGTGGTAGGACTGAACCGAGCTGAGACGGCTAGATTTTAATAGCTTAAGCATTTCTGCAGAATTTTAATAAAAAGCTTGTTTTTTTCATCAGTCGTGTCAAAACTCACCAATCAGTCTGTATCATGACTTGTTTTCCACCAGTTGTAACACCATCTGACATCAGAAAAGTTCATATAGTTCCACCTGAAGATGAGACATAAAGACGAACGCCAAACATCAATACAAGATTTGCTTCGGCAAGCCAACATTTTTAGTTTCCTAATTGTTCAATTGCATTACCTGGGGCCCATTTCACTAACGCTTTGCGATCATCGCTAACGCCCAAATCCATCGCTAAACGGAAAATCGATCGCTACATTGCGTAGCAATTTTCCGTTTAGCGATGGATTTGGGCTTTACGATGATCGCAAAACGTTAGTGAAATCGACCCCAGGGCCGATTTCAGTCCCACTTTGCGATCATCGCTCTTAAAAGGCCAAATCCATCGCTTAATGGAAAATTGCTAGGCAAAGTAGGGATCGATTTTAGGTTTAGATTATTTGGGCTCTAGTTATGACCGCAAAGCATCATCGAAATCGGCCCCAGGTCCACAACACTAGTTGGTTAAACTGTTGAGAGAAGCACATGTAAGTCAAGAAAGCATGTCTTACCTATGACTGAGGAGACGTCATCAGAAATTTCAAGATCCCCAGCTCGCCACAGTGGAGACGTCATCAGTTGTCATGCAGTGCTCACTGATCAACATGTATCCAGACTCGAGACGTCGTCAAGATGTAAACCATCTCATAATATCTGGTGAGAATGGTCTGAGCTCCCCTGCAGATCGAGACAGAGACAGAGAAAGACAAGACAAGACAAAATTGTGAGTCTGCGAAAAGAAGACCAATTATTTCAAATTCAAACAGTTAAATGTCTGGCTTTTCCAGCAGAGGCTGATTTATACGTTGTCTTCAGAGGGAAGAGACTGACGGGTGGACATGACTTTGATGCTCTAATAAATATAATACCAGAATAGTCACCATCAGCAAGATTTCGGTTTTAGGCTTGGACGAGTGAAATTGGATTTGTCAGCTTACTTTGAAATTAACTTTAACAAATTGCATTAGGAATGCAGTATATAACCTCCACTTAAACGTTCGGAAGAAAGTTGCCGACATTATTCAGGATTGCACCCTAACTGTTTTATTTGTCAAACTCTCAAATTAATTCATATTTTGGAACATGTCAATAAGTGGAGGTTATATACTACATTCTCTGTGAAAATCACTAACCTTTTATGGTACAGCTTGAAGTCGGTGCGATGCTGTCCAGTTCAGGAGGTGGACGGCATCCCAGTCGAAGGCTCAACCGCAAGGTCAAGACCTCCATCTTTTTCCTGGTAAGGTCAGTTTAAACAGGGCCACCAACGAGAAGGTCCCAGGAATCCAGCCCCAACAAGCTATCCGGATTGTAGGGTCCATCGCTTGACGAGGTTACGCCCGGAGGCATAGAGCAACGCCGTTGTCCGGTCCGCCCCCTTTCGGGAGTACCCTACCATCTGTGCTTGCCGCCCTCTGGTGCCCGTTGGCCGGTAGAGGACGTACCAACGTTAGACCCGCTCGTGATAACAAGACCACAGCCCTATCCCTGCCGAGGACCATGATTACTTGCATCTTTAAGACAAGTCACTGCCCTGTTGAAACAGCCGCTGGTAAGGCCCACACCCCTTGGCGGTGTGTCCAGCCCCTTGACAACAGAGATCGCATCAATGCCAAGGTGTGATGTGATCTGCCGCACCACCACTAGCCTACTCCTAAGCTAAGATAAACATTTAGCCTATTCTACCTTAGAAAAAAATCCTTCAAGTTCAATGCTGACTGTTTTCTCGTTGGGACAAAGTTTGATTGTTCAAATATACTCTAGAAAAAAAATGAGTATGCATTTTAGATTTTCAATTTAATTAAGATCTCTGAATCGTGGAGGGATATAAGTCAACAGCAAACACTCCCCAGGGAGTGGAGATGATCAGTGAGAATTGAAATAAGGAAGATGATTGGCCCACCAGTCATCACCCTCAAGAATGAAAGAACCTCCGAGAGGCGACTCACTCATTGGATGATCTTGTGGGGGTAAGGTAGGTCGATCTTGTACATGTCACCTGGCTCAATTTGAGCGCTCCTGGCTGCAAGAGAACATGGTTAGTCCTACCTTGGTGACATGTAATTCTTTCACCCCCCATCCATCAACATCCAGCCAGTATCATCCGGTCAAGCACTGGTCTATTGGGCGACCTCCGAGGGTCTTGAAACATGTTCACGGCTCAATTTGAGCGCTCATGACTGCAAAAGAAGGGTTAATCGTACCTTAGTGAACATGTGGTCTTGTACCCTCGGCCTCTACGTCATCATGGCCCAGCTCCCAAGCTTGTGCTGAAAAGATTTAAATTGGAGGATAAACATTAGATCCGATTTCAGGAGAAGGCTGCAGTGAAAACAAGGTAGATAGATTTACAGGGAATTGGAGGAGGAAACATGAATAAAACATGTCTCACCTAAGGCGAAGGAGTGGCCGTCAGACAACCTCGATCAGTCCCTTCGGTTCCAGGTTTCTCAGCTCTCAGCCCATCAACATCCAGCCAGTATCATCCGGTCAAGCACTGGTCTGTTCGGCGACATCCGAGGGTCTTGAAACATGTTCACGGCTCAATTTGAGCGCTCATGACTGCAAGAAAAGGGGTTAATCGTACCTTAGTGAACATGTGGTCTTGTACCCTCGGCCTCTACGTCATCATGGCCCAGCTCCCAAGCTTGTGCTGAAAAGATATAAATTGGAGGATAAACATTAGATTCGATTTCAGGAGAAGGCTGCAGTGAAAACAAGGTTGATAGATTTACAGGGAATTGGGGGGAGGAAACATAAGTGAAACATGTCTCACCTAAGGCGAAGGAGTGGCCGTCAGACATCCTCAGTCCCTTCGGTTCCAGGTTTCTCAGCTCATCAACTGCAGCAATCGAGGACTTGCAACCCAGGGTCTTGAGCATGTTCACAGCTGAAAGAGAATTGGTTAGTCATATGTACCTTTAGTGAACATGCTAGTCTTGTATCCTGGGCCTCTACATCAACATGGCCATGCTCCTCCAGCTCCTGTTCAAAAGAAGATGAAAACTGGATCTTGAGTGATGAGAACGAGGCCAGAAATGCAGAGAGTAGGCATAGGCCTACAGGGGAATTGTCAAGAAAATCGCAGATGAAAAAAAAATTTAAGCATGCCTCACCTATGAATGCAAAGAGGAGCAGCCATCAGAGATTCAAAGTTCCTCGATCGGCTCACCAGCTCCAGTGGAGGATGCTTGAGAGGGGTCTTGGGCATGTTCACGGCTGAAAAGGAATGGTTTCAATTTTGCTTAGAGATTGTAACAATTTTGTTGGGAAAGACTAACTGGTACGCACAACAGACAGCGTTTAAAGGCTGTCAATGGATTCCAAGTTTCAGGAAGGCCTATGCAACCCCATTGCTGAAATTTCTCAAGTGAGTTAGGTCTTACAGGTACAATACATTATTTGGTAAAGGTCACAGGACTGCACTCATACTTTGTCTGATCAAACACGTACATGAAACAATAAACCCGAGTGTGAAAATTTGAGCTCAATCGGACATCTGAGTCACGAGAAACTAGCGAAAACCCGACTCAATTTTTCTTATAAACATGAAGAATAGTTTACTTTTATTATGTTTGTTCCAAAAATCGTTCGGACGAACGATCTTTGGAAAAGACACTCAAATCTTGATTTGCTTGAAAAACCCAGCATCTGATGAACCAATTAGATTTCCCATGGTGACTGTTTGCACTGTTTCAAACTCAATAATTTTTTTGAGGCTTTGCAAATCCTATATGCTGCCTTTAAATAAAGGAATTAACGCTAGATTGAAGAGTTTTCTCCACCATTACGGTAAGGGTAAGGGTTCACAAACGGGTACGATACCTATAAAGGGAATAAAACAACTTTTTGTGAAAAGACTTTACCTAAATATACGTTTGTGATGTCCTCTTCAATATTATTAGCAAGGTTAAATTTGTGGAAAGAGGGCAGGGCTTTGATGTTTGAGGGAAATTATGTGGTAAAAACGGTAATGAATATACTGTATGCGACTTTTCACAGACGCACGGAACGATAATATTGGTAGTGTCTGCTCTCATTGTGTGGACTTTTGATACGTTGGTTGTAGGTACCAGACCCAGACTAAACTACTTTAGCCATACAGACAAAATGGCCGACGGGCTGTTTTCAAGTTCGTAACAAGTGCCGTAAGAAAATGGTATTTTTATTCTGAAATGTTGCACAAAATTCTTCTATCTGGGGTTTTAAGGACTCAGGAAAATGTGCTGAAAGTAAAAAATATCATTTGGGAACAGTAGAAACTTAAGCTGTTTTTATATAGGTATCGTTTGTGAACCCTTACCAATATTTCAGTGAAAATGTACAATTTCTTTACCTGCGAGTTGTTGCTATAGTTTAATAAAGCACTTGTCCACAATTACCCTATTGCGTTACCATAATTTCTGAAACTTGAATGACCATGGACACAGACATATGGCAGCCAGAGATGTTATACCGTACCGCCATGATAATGCATGCATAGCTCAGTAGGCCCACCGCGGCCCCACGGCCGTCTAAGCCGGATTTCCCCCGACTTTCCCAATCTTTTTAACCCCCGTAGAACCATCTGAAATCTACTCACCTACACTATGTAGCATTTGGCTTCATTCTCGGTGTCAAAAGCACGCTGCATGGCGATGTAAAAAGGTAAAAATTTATGGCGAATCTTCAACTTTGTGACCGCATGCGTTCGCACCATGTTATACGTGCAATACGCCAACGGCCACTAACTGCATGTACTCACTATACTGTTGTGCATGACTTTTGCGTGCTACACACGGCGTGGTCGGCTATTCAAATTTGCCACCATGTTTGGCATTGTGAAACAACGCTGTACAATAAGCGGCGTTCCTTATGCATGCAAAATAAGGACACAATGGCCAACCGCAAGAAAGAACAATCGGACACGCCCACTTCTAAACATAGACTGGCCACAGTCATATTTTCCGTTAGAATTCGCAAAGTAAAACTGCCAACATTAATTTGCTTATTTAGTTAATGTTTGCATTTATAATATGACAGCGACCGCTAGTCATGTGACTTCACAACTGCGTAAATCGGCTAGGGGCCAATGTCATAGATCTGCTTGAGCACCAAAATTTACCTAAAACCTTGAAAATTTAACTCAGTATGCCAGCCAAAACTCCTTGTGAATGTTATACTCAGCAAACAATGGCCTCGTCAATTCTGTTTGATCAAGGAAGACTTTTCGTGCAACAACAGCAGCAAGAAAACACACTCAAATCTTTTTATTTAATTTGCAAAGCACCTCAGTCATTTATTTCAATATAAACAACCAATCTTGTGTCATGTTTCCTTTTCTTTATCCTACATTGTACATAATACAAAATATGAATTACTTTATTTGTATTCATTATCTTAAATTTTAAATTTCAAAAAGCTATCGTATTGTTTTCTCCTCTCCTGTACATGCGAATCAACCAATCATTGGTTGCAATGAATCAAGATTAATCAAGATTTTAAAGGGATGGTACAGAACTGGTTCTTGCGACAAAACCGTTACTGACAGTGAAAGCACATTATGTAATCCATCATATACTCTAACTGACAAACCTGTAGAAGTTTGAGGTCAATCAGCCATCTGGGTCACGAGAAAATAGTGAAAACCCGTTTACTTATTTCAACGATATTATGCGTTTATAATAAAACGCTTCGAAACGATTTATTCCAATCGGAAAATAGTTTCATTTATTTCTCAACGAATATGGCATTTTCGACAAAAACATTTCATGGGATGTTTTCTCCTATCATCACCATTATACTGTGTAAGTTTTATGTTAATCTGTGATCTTGAAGTGTATTTTGTCTTACCAATTTTGTACCATCCCTTAAAATCTAATGTGGACGCCAGATTATTTTACACAAGCGTCTGGACACCAGACCACTTTTTGATTTAAGTCTTGGCATCAGACTATTTCATCTGGCCTCCACCAGTCTCGGGGCGCCAGACTGCCCATTTCAAAACTACATGTTAAGTTTGGACACCGGACCATTTCTAATTCGGCATTAAAATGCGCATTAACAATTATAGACATAGCCCAATATAGTAATAAGCTACTGACAAAATGTCGAGAATGAACTTTCTAATTTCAAAGGCAGAAAGAAAATGACTCAAAACCTGATTTAAAAGCTTTGAAAATTTCTTCTTCTTTTTTTAAATAACTACTCAATCAAAATCCAAAACGGGAGAAAGATGGGCGGAGCTTAAGTGACACTAGAGAGGGAGTGTCAAATTGCTGAAATATGAACTCTAAACGTTTCTTGTGTGGCAATACATGCTGGTTATCACGCTTGTGAAACGTTTTAGGAATTGTGTTTTCTTATAACGAAGACATGTTACGAACAAATTCTGACTTTGAGATGCCTGTCCATCGTCGGCCATCTTTCTCCCAGAATGCACAAATGGATCTTACTTAAAGCTAAAAGAATGGATACACTAGTTTTAGGATTCTAGCTAAAAAAAATCAAGAAGCAGCAATTAAATCCTATCATAATGGACTACATTACAAAGCGTTTAGAATTGGTAAGGCAGGAAAATGTTAAGCAAGGTTTTAAATAGCACGTTATAAGAAAGAAGTATATCATTGCAATAGAGGTTACACATGCTCATCAAACCATATAATAATGTGCAAGTTTGCATTTATTACATCCAGCCTGTCATGTGCCTATGCATTGCCATGTAGCATTAATAATCAATTTTGGGAGCTACGGCCTTTACGAAACCAGGCTTCAGGCTAGGCTTGGTTCTTATTGCTACCACAATTTGAGGCCCACAACGAAATGAAGGGCCACACAACGAAGCCGAAAAAAGGCTTCAGCTTCGCCATGTATTCAAGCCCTTCATTTAATTTAGGACCCAAAATGGGAGTAGAAAAATAAATACCAAGCCTAGCCTCAAGCCTTATTTCATATCCTTATTTCGTGCCCTAGGTATCCAAATCAGTGGCGCACCCAGGGGGGGGGGGGGGGGGGGGGGCTCGGGGGGCTTGAGCCCCCCCCCCCCCCCCCAAGAGGGTCCCTGAAAAAAAAAAAAGAAGAAGAAAAAAACGAAAAAAAGGGGGGGGGAAAGGGAAAGGGAGAGGAGGAAGGGGGGGGGGGGAGTCACAAAATGTTTTGTGGGAGAAATTTTTTTTTGGAGCCCCCCCCCCCCCAAGACAAAATCCTGGGTGCGCCGGTGATCCAAATGGCTGACCATTTTGTGTAAGTAGACTGGTTCCCGTTTACTCTGTGGTGTCCAGGCGTCTACCATCTGTCACTTGAATGATTGAGTATTGGGACGGGAACCAGTCTACGTTTTGGGTCAGTTTAGATTATCAGATAATGCAGTCTGAAACGTCGAGCAGGTTTTAAATTGCTTCAATTCTCCTCGCAGATGCGAAATAGACCTGTTTTTAAACAAGAAATGGGTTCTTTGTGGTCTGAGACACTAATCTGGTTGATTCAAAACACTTTGGGAAAAAGTAAATTTTGGACCAAAAAAAGTGACAAAAACGACAAGGGCCCTTGACAATTTTTCAATTTGTGATGAAAAATAAATTGTTCTGAAACTGATTCAAATGTCCTCCCAGATGCGAAATAGACCTGTTTTTAAACTAGAAATGGGTTCTTTGTGATCTGAGACACTTATCTGATAATTTAATTCGGATCACTTTGGGAAAAAGTCAATTTTGGGCCAAAAATTACAAAAACGACAAGGGGTACCCCTTGCCATTTTTTCAATTTCTTGATGATTCTGAACACTCCATTGAGGAAAAGGTCAATTTTGGGCTAAACATGACAAAAACGAAGGGGTATCCAGTTACCAAAAAAACAAAACAAGTGTCTTGAAATGGGAAACATCACAATTTGAATCAGTTTAGGAATTGCTTAATTCTTTCACAGAATTGTGTATAGAGAAAAATGAAGACAATTTAACTTTGCACGTAAACTCTTTTCACGTATCCTAACTCTAACACTACACACGTCATACACATTGTACATGTATGTATAAACTCAACACTCAAATTCTGTCTACGTGAAACAGTTTATTTCCATCAACTTTTCAACAATAACCAACAAATGACATAGGAATTTCTGTTTTTCAAACACTGGAAGCTAGAATAAGACAAGTAAACTGCATTGAACTGCTGTTTCAATGAACTGGGGCCAATTTCATAGAGCTGCTTAAGCACCCAAAAAATCAGTATGCCAGCCAAAACTCCTTGTGAATGTTATGCTCAGCAAACAATAACTAAATACTAGTCAAAAGCAGTAAACATCACATGAAAATTTGGTTGCCAATCCTGTTTGATCAAGGAAGACTTTTCATGCTTAAGCAAAATCTTGTGCTTAACCAGCTCTATGAAATTGGTCCCTGGTCATAATTTGAACTAAAGATGAACATTGTTCATACAGGCCTGGCAGGCAAAAGTAGAAGTCTTGACAGATTTGAGAATTGGATAAAATGAAGGCATAGTGTGCGACTATTTATTGATCACGTCCAGCTCTACAAATCACTGGTCTCCATACATTGAAACTGCATATCATTGCCTGAATGACAAGTGCCGTAGCCGTAGCCGTAGCCCAGGACAAGGTTTTAAAGGGCCTTGTATAGACCTTTCTTTTGCAACGTCACGGCTCAAGCTTATGCCAACCAAGATGGCGGAAAACTATGGCGAGCCATCAAAGCCAAGCAAAACCATACAACCACAGTTTGTACACAACGTTTCATAACATTCATATATATTGCTGAATGAAATGAACCAAAAACACAAACAATGGCAGTATATGTTTTGAACAGGTATGGAAACTTTGCTAAAATGTTGAATTTGGTCACATACTCTGCCAAAAAAAAATTAAATATTATGCAACATTTGGCCGCCCATGCCAACCACCAGCGGTTGTTTGTAAACAAAAGAGGGGTCTTTACAGTACTTTCACTGCTTTGCAACAGAAAGCCCAAACCAGACTATGTAACAGTACATACGTGTACAGGGATAACGATATTGCTTTTATAGTAGACTACTTTTACTTTCTATTGTCAAAGCCCCTCCAGAAATATTTGATACGTCAGAAAATAATTATTTCAATACAGAAAATATCAAGTTTTGTCAACTCTTTTTGAACCTTATATTAAACCTTTGTTTATACATAATATAATAAACATGTAAATGCATTCTTTTACTCAAAGTTGCAATGACAAAAAATGTGCAAAAAAAAAAGGCAGCAATAACAAAACCAACAAAGATGGTTAACAATAAAAAAAAAAACTTTTATATAATTGGTTAACTATTCTTTTTTTATATACTGATTAATGAATATAATATGAAATTAAATGGATATTATAACAAGTATATAGAGTTGTATTGAGCTGCAGCAGTTTGACAAGATGCAATGCAATTTATATTTCATCATAAGTTTTTCATACATGGTGTGCATCAGTTTGGATATATGATGTAAGGCACTGTTACAGTTCCTTAAAACTGTTTCTTTGGTATAGTAGAAGAGATGAATAAAAAGAGAATTCTGGCCTAGTGTTCTGGCCTGTTAAAGGTAGTATCATACTTTAGTTCTTGTCAAAGAAATACAGATTCATGGGCCTAAATATCAAGACAGATACAGTAACAGTCATCTGTGAAATGTTCAGTCCCATACGTTGCCCACTTTTTGAGAAAACAGCGAAAAACGGCCACAGTATTTCTCAAGTGTTTTCTCTTTTATTTTTGATCTTTTAAAAGATAAAAAAGATTTTCGGTTGTTGTTTTACTAATTTCTGGATAAATACACCACTTCAGGCGGAAAAATTGTAACGGTAGGTTTCTACCACCACAATCTTCATACCCTTTAAGTTATACGTAAATCTGTGAACATTTCTGTTGTTGGTTTCTTACCAAAGTATGATACTACCTTTAAATAGCTATTTCAGGGATGTAAATTTGGCACAATGACCTGGGATAATAGTAATGCATCTCAGGTAATCTGCTTACTGTTTATGAAGTAAATCATTCATGCTGCCTTTTGGTAGACAACCCGAATTCACTTAGCGAGTTAATTTAGCTTACGCAGCCATGCCAAATAGCATGCGCCCCTTCCATTTTGATAAATTTTGTGAATACATGTAATATTTAATTTCTCATCTCAAAGCATCGGGAAACCTTGCAAAATTTTCTTGCTTTGTTTCCATCAACAAATCTCGGAAAAAACAAAGTACATCTTCACCAAAAAACAACCAAAAACAGACAATAAACAAAAGAAAACAAAACTGTAGTATAATCTTTGTTGAGTAGAATAAGAAACTTATGAAGTCATCTTTGTTTAGCAAAATAATGCATAGTTCCATTTGTGTGATTTAAATAACGGATGAAAAATCTATATACATGTAAATAACAGGGATGAGATTTACCAATGAGAAAAATATCTGAAAACAACAGACAGGGGGCATAAACATTCTGAACTCTGAAATTCTCCTATACTTTTGTACACAGCCTGTGAGGAAAACAAATCTGAAATCCCAAACAAAAATTTTGAAATCAGAAAAAAAAAATCTCTGAGAAATCTCATTCCTGATATAATCATTTTGCGTGTAATACAGACATTAGGGCTATGCCATTACAAGGCAATATGCAAGTGATTATTTTCTGAGATCAAAAGTGATTGATTTTTGTTAAGGGAGAAAAAAACCAGGCGCGGTTCTACGGGGGGGCTAGGGGGGGCTGTAGCCCCCAACAATTTTTGTCTAGCCCCCCCAAAAAAATGCAAGTGAAAAAAAATTTCTTGAAAATACTGGATTTTTTCAGTTATTAAGCGCCAATGACATAAAAAAACGCATTGTGTGGGCTATAGTGTGCATGTTTTTCGACCCCTAATAAGACATAGCAGAAGCGAGTGTTAGAAGAACCAAAATATTGGGTCTTCTAGCCCCCCCCCAAAAAAAAAAATAATGGCTCTTCTAGCCCCCCAAAAATGTTGACTCTAGAACCGCGCCTGAAAAAAACCCTTCTAGCATAAGAGAGAACCAACACACAACTCTAATCACATACATGTATGACCCAAGCCGGGATCGAACCCGAGCCACATTGTTGAGAGGCAAGTGCCTAAACACACTTGCCACCCGTGTCCACCCATACATATACGTGAATACAAGCCTGAATACAATCAAACTCTACATTCTGGAGGAAATGCACAATGTATTTTCATTGAAAAGTGAACAAAGAAAAATTGACTGAAGCGGGATTCGAACCGGCGACCTCCTGAATACCTTCTAATAGTCAATTATCTTTGTTCGTTTGGCAGTCAGAAGCCAAACTGAAGGCTTCTGACTGCCAAACGAACAAAGATAATTGACTATTGGGGTCACCACCAACATAGGGCTGGATAGCTCACTTGGTAGAGCGCCTGTACGGTATTCAGGAGGTCGACGGTTTGAATCCTGCTCCAGTCAATTTTTCTCTGTTCACTTTTCAATGACTTTAAATTCAGTCAGTTTTCCCTTGTGGTTATTTGGTGATTACAATGTATTTTCCACGGAATATATGAAACTTGGCATTAATTTGCACTTAAATGTTGAAACCTGAGGCAACTCTGGGAGAAGTTAAAGGTAATATCATCTGTGAGATTTTCAGTCCCATATAAAGCCCACGTTTTGATTTATGCTCACGGTGAAAAATGCTCACGGTATTTTTTAATCTTTTTACAGAAGTTTTCAGCTCATCCCAAGATCAAAACTGAATTCACTCTTTTCTGGATAAATACAGCATTTCAGTCAGAAAAGTTTCAGTAACCCTGTAAGTTATAGGTATATCTGTGGGAATTTCTGTTTTAGTATCCTACCAAAGTATGATAGTACCTTTGATAGCAACGTTGCCTCTAAATACCAGCACAAGACTTCTTTTTGGCTTACTCTGTAGGACAAAGTTCTACAACTTGATCAGAACACTCTTTGTTTCTTGGCCTCTGGCAACAGGTCTGGTGGGCCCAGACGATCCCGGGAATCTTGGGCTGCACAGTCTAAGACAGAGAGAAAAGAAGTAGGCCATGTTTAAAGAGAGAAATGTTTAAAAAATGAGATATTTCAATGTAAAACAAGAAGGTGGATCACCAAACAGCAGCAACAGAATCAGCATTGAAAATGCAAACTAACATTTCCTGCTAAGAACCTCTATGAAATTGGGTCCCCCGAGCAACATTTCATAAATCAGAAACTAGTACATGTACTTTGCAAAATTCTCACAATATGCACAAATCTGCCATGAACCAGACCAAAAGAATCTCATTATGCGACACAAAATTTTACTGTTATATCCCTACTCTGCTAAGCAGAAAATTTACAGTTAACCAGAGAATGCTAAGCACAAACAATTTCTGCAGTGAGGTAATTCATGAGCAGATTCGTGACAGTCATTTCTTGACTGTTGCTGCTTATTGATTCAGGGTTCTTGTTTCATACCTTTGGCCATTTTCTCTCGCTCCAACTTCAGCTCCAGCTCCAGTTCCTTGACTGCCCGAGCATCGTCCTCCTGCGAATGCAAATACAAGAATGGTCAATGGATGAATAAGCCTCAACCCCGACAGAAGACGCAGGAAGCGTTTCACCTTATAAACCTTTATTCCATTCATTCTTATTTTTATTTGTTTATTTCTGGTAATGACACCAAGGATTCCTCAAAAGTCCCCTAGGCACTGTAGCTCACAAGCCTGATGAAATCAAACCTTTTACAGAAAGATGATGAGAAGAAGATACTGTTTTAGAGGTGGAAGGCAAAAACCCAGAGTAATATTCTGGGTAAAACCCACGGAATCAGGTAAATGTAGGGACTGAAAACGCAATCCACTTGTGGACCGAGCTGGACTTGAACCCGGTCCACCAGAGGTGAAAGGCGATGAAAGAACCGCTATGCCAACCTGAACTCCCAACTGAACACTCACAGGTTAATATGCAGATGCCTGTCTTTAACAAAACTGATTCAGTTAATTGGGTCACATCCTGAGAATGCCTTCGAACTTTTATATCGCAAAAGTCGGTACTTGGCTAGATTCTGCCAGGCAAGCGAAAAAACATGATGGACACATTGCAAAGGCAAAACTTAAACTGGAAGACCATGAGTGATTTTGTTGCCACATAGGGGACAAGGAGCTTACAAGTAGTTTACTTTCAGTAAATGTGTTAATTACTACTCTGTGAGCAGAAAGACTTTCCTGACAGAAGATGAATTTTTTCAACCTTTAAAGTCTCTATGTTTCTCAAAGTTTCTCTAAATGTACAAGTAATAAAAAGCAAAAAGCTGCAAACTGCTCATCAACCAAAATAACCCAAAATCAACCTGAAATATATAAAATCCTTGGACTTAGGAGGTCCTGTGGAGTGCTGTGGCCTAGCGGTCTGGCGTGTTGAACTCAAAGTCTTGTGGTCACTCTACAGATTGTGGCTTCGAATCCAGCCAAGGGTTAATGGTGCTTGCGTCCTTGGGCAAGACGCTTTGTCACATATTGCTCCTCTTCACCCAGGTGTAAATGGGTACCTGCGAGGGTAGTGATGGCTTTGTGGTTTGATTAGCCTCTGTGTGCTGAATACGGCAGCCAGGGCTGTATACTCCCCAGGGAGTTGAGATTGTTTCAGGAATGTAATATAATACGCACATAGAGACGTCATACGTTGATTGTGATATGCGCTATATAAAAACGGTTTATTATTATTATTATTATTGTTTCCATTCAAGCCTTCCAAAAAGATCCTGTCAGGCCCTTTGAAAGAAATCCTTCTAGGATCAAAAGGTCGGTCCCTCCTGACTTCAAGCATTTTAGTACATAAAACACAGACAGGGCTGTGGGGCCATTTGGTTGTATTTAAGCTGATAAATAAAGAAGTCGTCATACCGCAGGATCGGTCCAGAGGGAGCACTTCGTACAGGTCGTGCAGCCATGGCCGGGATTGCGTACGTGGCCGCAGAAGTGGTTATAGTCAATGTTCGGCTGGCGACAGATGTAGCACATTTTGGCCCCGCATCGGCACGTCATCTGAAATTACAAAGAAACACAATTTTAAAATTAAAAATTCATTCAACATGTGCTTTTACCGAGATGGCAAAGATTTGTAAAGACCTTGAAATTTATGAAGTTGACAGACTAGGGGGTTAACAAAACGGAGGCTCAGGCTCAGGCTCCGGCTCCGTCTCCAGCTCTGTCATGCATATACTGAAAATATAAGTTGTGGTTCTTCATTGAAGCTGAAGCTCTGGTTTTCCTTTTCAAACTAGAGAATCTACTTCTGAACCGCAGCCAAAAGCCTCCATTTTGATACCCGTTATTATAGAATGGTTTCACAAAATGGTGCCAGAGCCTGAGACGGAGCCCAAGCCTCCGTTTCGTAAACGCCCAAGGAGAGTCTTGTCTCACCTTGTTGCAGCCTTGGTCCTTCATGATCCCAGTCTTGCATCTGTTGCAGGTTCGGATCTGAGCCTTGGACATCCTCTCCTCACTGTAAACACACATGGGCAAAGGTGAATAAGAGTTTTATAGTATGACTGCCAAAGGCTATGATATGCCATGTTCCGTTGACAGGATGACTGACAATTAGGATCTCGTCATTATTTGTATAACATGGAATAGTTAGGGTTCTTGGTAATGTCCCCTTGAGAGGTCCAATATAAATTTGTTCGATATGACGACATTAATCGAATATTGCGACACTCGTTTCATATTGAAAATTGAATTCAGCCCTGACAAAAAATATTCATATATTAGGAATATTGTAATATTACAATATATTGGTGGTGCGGACAAGCCTACTGTGACAGGCTTTTTGCGATGTCAAAAGCAGATTTCTTACAGCAAAATCTGTCGCGCGGCCGGCAGCGAGCCACAATCTTTAGCATGGCCGCAAGCCACGTAAAAGTGCGCTTCTTTACTAACACTACATATCCGGAATAACAAAATTTGAGATATTTTGGTGTTAAGCAAACTACACACGAGCACAAGTGTCAACACAAAGCTTCCTGGTTCCGTAAGCACGGATTCTATGCTTACAGTAAGCAGAGTCATGAAATTGGGCCCAGAGCAGCTTATCACAAAAAATTGCTAAGCATGACATTTCTGCCTTAATAATAAAAACTGGATTAACAACCAAATGTCCATGTGTTGTGTATCACTTGCAATTGTTCTTTGGCCATGTTGGCTAATGTTCGCTGACCATGAATATCAAAACAAATTTTTTATGGTGGTATGTTTTTAATATTGGGCAAGCCATTTTTGTGCTAAGCAATTTTTTGTGCTAAGGATCTCTATAAAATAGCACTCCGCACTAATGACATCACAAAATCCCCGGACAAATATTGGCTCACACACGTAGTGTACATGCACGCGCGCACGCGAACACCCACGCACGTGTGCATGGTTGCAATGTTTGTCTGAGGTCCGGTGCTATTTTTAGCTCAAGTGCGGAGCGCTATTGGCACCAGATTTAAGTTATTTTAAGCTAAGCAGGTCTGTGGGACTGCCATACTAAGCCATGATTTAAGCAAACTCTTACTATGATGTTCTTATATTAACTTCCGCTTTCTTTTCAATCTCCTCGCATCGTTTGCCGAAGTGGTCCTTCCAATCCTCTCTGCAGTGGCGACACGTTTCCTGTAGACAACAAATCAACAAATGAAAAGAAAGAATTTATGCATCATTAAAAAAACCAATAACTAATCACAGCTTTGCATCCCACCTTAATCCGAAGCTGATGTCTAAAGGTAGTATCTTACTTTACTTTTTTCACAGATTTACGTATAACTTACAGGGTATGAAGATAGTGGTGGTAGAAACATACTGTTACAATTTTTCCGCCTATAATTGTGTATTTATCCAGAAATTTGTAAAACAATGACCAAAAATCTTTTTAAAAGAGAAAAGACTTAAGAAATACTGTTGCTGTTTTTCACTGTTTTCTCAAAAAGTGGGCACCGTACTGGACTGAAATTTTCACAGATGACAGTTACTGTATCTGTCTTGATATTTTTGCCCATGGATCTGTATTTCTTTGATAAAAACCAAAATATGATACTAAGTCTACCTTTAAGTTTACTCCAATCAGCTATGAGTCCAGTGCCAAACACTTTTGATTTACTCATTATGCGCAATTGGTTGACCCATCCCAAATCATCACTAAGTACATATCCAACATCCTATCATAAACCAATAGACCGATCCGACGGCATGATATACTGTCCGCCATTACTGCAGTGTCCCCGCCTGCCTTTTGTCCGGCAACAAAAGAATTTACGCTCCGTCGCACTCTATAATTGCAGGGTGTATGTCCTATGATTCAAAAAATATGGGCGGGGACAAAATATGGGCGGGGACACTGCAGTAATGACAGGTGTTTTTATACCTCCATGGTCGTGCCGTTTGATCGGTGTATACCATCTGTTAGTTTGTGGCCTAATCATAACAAGGACACGGAGAGGTAAGTCTGATGCTATACACCGATCCAACGGCGCGATCATGGAGGTAGGAAACACCTGCCATTACTGCAGTGTCCCCGCCTGTATTTTGTCTTGCAACATAAGAATTCACATCCACCGCACTCTATATTGCAGGGTGTATGCCCCCTAATCATGGGACGTACACCCTGTATTTATAGAGTGTGGCGGACGTAAATTCTTTTGTTGCCGAACAAAATACGGACGAGGACACTGCAGTAATGTGTTTTTGTTTACCTCCATGGCCGCGCCGTCGGATCGATGTACATGAATACGCTCAGTTTAATCAGCCATTATGGAAAGAAACAGTGCGCCCACTGTTGGTGGTATGACACCGTCCATTGATCCGATTTTAATCTCTGTCTCCATTATCATGCCACTGACCTTCATGCAGTCTGTGTTCTGACATGAGAACACCTTATCCCCTGGATCAAGCACGGCAGCAAAGTCGCAGTGTGGACACCGGACCAGACCATCCACACTAGCTAGCTGGATGGATTCCTCTTGAACACGTTCATCATACTTGCTCACGTCCTTGGCTGACAAACACTTCTCCAGCTGGTCTGAATATAAGGCAAGGAGACAAAACAAAATGCTTTATTAATTGCCTCTGAGCAATTTTGCATTCGAATCTTGAGCCGGCTTTCTGTAGAGTGCAAAGGGCCTTACCTCTTGGATATGAGCTATCGCAGCCATTAGTCATGCACGTCAGCTGAGCTAAATCCTGTCAGCAGCAGGAGGGGGGGGGCTTTACAAGCGTTGAAGGAGGCACAGAGTTGAGGAGGGATGGGTGAGGAACATTTGAGGGATAGTTGGACAAGCAAAGGGTCTCACCTCTTGGATATGAGCTATCGCAGCCATCAGACATGCACATCAGCTGTGCTATGTCCTGTCAGTGCTTAAGCATTGAGGGAGGCACAGGGGTGAGGATGGATGGGTAGGGAACACTTGAAGGATTGTTGCACAAGCAGGGCTCGAAATATCCACTAGACCGTGGACCGAGTCTAGTGATTTCAGTGTCGGTCTAGTAAAGTGTGTTCTGCACTGGTCCGGCTGTCTAGTGATTTTGTTTTCCTTGCACAAATATAAAAATGGTGCTTAAATTAGTTGACACAATATTGCATACAATTACATGAATGCCGCAGGTCTAGTGAAAAAAAGTTCAGGTCTTGTAAAATGCTTCAGTTACTAGACCTGCTGTCCAGTGCCCTTTTTCACGAAATTCGAGCCCTGACAAGCAAAGGGTCTTACCTCTTAAAGCTGTCAAAGGCATCACCCACGCACATCAGCTGAGCTATATCCTGTCAGCACCGGGAAGGGGCTTAAGGGTTGAAGGAGGCACAGAGTTGAGGAGGGATAGGTAGGGAACATTTGAGGGATAGTTGGACAAGCAAAGGGTCTCACCTCTTGGATATGAGCTATCGCAGCCATCAGACATGCACGTCAGCTGTGCTATATCCTGTCAGCACCGGGAAGGGGCTTAAGGGTTGAAGGAGGCACAGAGTTGAGGAGGGATGGGTAGGGAACATTTGAGGGATAGTTGGACAAGCAAAGGGTCTCACCTATTGGATATGAGCTATCGCAGCCATCAGACATGCACGTCAGCTGAGCTATATCCTGTCAGCACCGGGAAGGGGCTTAAGGGTTGAAGGAGGCACAGAGTTGAGGAGGGATGGGTAGGGAACATTTGAGGGATAGTTGGACAAGCAAAGGGTCTCACCTCTTGGATATGAGCTATCGCAGCCATCAGTCATGCACGTCAGCTGTGCTTTGCCTTGTCCATACACTGCTTGCTTGGCATACATCTGCAGGCAGGACTCGCAGAACAGATGACCATCCAGGCACTGCACCATCTTCTCAAAGGTGACCTCTCCGTAACAGCAACCACACTCTATCAACTGACCTTCCTGTCATGTTAACAAAAGGATTCAGGTTTACTTCCATACTACATGTTCAAGATTAATGAAAACAAATCCCATGCCTAGCCTAAAGCCTCATTTCGTAAAGGCCCATGGACCTTATCGAAGATGAGCATTTATGGGCATTTATGAAATGGAGGCTCAGGCTCCGTCTCAGGCTCCAGCTCCATTTCGTGAATCCATTCGGAAATTACTGGTATCAATCTAGAGACTTGGCTGCGGTTCCAAAGTAGATTCCCTGGAAGATACTCTGAAGGAAAACAGAGCTTCAGCTTCAGTGAAAAACCACAACCTATATTTTCAGCATATGGATGTCAGAGCTGGAGCCTGAACCTGAGCTTAAGCCTCCGTGTCGTAAACGCCCTATGCATGCACACACAAAGGACGGTGGGTAATCGTGTGGCAAACACACATTGATCTCCACTATTGACAAGCGTTAATGCGTACAGTTGCCAGCCAACAAAATTTTAAGTTTTTGTCTAGAAGAAATCCTTACTTTGAGTTGTTCATACATGACGTTGCTGCACAACAGCCCATAAAATGTCACTGTCGAGTTAAAAATTGTTTTAGCGGTGTGAAGTTGAGTAGTATACACAGAGTACTTTGCACCTAGCTCGTTTTATCTTATCAAATGCAGCCTCAGCTTCAATGAAAAAACCACAACCAATATTTTCAGCATTTGAATGACAGTGTTGGAGCCAAAGCCAGAGCCAGAGCCTGTTTCGTAAAGCCCCATAGTCAGCCAACTTGTTACACACTTACAGCTTCGTACTCTGTCTCATTCATGCTCAATGCAAACAGTCTATCCTTTTCCTGCAGACATGAAAAAAACCCAGAGGGGTTCCTATATTATTTGTAAGTTTAAAGAAGGATTGAAAAGAAACACATTCAAAACAAAAGCCCATAAAAATACATCCGATGACAAAAATGATACACTAGCTCAGAACAAAACAGTAGAGAATGCTATTATTATATGCAAATGCAAATATCTGTTAGACATCAGGGAAGCAAGTCTTACATTCTAGATATTCAAGTTGTCTGCCCTGACAGAAGTTTGCTTGTGTGTTGGACGGAATTCTAATTGTCAAATGTGGCTTATAAATACACATCATCTGGATGAAGTATTAAGGCCGTGTCCCAAATCTCTGGCTACGACCGTAAATAACACACAAGTCTATGGAAACGGCTGCAGTCACTGGCTAGTGGCTGCCATAGGTACATGTGTAATTTTCAGCCGCAGCCAGAGATTTGGGACATGGCCTAATATTGTTTTCAAGAAACCTTATATGTTGGACATGTACGTCTGCCATACATCGGCTGGTGGAAGTTTAGAGACTAACCACGTCATCACCCGTTAAGGAGTGGTTGAAAAAAACGTACGCTAGGAGTCCACTGGGCCGGCGCAAGTTGGTGCCAGTTCGCGCCAAAGATTATGTGATTGGCGCATAGTGGTTCGTTGTGGCGCGAGCCATTACATTCCAGTGGATTCCAATAGGCGGATTGTTTGCACCATTTGGTGCCACTTGGTGGACACTTCGCACTTTGAAATTTTCTTGCCACCAAATTCGAGCCAGTTGGGAGGCAGTTTGAGCCACTGCACGCCACTAGGCACCTTGTTGGCGACACTAGGCGCCACAGCAAATTGCAATTTCAAACTTGATATATCTCTTTCAAACACATCGACATCATTGACTTACCACAGCCGAGTTTTTGATGTATTCCTCATACAATTGGATTTGCTGCAGTAATTCAGGGTGCTTGTGGGTGTGGTACTGGTTCCGTCTACCCTTCAACATGTGCATGAGAATCTTGGTCTGCAAGTCATTTCCATTCTTGTCTGAAGCCATGACAACAACAAACATTTAACTAGACATTTATGTCTGTTGAAAACAGAACACAAGGCTTTTCTGAATTATGATACATAATTTTTCATAACCTACACTGTAATATGTACCAGGGTGGTTGGTTAAAATCTTAATGGTACAGTACAGGAGTGGTAACATAGCCAAACAGAAATGTTCACAGATTATTATAACATATTTTTTAACTTTCAGGTTACTAAGATGGTGCAGGTAGAAACATACTGTTAAATTATTTCCGCCTGAAATGGTGTAGTTATCCAGAAAGCGTAAAACAAAGACCGAAAAAAGTTTTGATTTCGGGATAAGATCAAAACCATTCTTTATGTTTTAAAAGAAAAATTAAGTCCGGTAATTCGGCATTTTCTCGGGACTCAGATGTCTGATTGAGCTCAGATTTTCACAGGTGTATTATTTCATGTACATGGTAGATTAGACAAAGTTTGGGTGCTGTTCAGTGACCTTTTCTTTCTGTGACTTACTAGTTTTAAATGACGAGCTTCTTTCGGTTTGACCAGAAGTAGAGGTCACAGAGGTCAAGCAATTATAATCCTAGCTCTTACCACTTTTAATTGAATTTTTCTTGGTTCACTTTTCAGTGACTTGAAATCAAAGCAGTCACTTTCCCTTGTGATTATTTGATGACAATATTCAAGATGGTGGAGTGTAACAGGGAAAGGTTGCATCCGAATCTGTTGTCAAGAGCTAGGTCTAGGTCTTGCTCCATTTGAAATACGTAGAGACACAAAGACAATAGACCTAGCCGGAGCTTTGGAAGCCCGTTTCGGACACGGCCAAACATACCTTTTGTGGTGATGGTGACGTTGATTTTTCGCTGCTCGTAGGAGGACCTCTTCACCCTGGGCAAGAGGGCGCGGATGGCCTCATTGGTGCGGATGATTTCCTCCAGACAGAGTCTGGTTGGTGCGTAATGGTAGAAGTGAAGAGCCAGCACGGTCCGGAGAGAATCAACTGCAACCTGGTGGTGTAAAAAGACAAACAAAGATTGAAAGATTTCATTCACGGCAAAAAGTATACATTATGCCAAGGCTCTTAATATATTGACCATTGGAATAAAGTTTGTTTTGTGATAGATAGTTTGTGAAAGTAAAGTTTGATAAAGTGCTTCTACATGTACTTAAAAAACCTTTTTAACTTTATACTATTAGTATAAAGTAGCTTTGTTACACAAACATGACACCTTTCTAAATCTGATTGCAAGCAATTAATCTTTCCTGCTTGAAGTAAGGAGACCCTGTATGCCCTGAAATTTTTATCCTAGCAGGTTCTTTCTCGAGCCTTGCTAGGATCGAAACATCAGGCACTCCTCCTAAAACATTTAAAAAAATAAATTTCGAGTAATTTTTTTGCCTATTGAGCTGTTTGCAGCCTCAATTTCTTGCATTGAATAATAAAAACAGTTAGCAAACCTTGTGCAAAAAATTGCACTGTAAAGACGGCACTGATCTGCAAGCAATAAATGTTGCCAAAAGCCAGGGGCCAATTTCATAGAGGTGCTTAAGCACAGACTTTGCTTAAGCATGAAATGTCTTCCTTGATCAAAAAGGATTACCAACACAATTTTCATGTGATATTTACTGCTTTTGACTTGTATTTAGCAATTGCTGAGTACAGGCCTAAAATTCACAGGGAGTTTTGGCTGGCATACTGATTTTATTTATTATTGTTTTTGGTGCTTAAGCAAATTTTGGTGCCTAAGCAGCTCTATGAAATTTCCCCCAGATTGTATTGAAATATGCTGTTTTCAGTGCTCACAATCATGGCTAGCAAATGCAAAATGCTCTGTAAGCACAAAATGATAATTCAATTAAGCAGTTTTGTACTGGCTGCCATTACCATTTTGAAGTCATGCTGCAGTTGCTGGACAACGTCTTCTGCACACATTCTTGATGATGGCTTCTTGTAATAGTACTTTATGAAGTCAAACTTCTCACCCTAGTATTAAAAAACAAAATCACAAATTTTGTGAAAATAATGAAAAGAACATTTCGCATAGCTGAAAATCTGTCCGATTAACAAACTAACCTTGTAATTTTTAAAATTGTGCATATTATGTAACCAAGGCTACATTTGCACAGCAGTAAAACAAGTGTGTCACATACACTGTACATGTATAATTATGAAGAAAAAAGGGTCATTCATCGCGGTGTATACACATAAGGACAAAAGGTGATCAAAGTCGAGTGATGTCGTGTTGCTGGTAGTGACGTTTCGGCTGCTGGTACTGCTAGCCTTCATCGGGTAACATATGGAACATGCAAAGCCAAAATCTTCCATGTTTTGAGATGTTCCCCCGTAAGACAAAAATCCATCCCCCAACTGGGGTCACACTGACCTGACTTTCCTTAGAGGTTGAGGCTGGCTTGGGCGGAGAGGACTTCTTCTTGGCTCGGGGGTAAGAAGGGTTTTCCAGGAGAAGGTTGCAAACGTTGTTGACGGGAGACGGGTGCCATTTGAAGTTCCCCAGCTCCGTCAGGACGTAATCCGGGTCTACCTCCGGGAACAGCATTAGCTATGGGATGAAAACAGAGTATGTAAAAAAGATTGGTCAAAAGGCAGCAAAAATCAATCTTTTTTTATATCCACTTTTGAAGGTATGAGGGAAGAGAAATAGTTTCACTTTCAATTTTATTAAAATTTTATTTGTTGATAAATATGTTCCAAAAGAAAATTTCAGGTGACCAGGTTATAGGTCAGCAAATACCTGTACAGACTACAGATCTTAGCATAAAGTATTTGCCCTCCAAAAACAGTTGCTCCAGTCATTCTTTCTTTGTTCACTTTTGAATCCAAATTTAGTTCACCTATTTTCAAATCGCAGTTAGAGCCTTGGTCATGTTGGTACATGTATAACACCATGCAAATAATGGTGATAGTACTAGGCAAAATGGACCGTGTAAAATGACATTGAACGTACCACTTCTGCTTGCATTTCTGGAATGTTCTTTTCCTTAGCAAGCATGTTGTCCTGTGCAGGAAGTTGTGCTGGGGCTTGCTGTATTACGGCTGGTTGGATAGGAGCAGGCTGTGTGGCAGGTTGCAACTGAGGCTGTGGTCCTGCAGGTGCAAGGGGTAACTCACGTCCCCGAGCTGCAGCTTGAGGAATGATGCCTCCTTGGAAAGCACGTTGAACAGGAGGCTGTTGTACGATAGGTGGTGGATTCAGGACTGACGGTTGTGCTGGAAGTTGATGTTGAGGGTACGGCTGAGGGTTGGGTTGCTCAACTGGAGGCTGTATGCTGGCTGGTTGGATAGGGGCAGGCTGTGTGACAGGTAGCAACGGAGGGTGTGGAACTGGAGGCTGTTGGACATGTGCGATAGTTGGCTGGTTTGCGATTGATGGTTGGGCTGGAAGTTGTTGTTGAGGGTACAGCTGAGGGTTAGGTTGCTGAAAAGGAGGCGGATTGGGTCGCTGGTACTTCTGGGCAGGGTGTGGCACTACTGGCCCTTGCCGAAGATGTTGTCCTGCAAAGGAAGGCTGGTTTCCATGTGCTGCTCTAGGTGTGAAGCCACTTGCCTGCTTCAGGACTGGTCGATTAGGGGGCTGTGGCAGAGGAGTTGTGAGTCTGGTGGGTGGACTATTGTGTCTCTGAGACGCTGGAACAGCTCCCGATTGCGTTTGAGGTTTTGGCACGGAGGATGGAGGGGATTTCCTATGACCATCTGACTGAAACTGAACGGAGCCCTTCCTTAGAGAATCCTGCATCGGGGCCTGATACTTCTTCGAACCCTGGTTGGGAAGTTGAAAGGTTGATGTAGGACCGGTTTTTGGAGGAGCTCCAGCATGTTTTGCTGTGAGTGGCTGTTGCCTAGAGGCACTGGTAGAGGGAGAGGTGCGAGTAGTCCCTGCTGAGGCTACTGTTGGTCTTGATGCTGGCTTTGTGGCCAGACCGCCTGTGGGTTGGGTCACTGATGCAGTCGCTGAGTTTGTAGTTGTATAAACCAGAGATAGACCAGCCCGTTGGGTATCTGGTGTCGTTTTGCCCACCTTGACTTGGGATTTGGCACCAGCTATGCCAGTGGAGACAGAAGGGGCCATAGTGCTGTGAGATGATTTCTGCTGAAACTTTGCAATGGGCTTGTCATGGGTTACTGCCACGGTGCTTCCGGGTGGCGTTTTGAGAGTCTGTGCTCCTGACTTTAACTGAATGGAAGGTGTCGTGCTGGTGGCAAAGACAGTTGCCTTGGAAGTCGACACGGGCTGGTTCAGCGTGGATGATGGCTTCTTGTACAGCTTCTGGATACACGTCTGATTGGACAAACTGGAAGCATATTTGAAGTGGCTTGTAGAGTCCGACCCTGATGGGGCAGCAGCTTTGTGAGGCTGTTGAACACTGTGTCTTGTCCCCGATGAGTCCCCCACCTTGGAAGTGACTGCTAAGTCCCGAGGAAGGGCAGGCTTGAAATTCTCTTTTGCATCTGTCCTTGGGGCTGGTGAGACACCGGATGCTGTGGACGGTCCGGAGAACGAGGGGCCAGATGGTCCTGTCTTGATAGAGACGGAGGATTTCCGAGGAGTCTTGCACATCTGGGACAGCCTCTGCAGAGCTGCATCCACGCTGCAAAACATAACCAAGAAATGAGAAATTACAAACAAATGGGAAAAGTTTCCTTAGCACAGGTTGAATGTGAAGAAATAATTGCAACTGTTTTGGAAATTTAACCCTAGTAGGCTTAACCTGCACAGGCTTATTCTGTTTCAAAATTTGTCAATTAATAGAACATCATTGTGTCAAAGTGTTGGGGTAGATTTCATTACAATGTGTTGTGAACCAAGTGGCAAAGTCTGATACCATGTGCATGTACATTGTAAGTACATGTTTAGTACCTGCCCTGCTAAATGCAACTGAATGTATTATGTACATGTAGGAATGGAGTCCGGTGCACTGCACAGTGGACTAGAAAGTGCAGTACTACATGGACTAGTCCCTGGGTTTTACAACCATGCTTGCTGCATGCAACAGAGCACATATCAATAGACTTAGTGAGACTGACTGCTAAATGTTGCAACTTAAAAGTGCAATTATAGTATTTATGCATAAAACAGTTTTTCTGTTGGATTACAAAATATTTCAACCGTTTGGAAAGTGGACTCCTGTTTTCTTCTGATAATTCATTTGCACTCTTTATGAATAATAAGAAACGGTTGGAGTTTATAGGAGGACCCTGCAATTTAGATCCTAGCAGGATCTTTCTATCCAAACAGGATCTTTAGAAAGATCCTGCAAAGGACTGAAACATCACGGCCTCCTAAACTCCAAGCATTTGACATCAACTTTGGTTGATGAGCAATTTGCAGCAGTTCATTTCTCGTATTGAATATTAAGAAACGGTACTAAAAATTGAACAAATTAAAGATAGCAGGTTAGAATCACAAACATGAGTGTATAATGCATACAGCTATAGGATGCTAACTGATATTGCTAGCGAATTGTGGCAATTCAATAAACTGATTTACCTATTCAGACTCGCCCTCAGTTTGTCTGTGAGTTCATCATCTCGTAGTAAGGCATCCTGACTTATCAGCGTCTTTTTGGAATTAAAAGCTGAAGCATTGGCTAAACTCTCTTCTGGGGTGATTTTCTTAAGCCTCAAACCCGGGAGGGCCGAGAAGAAATCATGGGGTACATGTAGCGTCTTTGAAGCTGGATCAAAAGACATAGATGATGCTGGTGATGGCAGGAGGAAAGGTTTGCGAGTGCCTTGAGAACTTTTAGGGTGATGCTTGGAGTGACTGTCGGGGCTTCCTGTGCCTTCACAGTCACTGCACGGGCACCGTGAGATGGTTGATGGCGCCTTGGAACTTTTGGTATGATGGGACTTTCTCCCAGTCCCCAAACTTCCCATCAAGTTGTCATCAGCCGATTCACAGGTTTTGTGGAGGCCACTCAAACACCCTGAAGAAGTCTGGCTTGTTGGTGCTCCTGATGATGATGCTGGTTGTGTGGTTCCCCTTACATCCTGGGGGACTTTCTTCAGGATATCCTGCCACTGAGAAGATACAGGGTCTGATGACAGAGAGGCCTTGTCTTCTCCTGATGGTGGCTTTGCGGCCAGACCACCTGTGGGTTGGGTCACCGATGCACCAGCCCGTTGGGTCCCTGGTGTCGCTTTGTCCACCACGACTCCGGACTTGGCACCAGTCATGCCAGTGGAGACAGAAGGGGGAATAGTGGGACTTTTGGTATGATGGGACTTTCTCCCTGTTCCCGAACTTCCCATCAAGTTGTCATCAGCCGATTCACGGGTTTTGTGGAGGCCACTCAAACACCCTGAAGAAGTCTGGCTTGTTGGTGCTCCTGATGATGATGCTGGTAGTGTGGTTCCCCTAATATCCTGGGGGACTTTCTTCAGGATATCCTGCCACTGATCAGATACAGGGTCTGATGACAGAGAGCCCTTGTCTTTTCCTGATGAACCTTCTGTCTCAGAACTAGATGCAACGTTGGGAACAAGTGCAGGTGTCTTTGGCGAGCCCATTGATGTCCATAAGCCATCCTTAGGTAGAGAGCCATTATTGTTGAGATTTAAGTCCAAGTCCAAGTCCATGTCGACCTTATCCGTGTTGCCGAGATTGGCATCCATACCCAGTGTTGACTCAGGTGAGTCAATTAAATCTATGCACGACATGGAGACGTCTCCACCAAGTATGTCGGCTTCATTTACATTTTTTGCTTCTGAAACAAAATAAAAGACACACACTAAGTTAAATACAGCTTCAAAATGAATAATGGGAGAATAAGCAAAGAGTTATCTGCACGGTCGGACAGGTAATAAAGACTGGAAAATGATGGTATGGTGTACCAGTGGTCTCTTCTTGTCACAGTCTAGAGTCAAATCATCCATGCTTTATAATTCAAAAAAAAGTTTAAAGGTAGTATCATACTTTGGTAAGAGACCAAAACAGAAATGTTCACCAATTTACGTATAACTTTCAGGGTATGAAGATGGTGCTGATAGAAACCTACCGGTAACATGTTTCCGCCTGAAATTGTGTATTTATCCAGAAATTAGTAAAACAACGACCGAAAATCTTTTTGATCTTTTAAAAGATCAAAAATGAAAGAGAAAAGACTTCAGAAATACTGTGGCCGTTTTTCACGATTTTCTTAAAAAAGTGGGCACCGTATGGGACTGACATTTTCACAGATGACTGAGACTGTATCTTCCTTGATATCTTTGTCCATGAATCTGTACTTCTTTGACAAAAACCAAAGTATGATACTACCTTTAAACTCACTGACTACATGTAGGTTCAACTACATGTATGCTAATAAAAAAAATTAAAAAAACAATAAAGCAGGGGATTGGGAAATTTCACAAATGCAATTTCCACTTCAATTTTAAGTTGGATTTGCTGTTGATAAGTCTATCTTTAATAATGATCAACAAACCTTTTGTGAGATCAACAAAGTCCATTTGGCCCGTCAAAGTGTTTCCTTCATGAGTGGGACTGTGGCTCTGGCTCTGTGGTTCTAGCAACTGGTCGATACAAATGTTCATGAGTCTGGTCAGGTTTGTGGGATCTGGGGAGCACTTGCTCTGGCGGACGACGGTCTCTCGGATCATTCCTGCGGTCAGATGCGGAAACATCGGCCGAAGGTCTCTGACGATGTCATCTTGTATGACTTGCACAAGGGCTGATTCGTTAGCCATGTCCTCGCTGGGGGCAAGTGAACCACAAAATAATATCAAATTATACTACAAGGAATGTGCTATGTACAATGTATAATAAGGCCTTTTCCCACTAGAGTGCTCATCCCTGGAGCAAACTCACCCTGGAGCTGCCCCGGGGGGAAAATTTCAACCCTGGTCCTGAGCAGGGTTGAACTCACCCTGGAGAAAGGGTAATCTCTCGGGGGTGGCTCAAGGGGGTAGGGGGTGACGGAGGGGTGAACATTTGAAGTGGGAATGGTGGCTTATTTTCACCCCTGCGTTGCCACGGGGCCACCCCTGAGACACCCCCGAGATTGGTCAAGTGGGAAAAGGCATAGTCATTTAGCGTTAGCGGCAATCTTATCCTACATATGTATTCCTCACTTTAACAATTGGCTTAGCAAAACAGATTTGGATTTTATTTTTTCAGATTGAGCATTATGCGACGACTGTTGCCTGAAAAAAGGTGGATGGTGGTCGCATAATGTACCAAGTAGACTGGTTCCTGTTCGCTCCGTTGTCTCCAGACATCTACGTACGTAAATTGAATGTAGGCTGGATTCGTAGAGATAGTTCTAATGTATTTTTTTATTATTTTGCAAAGCCCCATGGGAAAAGTCACGGAAACCATGACTTTTTTGTACATAGGGGCCTACGGACATTTCGGCTGAAAATTGCTCATTTTTGTTGACATCCAAAATGATCTTCTGAATGCCTCTTCACGACATCAGGGAGGGCCTAGGGAACACCAGTCCAGGTGCAGGGTGATTCATTATGAAACAGATCGAGATTAACTCATTTATTTTAAAGGGTTGGGAAATCATGTTCTCGTGTTTTTCCAAGTTAAACGTCCTGTACTGTCACTTGACCCTACATGTATAATACGACAACAACGTCAGGAGTAATTAGGGCGGAAAGAATTCCACTGACAAAATTCAATTATCATTTTGGATTTCGACAAAACGAGCAATTTTCGGCCCAAATCTCAGTACATACAAAATGACTTGGAATTCTCAAGAAATTCTCGAGAGTTCTCGCGAGTTCTCGAGAATTCTCGAGAGTTCTCGCGAGTTCTCGAGAAATTCTCGAGAACTCTCGAGAATTCTGCACGTGTAGATCAGGGAGTAGACTGGTGCCGTTCGCTCCATTGCACGTAAATGGAATGTAGACTGGACAGGGTACTAGGAAAGAGTTAAATTCTTATGTATTTCCTTATATTATTTCGCAAAGCACTGTGGGAAATTTGCCGCAGAATCCAAGTCAAATTGTATGTACTGAGATTTGGGCCGAAAATTGCTCGTTTTGTCGAAATCCAAAATGATAATTGAATTTTGTTTCTTCTGAATGCTTCTTCACGACATCAGGAACACCAGGGTGAGTCATTATGCCACAGATCGCTAAATAACAGTCATTTTAGGGGTGGGGAATTCTAAACAGATGACTTCCATATTGATTGACCTGTAGCCCTATATACGACAACAACGTCAGGAGTAATATTGGGCTACAGTTACTGCAGCTATTGTGCGACGTGCACAAACCAATGGGACCGACAGAGGGCGTTTTGAGAAAAATGGCTAGTCTACCGCTGCATTCGAAGTGTAGGCCTGGGCCTATTTGTAGGTAAAAAAAAAACCCTGAAAATCTCACTTTTTAGATATGCTAATACAGTTTACACACCTGAGACTGAAGTTCATTATGACTTGCATCACATAAGTTAATTCTTGGAGGAAATTGCCTAACCCTGTTTCCGTCATGGCCGTCAGTGGACTGGAATTCTTTCCGAAGTTTAGAAAAAAAAATAAAAAGTGAAAAACAGTGGGAATGACGGAGAGAAAAGAACGCCAAATTTTCTCAAAAATATGACTTACAATCAATTGCAAAAGCAGTGCCATATCCCTTACCTAACTGGTTGTCTATACTCTCCAATGTTGTCCATGGTTAAAGCGTCTGTCACGGCTCCGTTAACTGCCAAAAAGATGAAGAAATTCAGAAATTGGAACCACAAAATAAACTTCACATTAAATGACTTCGCGCCTCTCGTTTGCACAAGCCGCGCGCGCACAACGCGCACACCGATGATTTATTAACGCATAGTCGAATGAAAGCCCCACAGACTTTTGGGCGCGTGCTTACGCCCATTTAGGCGCACTTGTTTATAACTTTCTCGTTCTCAGGACTTTATAATTGACACAGGTGTAATGTCGTTACGGACAATAAACGAGGATGACAAAAACAAGTATTGGCTTGCTGGTGACGTCATAGGGGGATTCCCAAAGTGCAAAAAATGCAAATAAACATTTTAACAGGAAATAATTTTCATTTCATTTCATTTATTATTTTTGCAGGAACATACAAACATACAAACAGGAAATACAAGTTACATACAAAACTGTAAATCAAATATGGACGACAAAATCTTACATAGACTGAACAGTAAAAATGAGATAATAAGCTTACATGAAAAACAAACAAACAAATAGCACCCCTGCAGGATTGCAAAAAAGTAAACTTAATCACTGTCTAGTTGCTCTCCTTCAGTGCTATACCGGCAGACCAATAAAAAACAGACATTTCAAACAATAAAATGACAAAGGAATTGCATACATGTACACTAACATTGGCAATGGATATAATAATAAAACATGTACATGATAAATAAATAAAAACAAATATCTATACAAATAGTGAATAAATCCTATGCAACTTTAATTACATTGGCTTGAAGACCTGGAGTTAGTAAATGGTCCCTGAGTGCAGTATTAAATTGAGATAGACCAAAAACAACAGTATCCTTAACAGCTGAGGGCAATGCCTCCCATAATCTAGGGAATCTATGAAACAGGGAATAATGGGCTGCATTAGCCCTCGCCCTCAGATGATGAAATTTAACAGTATTTACATGTCTAGGATTAATCCTGATATAATCATAAATAGGAATATCAAATTTATTATAAATACATTTTATCACAAACATCAATGAAAGGAAGTGTAATCTATTATTCAAAAAGGGTAATCCCAACTGAATACACCTATCAGAATAAACAATGTCAATATCAGGATTAGTGGGAGCCCTTCTAGGCAGACCGAGACAGAAGCGAGTAAAACGCCTTTGTACTCTTTCCAGAGAATCTTGCAGTGTGATGAGAGCAGGGCACCAGACTGGAACTGCATACTCTAGTAAAGGCCGACTTATGGAGCGATATAGTGTGGCAAGAATTTTAGGGTTTCTAGACTTAACAACTCTGCCAATGAATCCGTTAAGACGAGTAGCTTTGGAAATAATTGAGCTTATGTGTTGTTTCCAACTTAAATCCCTAGAAATAATTACACCGAGATATTTGTAATTATCCACTCTGTCCAAAGCTTTTTGGCACGTATTACTGTAGGATGGGTCTGCAAAATGCGAAACAACTTGCATGTGGGACAGCAAAGGAATTATGGGAAAGGAGAATCCCGAATCAACATATTGAAACAAGTTTTAAAACTATATCAGATCACCATCATGCATTTACCTTTTGTTTGTTTTAGTTTCCTGTGATGGTAATAAAAACTAATGACTGTCAGATCGCACAAACTTTTTTCTATGGTTCCTCTATGGTGTGATCCATTTGGTGCATGACGCATAGCAGGCTCTTTCTCACATTTGGATGAAAGAGCAGAACAAAAGTGGGGCAATGTCCAAGCCTTACTGTATATATATGGTCAAGGGCAACAGTATTTATTTATTTATTTTTTTTTTTTTTGGGGGGGGGGCTTTGGGCAGGTACGTCCTTTGAAATCACTATAGAGGTTTTGCAATTTTCTCACAAATATGAATTCACCAATAGACCAATTTTCACTTCCCAATATGTATTTAAAAACAATGCAGATGGGAATAATGTACAGGAAATTAAGCAGAAAGCTTTGTTTTTGGACACCGCTAGATATGCAGTTTGTATTCCGATGGCTGCTTCAAAATTCATATTCAACAACATAACAAATAGAAAGAATTTCTGTTCCATTGGTGGGGGGATGCATACCCACTCAGTGCACGCAATTAACATAAGGCCTAAAAAATAAATTGTTGTGTTGCCCTCAGCGACCGACCGTAAAATGCCAAAACTTTGGGTAGATTTTTTTTTTTTTCTCTGAGTCCTAAAGTATAAAAACTTACAATTTTTGACAGAAAATGTAAGATTTAGCAGTAAAAAAGCATGTCTCCTCAAAACGACCCAAGACCGTTTATTTATAAGCCCTGGTGACCATACATCCTGTATTTATTCTTAAATGTTTGAAAGTCTGCCCCCCCAAAAAAAAAAAAAATAATTTTTCTACTTGAGGGCAACACAACAATTTTGTTTAGGCCTAATGGCCTAGTTCTTGCAAGTCCTCACTAAATGCTTGAAGGGAGTATATAGGTATTGATCGTCTAAAATCTCTGCAGATCTTAAAACACCACTTCCTGAAAACCTGTTCAATTAAAAAAAGGATGGCAATGACACAATAATTTATTATAAATATTTATTTGTATCAGCGCGTGACAAACTTCACTCACTGATTTTTCTCCAATTACATCATACATTATCAATAATAGGTGTCTTTTTTTTATAATTACTGCTGCTGTATTCTAGTTCTAGGATTTGTAGCATTCAAACAACCAAACCTACGTACAATTAGCATCTTTTGTTATTAACCAAGCACCGAGCAATGACATATTCCACCATGCGCTACAAAACCACATAGACCGGTGGTCATTCTGTTGTTTAACCCTAACCTCCTTTAATACCATAGTTTACCACACATGCTTTTTCCTGTGGTTCAGTGTGGTATTTTACCCTGAATACCACAATACACCACAGTGTTGTTTGTGGTAATGCTTGGTTTATGATCCAGTTCCCCCTGTGGAGACCGTGGTAGTGTGAGGTAAGCTGCTCTTGTCTTGTGTGGTAAGTGCAGAGGGTTAGGGTTAAGGTCAAGTCCATTCTCACACCCTTGAACATCAGCTATTTAAATATCTTGTACTTTTTGCGTGTATGATTTGTATATTATTAAATATCCTTCCTATTCAGCAATTACCACACATGAAATTAGTGATGAGAATTGTATATTATGAAGAAAGAGGAACACAAACAATTTAAACAGCCCTTTGATTAACATTGCAAGGAGAATGTGACAGAAAATGACCCTTGTGAAAAAAGGCATCTAACCAGCCAAACCAGTGTGTAATACTGAGCTTTCAACTTGGTGAGTCAAGGTATGTATATGTACATGTAATCATATTTCCATTTGTTCAATAATGAAAATACAGAGGTCAAAAGTGGATCGTGATGTGTTGCTAAAACAAAGTAACACGAGAAGTAACACCAGTAGTTCAATCTTTCCTTAGAACATTTGTTTTTGTTTCACAAAGAAAAGAGTACATATTTAGGCTAGGAATATAGGGATCCCAATACAAATGCTTTTAGAATCGATCTGGGCGCTTGTCATTGCATCTTCCTTGATATTTTTGCCAATGAACCTGCATTTCTTTGTCAAAAAACAAAGTATGATATTACCTTTAACTGAACTCTGGTACATGACCATGGTACATGGGTGAAAAATGTCCCGGAAAACAAATCAGGTACAAATCGTGTCTTATTCCATAAAGGCCTATGTCACTTTTCACAAGTTTAAACAATCACAATTCTTAGATACTCATCCCCCCCCAAACGAAATACAAACAATAAAAAAAGCTTTGTACTCAAGTGTTTACAGTTTTGATTCTCCACACACATTATTCGGTAAACAGTAAAAAACAAACAAAAACAACAAAAAAAATGAGAAATGTTTAACAAGTAAAATAGTAAATAAGCTCATATCACTACTATCTATTATATCTTTCTTAACTCAAGTTTGGCTTAAATTGTTTGAGCATTATGTCTTTCTGAGTAATTAGACTTACTACAATACAAATGTTAATTAATTAATATACTTAATATCTTTATAGGTAAATTGTCAAATCATTTAACTGATGCAGTATTAAGGCATATATAACAATACAAATATAATTTTAAATAAACGTCTATAATTTTCACTGCAGTTTCTAAATAGTTGTATATTTTCAATTTTGCGCCGAATAAATCAATGATTCTGCATATTGCACATAAATTTTGGTTTTTGTCCTTCTGCGAAAAAACAACAAATTTTCAAAATAAATCCCCCTCAAATTGTACAGATTATTCTCACATATAAAAAGGAAAAAAATATGGCAAATTTATGTTATCATGAATAAAATTACAATAATTACAATTAAGCACATTATGTTTAGGCTGAGCAGATTTATCTATATTAGGTTAAATTTTAGAATTATGTATTATCGTTGAGCTCAATTTCAGAAAATAAAAATGAATAAATTTAATAGTAGACTCAATGAACAGGCATGCAACTTGGACTTGACAAAAAATAAGGAAATTCCAATCTTTTCTTTGTACAGTGTTTTTCACTTTTCAATGGCATAAGAGTGAAATGAAAAAATGAGGAAATCAGCTGATCCGAGGAAAAGTTGCATGCCTGAATGAACCTTTATGAACCATATTAACAATGGGCTCATTGTGGTGAAACATGTGAAACTATCCCTTGATTTGCATTTGAATAGATCATCTTTTTTTGAGCACAGCACAATTTGTAAGCCCTGAAAACAGATTTGGGGACACTGAGGACACCGATCATGTCTGCCAGAAATTTGGGATATAGGACGGCAGTATTCAACTGCTGTGTGCCCACAATGTTTACACCAAGCTCCCTGCAAACATGGCCAGGGGTCGATTTCACGAAGCCCTACGATCGATCGTAACTCGAGTTACGAAGGATAACCCATCGTAGTGGACTATCATATACGTAGGGCTACAATGCATCATCAGTTTTACGATTGATAGTAAGTTACGATGAGTTTGGTGAAATCAACCCCAGGCCAGATGAATTCTGTGTGAACCAGTGTCAAATAATCCAGGCCAGTGAAAAACAAAAACAGGCCACACGAGGCAATTTGTACAGGCAACTTTGAGGCAAACCAACTCCACCGTATGCAGGAGGAAAACCAAAAGTCATGTTTCTGGAAGTTTCTCACTATCCCCAAGAAAATTATATGAAAATTGGCAGATGAATGTTATTTCTTCTTGGAGATTGCCTGTAACTGGTTGCCCATAAATTGCCTCGTGTAACATGGGCATTAGAAATCTTGTTCACTTACGACTGGGTACAAAGTAAAATTAGGGCCTACTGACATTGATAAGCCATCCCAAAATGGGACAAATATTTGAAAAAATCATGAATAAGAGAGAACTTTGAACATTTCAAAGTTTCCCTAACATTTCAAGCCCAGCTTATAATTATCTATCTTTTATTAAAAAATACAGAGAATCTTTTTGTTTTTATGTATTATCCTTTTAATATGCATTTGTATTTTGCAGCAGAGTTGGCATACAATGTACAAAAGCATTTTACAAAATACATCAATGAAAATAAAAACACTCTTTTTTTTTTCATTTCTTTTCCAGCAAAGAAGGCCACTACGATGTCTTGGAAAACATTTTTTTCAATATAGCACTCGGCATTTGTAACGACAACGGTTAGTGTGCTGCACAAACATTTAGCATTTTCAAATACATGTAGACTTATGAACTGTTATCTAACTATGCATTGTCTAGTCCCGCATGCACGTGGTTTTTCCATATAGAGAACGTGCACGTGGCGTCACTTGACAGCTTATCGGCCATTTTGGACGGCACGCGTACGCGTACGCGTACGTACCAGACAGCATCATATATGCACGCACTTCTGCGTCCGGTTGATTTGCAAGCTACGCGAACGCATATGGGTTACATACACTGTACGTACGTGCATTATACATGTGTACAGCGTTGCCATCCAAAATGGCATCCTGATCACTGACGTAACTGCACAACTTCTATACATCTAATCTTGAGACAAAACAGAAAATGAGTTGTTTTACTCCTACAAAATCACAAAACAGTAAATCACACAGAAAAGCAAATTCACAGTGTATTAATCATTACTTCCATTTGAATCTAAACTTAAAATGAATTGTAATTTTTTTTAAATAATGAGCTCATCTATTAACATGATAAGTGGGACTTATCATAGTGGGACTGGTCTTAAAAGGTAGAATCATACTTTGGTAGGAAACCAAATCAGAAATGTTCACAGATTTACCTATAACTTACAGGGTATAAAGATGGTGCTGGTAGAAACATACCATTAAAATTATTCAGCCATGAAATGGTGTATTTATCCAGAAAAAGAGTAAAACCAATGACCAAAAACAATTTTGATCTTTTAAGGATAAAACAATAACGGTGAAAAGATTAAAGAAATTCCGTGGGCGTTTTTTACTTTTTTCTCAAAAAGTCAGTTCTGTATGGGACTGGTAATTTCACAGATGACTTTTACTGCATCTGTCTTGGTATTTTTGCCTATGAATCTGTATGACAAAAACCAAAGTATGATATTACCCTCAGGTTTTGCATTAGACAAAGTATCATGGGTTGCTCATACAAATGCTTCAACAGCACTGCTTATCAGGGAACAATTACAGGAGACCCAACACTACCATTGTCTGCTGGTAGGCACTTTAAAGAGTACTTAGCATGCACCACTGCAAAGCATGATAAGAAGGCTAAAATCTTATTATCGGTAAATTGAAAAAAAAAATGTCAGCCACTGTGAAATTGACTCAGAAGTAGCACCGAGTGTTTAGGAGTTGTGAGTAATTATACAACTATGTATGTTATCCAGTGTGTGCGCCCTATCTATTTTTGTTTTATTTATTGTTAATATAATTAACATGATTAAGTAAGTTATTAATAGTAACTTAAAGGTACATGTATAGTACAGTAACATACCCAGACAGAAATGTTAAAAGAATTACGTATAACTTTCAGGGTATGAAGATGGTGCTGGTAGAAACATACGGTTTAAATATTTCCGCCTGAAACATGTGAAATGGTATATTTATCCAGATATTAGTCAAACAAAGACCGAAAATAGTTTTGATCTTGTGGTATTAAGATCTTTATGCTTTATAAGAAAAATTTAGTCGGGTTTTTGGTATTTTCTTGTGACTCGGATGTGTATTATACCTTTAACATATGGGTCTCCACACGACAAGCTTGCTTTTTGAAAAACCTAATTACTTTCTCTGCCTCTGTCTATTATGCGCATCTTGAATATTGCTGTTTTTGCGTGTGAAAGTATAAAATAAATGAATGAACCATGCTGCTCGTTGCTTTTCTATCCAAACTTTAAGGTCTCAAGCTCTGTGAATGACATGCCACTGGTTCCTTCCTTATACAATAGTTGAGCACCTCAGACAGGGATGGAAACCAGTCATGGATTTAGGACACTTCCATTATTATTACCATAATCCTATCTTTAACAGCATCATGTTGGCCATGCTGGATTGGGGGGAAAGAGCATTCGCTCCAATCACAGGCAAGTTTCAAAATCACAAGAAAGCCAACCAAAATGTCTTTAAAATTAGTGTTTCAAGATTTACAATGGATAATAATTTTGGTTTTTACAAGTGAATTCGTCTAAGTTTCCAAGGGGTAAAATTTTGGTATTTACAAGTAATATCAACAGGTGCAATTTATATGACGGCAGTTTAGAAGGGAATATTTGAATTTCCAAAACAAATGATTTTTAGTATAAACTCCATACACATAATGGATAAAATAGAATGCTTTCAGACTAAATCTTCAAACTTTCTGACAAAATGGAAAGCTCAGTCTGTTAAATTTGAATATTTATGTTAACATCTGAATAATTTTTACGGAGTGGGTCACAAACTATACAACAAAAGCCAGGAACCTCTAATCCTTCAAGACCCATCTCATAGTACTGTAGGGAGTTTTGAAGGACACAGGTATGCGGAGCCCTGGGGTTGATTTTATGAAGCCCTACGATCGATCGTAACTTGATTTACGAAGGACGACCCATTGTAGCCTAAGTAGGGCTGCAATGCATCATAAGTCCTACAATTGATACATGTGTAGTAGTAGGGCCTGATTGTTTAACGCAAAGGATCCCACATTTAGGGATGCATGTCCTATGCAGGATCCGGATCAGGATCAGTAGAATCCGTGATCCCGTGCATTAAACAAACAGGCCCTTAGTTATGATGAGTTTGGTGAAATCGACACCTGGTATATTATTAACATAATATGAGGCTTGATCAAGCAACTTGGAGCCTATTTTAAAGGAATGTGGCATAGGAATTACTGTGCAGTGTGGGACTTGCGTAGACCGAGGACGGTTCCTCGCTAGAATTCCCTGGCAAATGACAAGGCGCTTAAAAGGGTTTCAATTAATGTATAATGCCAGCTATACTTGCTTGATGACTGGACACAAACAAAGTTGATTTTACATCAATAGGAAGAGTACTGTCCCCCATCAAAGTGTTGTTTCTCGTCGTGACACCAAAGTGACGAGCACTTTGCCTCAGGTTGATGGTTGAAGACGCTGCCACACCCCTGGATGCTTGTAGGGTATTTACTGGAGGCTAGAAGGGTATGTTCTCAAACAAATCACTCGTCATGATGGGCAGAGGAACGTCGTCCATGTTCGGCAGCACAAAGACTTTCTGCAAGATGCAACATGAAATAGAAAACAGGCATTAAACCCTCAACATTCAATCTTCCAATTGTCTTTATTTTCTTAATAATATTTTGAGGAGTGAGGATAGTTGGTGGTAATGTATGGCATTCAAAATGATACTATAAACCCAATTATTTTTTGGAGTGTGCATAACTTTAGATACCAGTTGGAGCTCTCATCATTTGCTCTCCAGGATTTGGAAAAGAATCTTCAAATTTTTTCCACGCGCCATGCTTACTTTAATAGCACATATGAATATGAGAATCCATGCAAACATTTGTGGCACCACAAGGTACAGTGTATTTAAAAACACAACTCGTTTTTAGTTGTGTGGTACCAAAGGGGACTTAATGCCCTATTGGTGAAAGCTCTGCCAGTATATTATGCTGTGGCCCCGTCTTCAGGAGAATGTTCTTTCCATGAAGCTTGTTGGTTCGGCACTGTTCTGAAGATGACCAGACAACACTGGTCAAAACGTTGAAGAATTTATCTGAACTTCTACCAGTCTACTGGAAGCAAAGCCTTAAACCTTAATCATCACAGGCTTTATTAATCTAGATGCTAGCCAGCGCCAGCGACATTGCATTCTTCCTGTGAATTGTCTCTCATCCCTACCTGAAATTCTAGCTCCAGTTTCTTCTCGATGTAATCGGTGATGTGGGTGAGGGTGACTTGGCGGGCTCCCAGCTTGGGCTTGGCTGACAGCCACAGATAAGGTTTGTCCCGAAAACCAAACCTGCAACAGTGAAAATGACACACAATGATTCAAGTTCAGGACTCATGGGGTAGTAGTGCTTGTGTCCTTGGGCAAGACACTGCTTGATTAGGCATTGTGCGCTTTACAGTAGCCAGGGTCTGTACGTATGCATTGTACGTTGAGATTATTTCAGGAATGTAAATGTTGCCCGATGACCATGGATAAAAGTAATATGCACAGTGAGCGCTGAAAGACGGAACATATCCACCATTATTATCATTACGCTGTCCTCACCAGAATCTGTCGGTGGGTGGCGGTGGGATGTTGATGCTCAGGGTTCCTCTGAGTTGCTTGACTTCCACGGTGAGCTCCACGGGCGTGTTGGACACCTCGTCCATGGCTCGCTTGATGTACTTGTTCTGCGTGGCACTCTGGAAGTACTTGGAGCTGGCAATCTTGTTGACAATACGCATGATCTTGCCGGAGCCCTTGGCTCTACCGGAACAAGAGGAAGAAAGTACAGTTTATATGGAGGTCTCTGGCACCAGCTTTCAGTAGTGTATCTTGGGAAAACGGCACCCTGGACAATCCCTTAAATTGCACGCCTAATCCCAACTTCTGATGCCAATGATTTCCACTAACTTCAACAGTAGGCCTTAGAGCTGTATAGTAGCTTTTTTCCATCGTTTGTGTTTTTTGCACCCCCTGAAAAGTGGCGCTCAGAGCACATCCTTCCCCCTTCGATATGCCATTGCCAGCTCAACTTCTGTCTTGCTTACTTTACAATTTGTTAAGCAAATCACAGTGCATAACTACTGTAAAATATTTTGAAAGTACAAGCATCTATAAGTTGCTTAGAGTTAGGAGGGCCTGACTCGTTTTGATCCTAGCAGGATCTTTCTCAGAGGTTATAGCCTGTTAGGATCGAAACGGGTCAGGCCCTCCTAACTCTAAGCATTTGATATATTTCAGGGGCCAATTTCATAAAGATGCTTAGCACTAAAAATTGCTTAGCACAAAAATGGCTTGCCCAATAAAACAAACCACCATTGAAAATTTGATATTCATGGTCAGCGAACAACAGCCAAAGAACAATCACAAGTGATACACAAAAAGTGGAAATTTGGTTGTTAATCCTGTTTTTATTATTAAAGACAGAAATGTCATGCTTAGCGATTTTTTTGTGCTAAGCAGCTCTATGAAATTGGCCCCTGGTCATTTTGGTTGATGAGCAGTTTGCAGCAGTTAATTACTTGTATTGCATCTATAAGTTATTAGGACAAAATTTTAAGGCATGTGTTAATCTTACGGTTCTACTTCGGCGGTTGGTAGAGCGGCTTCTTGTGAGACAAATGCATCGTCGGTCTCCTCATCAGACGATTCGGCACTGTCTTCAACTTCACTATCCAAGGCTGCCAAGGATGCACTCCTGTTCAACAAACAAACAAAGACACCGACATGAAAACCTGAGACCATCATGCACATCGTTTGCAGGAATCATGTACATGGCGTACAGTAGAAGAATTTGAAAATGTTCTGAACATTTTGCAAAATGAAATAGGCTTCGATGTCCACTGTGGTGACGTTTGAGTGTTATGCGATGATTTGATACAGAATACCAATACTGTAAAAAAGATACCCGGGGTCGATTTCAACAAACTCATCATATATTACATGAATTGTAGGACTTGTGATGTATTGCAGCCCTAAAAACATGTACATGTAGGATACAATGGATTATCATTCATGTATAACTAATTACAATTGTTCGTAAGGCTTCGTGAAATCGACCTCTGGCTCTGTTGAACACGGTAATGACGGTGACGTTCTGCACAATGCTGGCCAACTTTTCTCAGCTATGCTACACCTACTGTATGTGTATGCTAACTACTTTTATTGAACAAATGTGTTATATACAATGAATATTAAAATGCTTGTAATCAATCATCTGCATACACCAACTGTCTGGTGTCTGCTACCGATAGTAAAGAACATTAGAGCAAGCAGTTGATTACAATGGGAGACTTTTGGAGAGTCGGTCTTGAGTCAACAGCGCAAGCGCAAACCATGCCTGCGCAATTGTGAGCATGCGCGCACTGTTTTGCGCGTGCGTGCGCGTGCACTGTTGACTCAAGACCGACTCTCCAAAAGTCTCCCATTACAAGTTGATTACAATATGGCATGTATGGACTGGCATACTGGCTGTCATTTTCTGGGACCCCAAACAACTCAACTTGACAGGTTCTTCTGATGACAATCAGCTGTAAAAGACGGACCTACATTGTAATGTCATGAATGCCATCATACAAACTACATATGTATACGTATGCATGTAACCATTATGAGCTGAAATGTTGAAGTACATGAACATGTACATGTACTTGGCATGGAATGGCAATGCTGATTCCAATAGTACTGATAATAAGAAAGTTTTGTTTTTCCAGTACGTGACAATCTGTGATGAAATGGTTATCATGAAATATGAAATAATCTACAACATGAATCCTTCCATAATATTATTGTTTGTGTGGGGGTGTTTTCTATATCAAACATGTCAAACACTATTGTTAAGTATCCTTAGTCCGACATGGTCCACTCGACATGGAGTTCATATAGAATGTGAACATGCAGAATGCTGTACAGAGTTGGAGTGGATTCAGAACGTGCAGGATGGTTCGCGCTGCACCTAACTAGTGTCAAGTGCCGTACTCATATGCGCATCGCACCGGCAGACGGAGTCGACTCGTCCCACGGTCGACTTCTATCCGATGCCCTCCTCGCCAACAGACTGCATGACTGTTGATGACTACTGAGAGGGGATGATCATGGAAGTGTGCTGAAGGACGTACATGAAGATGTCAATGTATGAGGATACATGTATTTATAAGCTATTCATCTCTATACCTTGGAGTGTCATACTCATAACCTGCTGGTGGAGTCCTCTTCTTCTTGGTTTCCTGTCTTGGTTTGCTTTGTCTGGGAATTGTTTTCCAAATAATAATGATTGAATTGGAGCTTAGTATGTAAAGTCTCCGTGCCTGCAATCATTGTTTTGTTCATTGCCTGTGCTTACATGTACGCTAAAAGAGGATAAAAGAAATGGAATGCAACACAGAATGGTCCCATGATGATACGTACATGTACATACTGTGGAACACCGCAATAATGAACACCGATATATACTGAACTTTTGGCTAGATACCGAACTTCATCCTTGGCTCCCAGTTTTTATGTACAAAACATACTGAAAATTGCAAATTAGGCTTGCCCTTCACCGACGTGGATGAGCACTGTATACTCAGTGCTTGTGAGAGCACGTGAGAAAAAATCACATGCTTGCTCAGGTGGAATTCGAACCCACAACCTCCTGCTTACTAGTGCAGATGCCTTACCTGCTAGGCCACCGAGCTAGCTGGGGTCTGCAGGGTGAATCGAATCCAATATCGCGGCGGGTACCGCAGTAAATCATGAATATTGATAATTTTCCCAACCAAAATCATCAATATTCATGATACTGAAAATTGTTGTTTAAGATTGCTACAATGAACTGCCACTATAATAGACAATTTCTGTGAAACCCTGCTGTGCTCATTTTAGCGGTGTTCCACTTCACGTGTACACGGACACCTTCTGCTGACATTCACAGTAAGTGAGAGTGCCCTAAGGAAATAATGTCAGTGTGATGTTAGGGTCCACAGTAACCTTTAAACTAACCTTTTAAACACTGGCAAAATGTATACTTGCAATCAAGTCATTACTGACGGTATTGTGTGTTGACTATTGAGTTTTGAGAGGACAATTTTGCGATAGAAAGTCTTTACAGGCCTATATGTTTCATCACGTGATCAGTGATGTTGTAGATCCATGTCCCATGCAGGATATGCTAAAATGGGATCCTGGGGCCGATTTCACTAATGCTTTGCGATCATCGTAAAGCCCAAATGCATCACTAAACAGAAAATCGATCGCTACTTTGCACAGCAATTTTCCATTTAGCGATGAATTTGGCCATTACAATGATCGCAAAGCGTTAGTGAAATCGGCCCCAGATCAGCAGGATCATTTATCTCATGCTTGAAACAAACAGGCCCTAAGCTTCAGGCACTGAAGATAGGGGGGAAATCTTAACAGAGCCACATTTCAAACTACAAAACTCACCTCTCTTTTTCTTTGGTCTCTTTCCTGACCGGTGAAATCTCCGCCATCTCTTTGTCGTACTTCTCGCCCTTCCCCAGTCTCCACAGGTTGACCTTGGTGGTCATGGACACCATGCAAGAGCCCCCGTAGGCAATGTCCAGGTCGACCCACAAGCCCCGTTCGTCAAGGCGTGGCTTGGAGACGCGGCGCAGCTGGGGGGAGTTGACGCCCAGATCGATGTCCGTGATCTTCAGCTCTTCCAGGAAGTATGGCACCTTTGTAGGAGGGGGGTGTAAGGAAAGAAAGGGACATGTGTTAAATAGTTCACTAGGACAACACTTTAGTCTGTGTTCAGGTCAGTCATGTCAGTAAGGGTCATGGGCCAATTTCATAAAACTGTTAAGCACAAAAATTTGCTTAGCACAAAAATGTCTCGCCTAATAAAACAAACCACCATTGAAAATTCCATTTGATATTCATGGTCAGTGAACAAAAGCCAGAGAACAATTACAAGTGATACACAACACGTAGAAATTTGGTTGTTAACCCTGTTTTTATTAAGACAGAAATGTCATGCTAAGCAAATTTTTGTGCTTAACAGTTTTATGAAATTGGTCCCTGGGCATAAAGTTCAGAGGTTAGCGTTTGATGTGCTAGCCCCAAAACACTGGAACTTTCTTCCCATTCCCCTGGGATGTGGATTTGTAAGATCAAATATGGCAATCAAAATCCAAGGCAAAACAAACAAGCCTGTGATTCATTTAAAATGGTACACTACATGCTTCGAGTTAAAGGACGTTTCGATCCTTGCAGGATCTTCCTCAGAAAAATATCTCTTTGATATCAAAGTGAAATGATATCAGTACTAGTAACAACCATGCAGTTTGAAACATGGTAGAAAGCGCAAATGTTGTATTTAAGTTATAGTTTGTCAATCTATCAAGCAAAACAGTGTCGCATTGACTGCTACTGCTTCAATATACACCATGTACACTGAAGGACTAACCTTGAGTTTACTGAGCTTCTTCTGCACTTTGGTTTTCACCAGCTGTGCCCAACTCTCCTCCCTAAGGAAGTCCCAGAACAGCCTTCCAACCAAGCTGTTCACCCAGTCCACAGGGGAGCCTCCCAGCCCGTTCGTCTCCAGCTTGGGCTGCCGTTTGGCCGGACTGGCATAGGTGACATTCCCAGTCTTGGGGTTCACCACTGGAGCGGGAACCTCCTTAAGATCTTTGTCCTTGGGCAAGATCTTAGCCATGAAGCGGTAGAAGTCAATGGTGCCCTTCCTGGCTGCAACGTCATCAGGGTCTGCCCGGTGAGGGTGCTGGCTGCCACCGTCCTTGGTCAGCTCTCCGCCTATCAGGAAGACTCCCTTGTTCAGGGTTGGGATTGGACGCCGGCCGCGTTCCAGCTTGTCGAACTTGGCGGCGATGTCAAACTTCCAGTACCATTCCTCCTTGTCCCGACTAGTCCGTGTGAAGAGGTACAGGATGCGGTCGTCGCATTCCTCTTTCTGGATGTAGTCAAAGCCCATGGAGCGGGCATCTGCATCATCGGCACTGTTGGATGCTGTTTCTTTGCGCTCCACTGAGAAGCCTTTCTTTGGAAGCTCAATGCAGATTGGGTACTTCTTGCTCCACAGGCGCTTCTTGACTAACCCACTCGGGAGAAGGTACACCTTCAAGACAACAAGACGACACACACGATGTAACAGAGCTTTAGAAAGAACTATCAGGTGTAAAGATTGAAGGCAATAACTCCGTGAAAACAATTACTCCAAGCAGATTTTGTAATAATTCAGGCTGCAGATTACTTGTACATTGTACTTCAGCTCTATGTGACTCACTGCCTTTGAGAAATGGTGTATGCCATATAAAGCGAAGTTTAAGGTGAAATGAAATCTAAGAAAAGAGAAGGCCTGATATTAAAGGGCATGAAGGGGAGCGGGGACACCAAAGGGACCAGGCCTCTCCCCAGCAAGCAGCTGCCCTCCCTTTAACCCATTCCTAAAATATGAGCATCACATTAATTAAATCTAAGTCTGTTATATGCGCCCCTCTAGCTTAAAACTGTGGCCCCCCCTGAATGCCCAAAGCTGGTAATTGTACAATTTACGAGTTGCAAAATAGCAGTTGGGGAGGGGGTGGGGGTTGATCCCATAGATATATAAAAAAACTAGATGACGCAACCGTGCACAAACCAATGGGAGCTATATCCGCGCATGCAGGACGCGGCCATCTTGGGGCGGTAAAAAATGAACCTACATGTAAACATTCAAGTGCTTATTATAACGATCGCGTAAGCCGCGCAGTATATGCAGTGCCGGCCGTTACGCGGTATGCGATGCACCAGAAACATGATGGAACACCGCAGCTATATTTGGTGGCTTAGATTGTTTGTCGGTAATTCCATCATTAAATTCGCAAATTTCATCATTTGAATTGCCGTTTTGTCATTCCGGTCAGCAATTCCATCATTCAGTTTGTCACTCTGTCATTCTGTTCGCAAATTCCATCATTCAATTTGGCAAATTGAATGATGGAATTACCGAAGCAAGCAATCTAAAGGAGATAGCTACGGCGTTCCATAAAAACAGATTTGAATTACCGTTTACAAATGGCCCCGTGAAAGACGCGTCCACGAGCAAGCAATGCGTCATCTAGTTTTTTTAATATATATCTATGGTTGATCCTATCTCCAACTGACTTGGTTGACTAATTACATGTAAAGTTGCCAGCACAATTAGCAGGATGTGTCAGCATTCTGGGAACCTGCCAACGGATTAAATACTAACATGTTGGATATATCACCCGATGACACATACCGGTACACTCTAGTATACAGGCATGCATGTGTGTGCATGTGTCATGTGTGTGTGTAAATCCTATAACAATTTACTGTCTACAGATTGTCCCCTTGAGGCAGCGCTGACCCCAGCCAACTCATGTCTGCATAATAAAGCTATCTAGTTTCTAGCTTTTACATACAATGTACATGTACTGTATGTTAAACTAAACAGGGCCCAATTTCATGGATTGTGTTACGGCCTATTTTTGTGCTTACGTGCACTGCTACGCGTGAAATCTATTTCATGGAATCAGTAAGCAAGACTCTTGGTTAGCGAAGAATTTCTTGGCTAACCGTGATCATTTTCTGCTAACGCGCTGTCGTATGCATTCTGCAATCTGCACAAATTCTTTGCTTACCGTTACCAAAAAGGAAACTCTTCCGTGAAATACGCGAACCGTAACCAAATAAATTCTGCTACCGTAAGCGAAGATTTTTTGCTAACGGTAACGGATTCCATGAAATTGGGCCCAGATGATTTGAAATGTGCACTTGAAACCCAGCAAGGACAAAAATAAAAACCAAACAAGGGGAAATCAATTGCCAAGCGAGTATCATTGTGCATATTTTGATGGCTACATTTTCTTAAAGATACAGTATTCTGTCCAATTTTATGCCAATGTTAAGTTTCTCATTTGTTTGGACTTAAAGGTAGTATCATACTTTGGTTTTTGTCAAAGAAATACAGATTCATGGGCAAAAAAATCAAGGAAGATACAGTCACCGTGACAGTCATCTGTGAAAATTTCAATTCCATACGGTGCCCACTTTTTGAGAAAATCGTGAAAGTATTTCTTAAGCCTTTTCTCTTTTATTTTTGATCTTTTAAAAGATCAAAAAGATTTTCGGTCGTTGTTTGACTATTTTCTGGATAAATACACCATTTCAGGTGGAAAAATTGTAACGGTAGGTTTCCACCACCACCATCTTCATACCCTGAAAGTTACACGTAAATCTCTGAGCATTTCTGTTTTGGTCTCTTACCAAAGTATGATACTACCTTTAAACATTTTGGCATCAGCTCCATTGCTTTTGTACGTGCTTTCCAATCATCAATGGACCTTTTCCCAATCATAGACCCTAATTCTGTCCTTATTGTTATTAGGTTTGAATACCAATTGATACAAATTAATAATAATAATAGTAAAATAATATGGACATTTATAATGCGCAACATGTCCACCCAGAGGGTGCTCAAGGTGCTTACCACTATTATCCCTGGTCATCGGGCCCCACTAACATTCCTGAAACAATCTCAACTCCATGGGGAGTATACAGCCCCAGGTGGCTACTGTCAAGCGCATTTATGTAGGCTAATTAAGCACACAAAGCCATCTCTACCCTCACAGGTACCCATTTACTCCTGGATGAAGGAGCAATATGTGAGCATCTTGCTCAAGGACGCAAGCACCACTAACCCATGGCTGGATTGGAACCCACAATCTGTAGATTGGCCACAAGACCTTGAGTCCGACACGCCAGACAACTAGGCCACAGCACCCCCACATTTAACTCACACAATCAGGACATCTTTGTACTGTACCCCCAACCTACATCTGTCTGTTCAACTGTTCATAACTTTCTATCTATTGTACAGTGTATTCATGTACTGTACATAAATGTACATTGTGTGCAAGTGAATACCTTGCTCTCCCGCATGTCATAGTGGCGCTGATGAACAAACTCAACCTTGTGAGAGGCGGGCTCGTCAAACATGGCTCGGCGTGGAATGTTATGTCTGGGTCTGGAAAGGCGTAGGGAGTAGCCATCTAGCCGCACGTAGACAGACTGCGTCTGGCTGGTGTGATAGTTGTCTGGGTCATAGGTCACGGGCAGCTCGTTCATCCAGCCCTAAATTGGGATAAAGAAATGGAGAGGTTGAAATATAAACATGAAGAGTAGGTGCCTATATGCTAAACGATCTACATTAGGTTAATAGCCCCAATGCTAGTACACCACTACACTGTACCAAATTCATCGAAATTCATTTCATGGACAATGGTGGATTTTCAATGAACACTGATTCGGACCTTTTAGCATTGCTTCATGTACTTACATGTACCAGTAATTTGCATTAATATCATCATCTTGAGCAGTCTATTTTCTTTCCTTTTTCAAAACGGACTTTATTATTCATTTTTTTATTTCTTTATTATTTTTTTCTTATTGCCAAAAGGGCCATTAAAATAAATCATTCATCATGTTCATGAGTCAAAGTGAAATCCAATAAGGGCGCCCCTTTTTATAACTGTGGTTCTCATTTCTTGTTCACCTTGAGGGAGGGTCAGTCGGTAGAAAAAAAAGAAAAGTTTGGTGGAAAAAAAAACCTGGCTGAATACACAAAAACCTAAAGAAAATGATGTTCATTGTATTCACTGTAATTGTGTTTGAATATTTTTGTATTATTTCAGTGATAAAAAGTATAAAAATTGGAGGTCTATTGGCAAAAAAAAAAAAAAAGAATTCCCAGAATTTTTGGAGACAAATTTTAACTCCAGAAATTCTGGGAATTCTTTTTTTTTTCATATTTGTTTTATATTATGTCATTATGTCATTTTTTTTTTCTTCAGTCAGAGCCCAAAATATGGGTCGGTCGGAAATGAGAACCACAGAATTAAAAAGGGACGCCCTAATGAAAAAGTATTCTCAATATTAACCTTTGAAAGCTAAGATCTGTACAAAAAGATTTGACCCCACACAAAACAATTATAGGCATCAAATGTCATTTAAGCTACACATTTAGTACATAGTACATATATACATGTACATTATAGGGCACTGCATGCTTGAAGGGACATGTGTGACACATGCACCTGTGAACAATGCAACAACATCATGTAAATTAGAACTTTAAATTAGTGTTGATATGCAGGGCTTATAATGAATATGTACATGTATAATGTTTCAATTAGCATCTTATAAATACGTACACAGTGTACATAGGGCCTACATGTATGTACTTGTACAGTATGGTCAAATGTACTGTAACAATTTGTAATTTGTAACAATTTCTATTGGTTTTATCCCGTTTTACTCTTAAAATGGAATGTTTAAAAAATGTATAAATTTAAAAATTCAAAATTTAATTCGGCCCTGTGGTTGCGAAGTTAAAATTTTTAATAAACCAACTTGAATTGAATTGAATTGAATTGAATGTCGCGGGCAGCTACAGTCAGACAGGCCACCTTAATGGAATTATGTGTACAAAAGCACAAAATGTCCCACAATGCGTTTTTCATATATGTTTTCACTGCATACCTTTGGTCTATATTATAAATAAAATTCAAAAAGAGTCAGACACAGTATGTGTGGCAGTACATGTATGAACATATGAACGACTAAAATTCAAATTTTTCTTAGCACATTCCCTAGTTCATCATTGATGCATCGTTGCAATGTGTTTTCCTTCTCAAATTTCCAAATTCATAAGCAAATCACTCATTTAGCTACAAACATAATAATGAGGCCTATAATTAGTTGCTCAAAACAGTCACAATGTATTACATACTTTTGGGTGAATTTTTAGCTTGATATGAGCACCGATATTTCTGCCCAAGTCCTTTTTCCAGGGAAAGAGCACAAATATCATGAACATACATGTAGCTGTTCATGTTGCACAAAAATGGGCCCTAGTTTAAGAAAAAAACCATTGCATTATGATCAGATGATAATTAGCTGAGCAAACATGGCCAAAAGAATAGCACTCAAAATGCTGTTCAAACATCCATACTGTTAAATGCTGTTTACCATGTTTACTATACAGTATGTGTACACAATGCACTAGTTATAAATGATGGGTTTGTGTGCTTTTAATTACAGTGTTTGCTATACATGCAAACCTTTAGGCCTTACTCAAATGATTTTGGGCATGCAATGTACAGTAATGTATGTACAATGTATTCAACTGTACCTGTTTTTACATATATAATGTACGTGTACATATGAATAGTTTTAATACTGTTCATTTAAAAGCAGTCTCAATGTATAAATTTGGTCAAATCTCTGTCAAAATTGTGGTTTTTCAATGGCACTGAATGGGAGCATGGAGCTCTACATACACTACGTATGTACAGTACCTGGGTACATGTATGTGGTTGATCCATATTGTGAGCTACATGTACACGTATGTAACATTCATGAATCATGAATTCATGAGAGAGCTAGTCAACTGGATTGGCAATGACGTCACAAAATCCCCGGATGTCAGACAAACATTGGCTCACACACGTAGTGTACACATGCACGTCGACGCGTACACCCACGCACGTGTGCATGGTTGCAATGTTTGTCTGAGGTCCAGTGCTATTTTTAGCGCAAGTGCGGAGCGCTATTTGGCAGTCAGGTTGCCATGGTTACTGGTTGAAAATGAAATACAATTTGTGCTTTTCAGCTCATACCAGACAGACTGGCCTCTAGAGGCTTCACAGGGCAAACTGCCCACACCCAGTGGCTGAGTGGTGTGCATTGCATATACGTGTAACTGCTTCTGACATGTCTGAAGTACAAATAATTAATATTTGAGGGTACATGGAATGTTTACGTCACGGTAGAGTTTGATGGCTTCAATTTGAAGTGCATTGTACCAGTACATGTAACTATCTTAAATTACAGGCTACAAACAATAGGCCTACAATATAATCATCAAATAACCACAAGTGAAACTGACTGAATTTAAAGTCATTGAAAAGTGAACAAAGACAAATTGACTGGAGCGGGATTCGAACCGGCGACCTCCTGAATACAGTACAGGCACTCTACCAACAGAGCCATCCAGCCCTACGTTAGTGGTGACCCCAATAGTCAATTATCTTTGTTCGTTTGGCAGTCAGAAGCCATGAATTAACCACGCACACAATTTATACAATATAATTCATTAGGGCATGTACATGCCATGTGCATACGATAATTACTGTAACATTGCAACATGTTGAATAAATAATGTCTTAAACCCCTAAAGATTATTGTTGCAATTTATGCATCATGTCATGCCTGTGTGCAAACACAGACAGAGAGATTAATAGATTACAGACACAGAACAGCACTTAGATTTTTGTTTGATCAAACAAATTTTGTGACAAATTGTACAAACACAGCCCCTGATTGTATGCAGTACAATACATTATACCATGCATGATGACTGCTAAAAGCTCATTTAAAGGTAGTATCATACTTTGGTTTTTATCAAAGAAATACAGATTCATGGGCAGAAATACCAAGACAGATACAGTAACAGTCATCTGTGAAGATTTCGTTCCCATACGTTGCCCACTTTTTGAGAAAACAGTGAAAAACAGCCACAATATTTCTTAAGTCTTTTCTCTTTTATTTTTGATCTTTTAAAAGATCAAAAAGATTTTCGGTCGTTGTTTTACTAATTTCTGGATAAATACAGCATTTAAGGCGGAAATATTTTAACGGTATGTTTCTACCACTAACATCTTCATACCCTATTAGTTATAGGTAAATCTGTGAACATTTCTGTTTTGGTTTCTTACCGAAGTATGATACTACCTTTAAACGTAAAATATGTGGTGTGTTATTTTTTAAGGGGGCAAGAAATTGGATTTCCAATAGGTTGGAGCGTTACCCTAGATGTTTTCAGCTGACTTGTACCATGATCTTTTAAAGTAATACTAGTGTTTCACAATATTGCGCCACCAAGTGAGTTTGCAATGCGTTGGCCAATTTGTAGACAAACTGCGCATTTTTCCACTTGTACGCAGATTGCCGACAAAATTAATTTGGAGAATTGTGTTCAATTGGCCAACGTTTGCAAACTCTACCTGGCACACTGTTGTGAATAGCCAGTATTGTTTAATTTCCCACAGAAAGTGCACACAGTGCATACATGTACTAGATACTTATTCTGATTTGTAAACTAACTGTTTGTGTACTAAACACTTCAGATGAATAAAAGCCAAATGATAACAAAAATGGTGACAAAGCCTGCTGAACTGTCAGTGACCATTTGCGTTCCAAGCTGGTGAATAATAATAACGGGCATTTATAAAGCGCATTTCAAGAAGATCAAAGCACTGTACATTATTATTATCCCTGGTCATCGGGCCATAATTTACAGTTTATGAATCCATCTCAACTCCCTGGGGAGTATGCAGCCCCGGCTGCTGTGAAACGCACAAAGGCTAATCAAGCACACAAAGCCATCTCTACCCTCGCAGGTACCCATTTACACCTGGGTGAAGAGGCCCATGGCTGGATTCGAACCCACAATCTGCAGATTGACCACATGATCTTGAGTTTGACACGCCAGACCACTATAGGCCACAGTACCCCACACAAATGAAATGAACCATGTGCTATAGGTCACAGTTACATTAAGCATGCAATTTATGGAAAGCTGAAAGCAACACGTCACCTGTGATCTGTCTGCTTCCTCGTCGGCAAATGGCTGCTGATATATATGAAGGTGATTTCATGCAGAGAAACAGAGAGAAGAAAGCAACTAGGATAAGATTCATGAAAGCAAATTACACTAATAAATGACCAATGCGTGACTACTAGACAAGCTCTATCGGACAAGCATGAGAAGCAGTGCAGTCAGGCACAAAAAGATAGAATTACGATCATTTTGAAGAAGAGGGGCGGCATATTATTAAAGCCAGCTTCACACTTTGGCAAGTTTGGAGAGGCCCAGACAATATCATGCCTGATAATGATGGCAATATGATGTTGTTTTAAGTTTGCAGCAAACATTTAACACTTTCCCAGGGACTTAGGAAAAATAAAGCCCTAGCCTTTAACCCTAACGCCCCCAGGCCCTTTAAACTCCAACATTATGTTTTGTTGGGATCTGTTAGGCTGAGGAGGGTACAGTTGTTGGAATTTGCTAAGATTGATACCATGTGTAAATGATGTTTATTTTTGCATAGGGCCTTTTGTACAGTGTCAGCCAAATCCCAACAGTAAGCAACTGTTGGAACTTGATGAGCTGTGTACCATTGTTATAGAGTAATCTGTTGGAGTATAACAGGTTGAGTACAGTGGACATTACCTGACACTCCAGGCTGTTGGAGTTTGTTAGGCTGAGAAAGGTATCGAGTACAAATGTCTAGGGGGTTAGGGTTTTAAGCAAGGTTGCAGGACCCCCAAAACCATTATTAGAGGTAATATTGCCAATAAAATGCAGATTCATGGGCAAAAATATCAAGGAAGAGCAGTCATTTGTGAAATTGTCAGTCCCATAAGGTGCCCACTGAGAAAACAGTGGAAAACACCTAGATGGATGTAGTATTTTTAAAATTTTGTCAGCGTTATTTTTATCTTTAAAAGATCAAAATTGTGTTCATGGTCATCGGTTTTATTCTTTTATGGACATGTATGCAGAACTGGACAAACATTTCATTTTCAGGCAGAATAATTTAAAGGACATGTTTCTACCATCAGCATCTTTATACCCTGTAAGTAAAGGTCTGTGAAGAATTCTGTTTCAATATACTAGACCAACGTATGATATTATGAAAGTCAGAAAAATGGTTCAGGTTCTAGAAATTTGTATTTACACAGCGTACACTGTTATGACTGTCATGGACTGTAGACAAGATTGAGAAAACCGATCTGCCAAGTGCCCACTTACAGTATTAAAAAAGAAATTTAATAATTTAAGAAATTTATAAAAATGGGCCTATCAATTGGCATGCAATCTGCTTTAACAATAAATAAAATAAAACCATGTTTAAACATTTAGGCATAAACTGATAAATGCAAGCCAAAAGACACTGAAAATGTGACATTGATACCATGTTAATAGCTGTATGATCATGCAAATTTGACAGATTCACTTCACTGAACATGCTAAATGACAGACCTGCTGTGCAGTGGTGTGTATCATGCACTACATTGATACAGTGTGTGTCAGACTGTAATAACTTGTGTGCACAATGCATTTTCCATTCACCTTATGGGTACGTTCAGACAGCGTGTTAAATTCGCTAAAACAACTGTTTTAACCCAATCGGTTTTAGCAATATGTGTCTGGACGCTCTAAAACAGTTATTTATCTAAAACAGGTCGGTTTTATTCGCCGCTAAAACACCAAAGTTAAAACTGCTCAGGAGGAGGGTTTAGCGCTTAAAACCGATCGAGTTTACTGCTAAAACGCTGTTGGGACAGAATAACTTTCCGACATCCTGTTTCAGTGCAGAGAAGCCTGGCAGCTGGTTACTTAACACATGTTGTGGCGCGCTTGTTTATATTCAACACACAGATAAATCTGCGCGCTTTATTTTATTACTGGAAGCTATTATGGGGTCAAGGCACAGTGCATGACCTCTTAAAACCAAAAATAAAACCGATGTGTTTTACCTGCAAACAGTAAAATGCTGTATGGACGCAACATAATTTTAACTTACGACTTACCCCCCGCGGTTGCCGAGCGGTTTAACTCAATTCGTTTTAAATACAAGGCTGTCTGAACGTACCCTATGTCTTACATTGAACCCTAAGGCCAGCTCCATACCACAATTGACCACACATTGTTCTTTCCACATGTTCCATGGTAAGTACTTCAGGTAGATATCCTGAATACACTGTGGTGTATAGGCATTGAGGTTTTTGTCATTATTCATGCTTTAAATGATCCAAGCCCCGTGTGGAATGGTGGAGACTGTGGTAATGTGTGGTAAGCAGCTCTTGTCTTGCGTGGTACTGTAAGTAGGTCAGGCCTATCTCAGGACTACACTGTATACCACTTGTACTTAACTTCAATGTAAATTATCCTTATAAACAGTGAAACACATCTTAGCAAGTTGAAATGTTTTATTATTAGAATCATCAATGTCAACTACATGTAATAGGCCCTAATTTCTTTCGATTTTAAAATTGTGGGAAAGCATTGATAAGAATTGACTACACTCCCCGCCCATCTGCCCGTAGATATATCGGGTCAAATTCCAACATGAATTAATCTCTGACAATCTGCAAGTCACTGGTAAACTTAGTTATCATTTAACATGTTTGAGTTTCACAGACTGTGCATCTGAGTGTGTTGTGCAATATTTCATGTATTTACACCCAAAATGAGAGGTGGATCCCGATACCCAAATTAGACATTGATTTATAAATGTATATGTCTTTATTGTTTAAAGGTAATATCATACTTTGGTTTTTCAAAGAAATACAGATTCATGGGCAAAAATATAAAGACAGATTCTGTGAAAATTTCAGTCCCATACGGTGCCCACTTTTTGAGAAAACAGTGACAAACAGACACAGTATTTCTGAAGTCTTTTCTCTTTAATTTTTGATCTTTTAAAAGATCAAAAAGATTTTAGGTTGTTGTTTTACTAATTTCTGGATAAATACACCATTTCAGGTGGGAAATTGTAAACGGTATGTTTCTACCATCACCATCTTTATACCCTGTACACTGTTATGTATATACGTAAGTTATACGTAAATCTGTGAACATTTCTGTTCCAAAGTATGATACTACACGTGATAAAATTGTACATGTAGCAATGTACAGTATGCTTGCACAACTTTGCACTAGGTACATGTACATTTATGTACATAGGGCAAGTACAATGTCCATGGTCATCAAATTCTTTGAATCCGAGACCTGCTTTGTACCTGTATCGCATGATATTATCCATGCTTCATTAATCTTCTCCTACCGGTACATACAGTATCTATTACATAAATTAATGAGTATTTTTCTGCACAGAGGATCAGACTGCAGTGTGTGCATAAATGATACAGTGGTCTAGTGTAAACAGTATACACCTTGCATACAATGCATGGCAACCTTGGAATTATCAAAACATAATAATTTAATCTGCCGGGTAGACTTTTCATAGCTTTGCACAATGTGTAGGCCTACATGTACAGTATGTAACATGTTGGCCAAAGTTGACATGGTTGAAGGGGAAAATAACAAGTGATTTGTACATTATGCAGATCACTGAACAAGGTTGTAAGAAAATTGGGCTAGTACTACTAGGATTCTACTAGAAAGTTGGATCAATTCTACTTCGTTTATAATTATGGTAATTCAAGATAAAACAGTGTCCAAAACAGCAAGCAGGGTGCCCAAAGATGCATGTACTCTATACATGGAGAAGTATTTCTAATTGATAGGCCTAGGTCCCAGAAGTAATTTCCACTAACATGACTAATAATGCTTGTTTTCATGGTGTGGCAGGAAAGCTTTGCAATATATGTACTGTAAAGCCTCAAATCATACTGGAGCTTATATTGTAAATAGGCAGACATCATGTTAACATGCACAGATTGTAGGGAAGATCAGAAGCAATGTAAGCCTAAGAATCTCAGTCTTGATTTTGGGAGGCTTTAGGGAAATGCTCACCTTATGCACTACTCGTTTTTGCTCCTTGGCACGGATGACAGAGGCAGACTGCGGTACACCTGGAATGATGAGCGGAGATCTGAGGACATCCTCCTGCCATCTGTGCCGCTCCTCCTCCTCGCGGCTCCGCGGTGAGGTCGGTACCGTCAGCCAGATGAAGAACAGCAGTGAGTAGAACATGAGCAGCATTCCGGCAAAGAATCCCGTAAGGTAACGGGATAGAGGAAACTGCAAGTAAACAAAGAGGCTGAGAGACAGGATGACGAGGAGGAAGACTGGAGGGGAGCTGTATTCCTTCATGGCATCCTCTGTCTCGGCAAGCTCAGTCTGGGAGGCAACAACAGGCATGTCGGTTTTGGCGACTGGGGAGCTTGGACTTTTGATCTGAAGTTCGTAGTCAGTGGCAGGCTCAAGCTTTACACCGTCAGGACTGTCCAGAGTTGATCTGGAGCTCCTCGTAGAGATGGAGACATCATTCTCCTCTTCCTCGTTGTCGTCGTTGGATGTGGCAAGCAGTCCGGACAGGCTCAGACTCATGTTCTTTGCTGGGGCTCTCCTATGTCTGACATGTGGGCTTCCTGAGGAGACAGGCCGTTGAATGACTGCTTCCTCTCGCAGTTCAGACGGGGCTGGGATGGTGTAGTAGCAGGGATCAATGTCCAAGCTATCTTGAGGTGGATCGTCTTTGCTTCCGGAAGCATCACTGTCCAGACTCCGGGCTCGCTTGTGAGATGCAAGACTTGTCCTGTCTACAACAGGCTTACTCCGTTTCTTCTTTTCTAATTCAGCCTCTTCCTCCAGGGCCTGTTGCTCAAGCTGCTCTTCCATGACTTTGTCCAGGAAGCTGAGAGGGTCAGTGGAGGCTTCCTCGCTGTCTGCGGGCAGGACTGAAAATTCCTCATCTTCTTTCAAAACAGCACTTGGGACCTTCACCAAACCAGTTATAGTTGTTGTTGGCTTGCTCGGTTTTACACTGACTGAGTCGGAGGATGCTGATAGCTTCTTCTTCTTCTCAACTTCATTCATCTGGGGTGAGGATTGACCTCTGAGTGATTGATCTTTCACCTTTGAAACAGGTTTGTTCACTGGAGCTGCTTCCTCCAAATGCTTCCCAAGACTTGCATCCAGTGAGTGTCTCACGTGCTCCGCCCTGTTTGGCTTAGAGTCGGGCTTGACCACACTTGCAGCACTATCAAGTGAGGCAGTTCTGGCAAGTTGGGCCCCACCTTGAGATTGCCCTTTGGTGGTGATGAACGAGATGCCCCTTTCGCCGTCATCATTCAGATCATCATCCTCATCACTGCCCATAAGAGGGTTGTACTTGAGTGAGATGGTAGTGGAAGGAAGATTACGCTTTTTGGATGCAAGGTTCGGGGCTGGAGGTCTAGGGGGTTTGGTCTTCTTGTCAGCCATTCTTGTTGGCTATTCACTTTTGCCCTAAAAACAATACAAAAGAAAAAGCCATGAGGCCTTTAACATCAATGATATAAACTTAAAGGCACAGGTCTTCACAAAGTTGCATGCCTGTATCATACATGTTGTCCGAGCAAAATCATGGTTTTCAGGATACCCAAATTTTGAAATCATACGGTACAAGGATGTACCCCAATTCACAGTTTAACACTTAAGAACATTAATAGCCATGACTGGTCCTACATGTATGGTGGACGAAAAGTGGCCATTTGTACTGTATTTCTGCCTTCAGAGTAGCAAAAATACAGATTTTATATTTTTTCCGTGTTTACTATCTGCTTAAATATGTATGCCTAGTCATGTTCAGGAAGCCACTTAATACTAATAACAGGCATACGTGTAAGTGTGGTTGTTTTGGCAGGGTCTGGTGGACCATATTGAGGACACAGCGAAAAATCCCTTACACCAATTGGCACGAAATGGGCGAAAGAGGGCGTCATGATGTGGAGGACGAAAAGTGGCCATCTGTTTTTCTGCTCTCAGCGCAAGGAGCCTCCTTGGCGCAGTCCTCTTTAATGGAGGTAGGAAATCTGATGGCCACTCTTAGGCCGCCAAAGTAAAACCCGCTTTTCTGGTATACGAAAAGCAAAACAGCAGATCGATCAGTTGTTGTTCAATCCATTTTCTGCTTTTCTGGAAGGGGAAAACAGATGGCCACTTTTCGTCCGTCAGCATGGAGGAAAAGTAAAATCTTCCTTTCCCGTAGCAGGAAAACAGAAAAGCAGAAAAATGAATTTGTACAAAAATTTGATCTGCTTTTGAGGTAGCAAAAAAAGTGGGAAAGTGGAAAATTGCCTTAATTATACAAAAACATATAATCTGCATTTTTTGCTACTCTGAGCTGAGAGCAGAAAAACAGATGGCCACTTTCCGTCCTCCATAATCAGAGTCGAGTTCTAACCAAAGAAGACTATAGGGGAGTATAGCTGTTGAAGATAGCCTACTCTTTCAAAATCATGCGCAACCAGAAGTACGCACAGGCGGCCATTTTATTTTTAGTAAGCCAAATTTACTGTTTTCATTTATTTTTATGGAGATAATTCCACTGACGGCCATCACTTGTGCACAAAACCTATGGGACCAACAGAGGGCGTTTTGATAAAAATGGCTACCGCTGCATTCGAAGTGTATAATTGTAGGTCAAAAAACCCCTGAAAATCTCACTTTTTAGATAAGCTACACCAGTTTTCACACCTGAGATTAAAGTTCATCATGACTTGCATCCAATACATTAACTCTTGGAGGAAATAACCCTGTTTCCGTCATGGCCGTCAGTGGAATTCTTTCCTTTTTTATTGTGTGATTCTGGCTGAATAAAAAATAATACTTTGAATAGGCCAGTTAAAATAAATTAATAATACAAATTATTCAGGTAAAAGTTCGTCTTACACCAGTTGAATTTGACGTTAATAACATCAGAAATACTGAAATAGGCCTAGCTCCGTTGCTAATATCATGTGTCTTATTTCTCCATGCTTATATCAAAATGGCGGCCGAATGATACTTCACTTTTTGGACGGAGTGACTGAGTAGGTTATCTTGCGGCGCTATCTTTTTAAGCTACATTTGAGAGTCGAGCATTGAATGTTGAGTAACGTTACTTTTTTAGGCCAGAAAAGAAAAGTCCCATGAAGTTAGAAATGAAATACACGTACCGTTTGGGTTAAAGGATGACGAACATCTGCCTCAAAAAGACATGGCCTACAAAAAGAGGATACGTCCACCTCTTTCGATATTAGTTCTTTATTATGGCGGTGCAATTCGTAAAATTATTGAAGAAACTACAGCCAGCTTTAACTTGACACTGTTTACCTTTACATCCTATAAAATAAGTACATATGTTTTAAAATATAATAAACACATATATGAAATTCAATTGGCAAAATTAATTGCAGTAATAATATGTAATTAGTCTAGAAAAATATTTATTTTTACAAAATCTGTCTTTATGTTGTCGCAAAATAGACAAATTAATATGAAAAATGTAACATATGTTGAACGAGCCATTGGGTCATCCTGAAAAATGATTAAACTGGTCAACCTGTCCATTGCATTGGACATCTTTCATGTTCCGTTCAATTCACCGCAAGAGGGGGCTAGAGAGGTTCGACCACAGACATAAAAATATAACCCAGGTTATTTTATGTCTATGGGTTCGACAGGCTATGGTGGGCGTGACCTGCAGGGTCGATGTAAGGCTTTAAATTTGGTTTGTTGCACGTGGTCGTGGACTGCCATTTCAGGCCATGTTATGCCAAATTTCATTTCACTATGACATTTTATGTGGTTAGTTTGGTTTGGTTTGGTTTTCGTTAAAGCACTTCGTGTCACGTCGTTGCTTTGTGTTTTATTTCTGGTAATTAATATGAAGCCGAAGGATTCTTAAAAAGTGATTTATATGTGCGGCAGCTTTTGAGCTTGAAGCAACCTAATTGGGGAAACGATTCGAAGAAGATGCAGTTATGGAAGGTAAAACCCCAGATTCGATCCTGACAGTATCGGGCAAGGGCTTAACCCCGAAATCCACTTGGTCGGGGTGCCGAAAGGCCGCCGGCCCGGCCAACAATTATATGATGAACCACTGCGAATCCCATTCCACGACGACATTCATTATTATTTTTGACTGAATTGTAAGACAAACCCATGGATTAAATCTACTTGCAGGCAAAAAAAACCCTGAAACTAGATCTAGACCACAAGCTTTAAACTAGTGGACGCGGAATTGTAAATTGCATGTAACTAATTCGTTTATTTACATTGCGATATCGCGGGCCACTTTATAGATCAACCACATTAGCAGCAGCCGATAAGAATGTATTCGAAGATAGCTGAAATTAAACTAGTCATTATCAACTACACAGAGCAAAAAAAATAATCTGAGAGATACTGAAATTCAATCCGAGCACATGGTTTTGAATGGCGCCCTCTATAGATTAAAACAAGAAACTGCGGTGGTGTTTGTCGATCTTAATGCGCTTCAACTCCGGCTTAGTATAATGTTGCGCGATTTATTCCTGAAAGAAACACGGAGTTAGAAGTATATTCGGCATGGACATCATCTCCCGGATTTCCCCACAGGTCTTTTGCTCATGATTAGCTTTCCAGCTTCCCAGATTTCAATAAAAGATAATTGGCGGTGTACAAAATAATTGACACCACCGCAGCATCTTGTTTTAATCAAAAGAGGGCGGCATTCAAAACCGTGTGCTCGAATTACCCTATTCAAGAAATAGATTACCGGTATATACTGTATGTTAAAAATCCTGTTATTATAAAAACTGCCCTCTTTAAAAGGCAGCAAACAAAATATGGGCAAAATTAAAAACAATTATAAAATTTAAAAGAGCATTGACATCGAATTGTACCAAAAATACGTGTAGTTAAGTCGATTCTACAATACTGTAAAAAAGAAAAGAAAAAACTAAGCTTTCGACATTGAGCTTAGACTCATCGCTATCACTTTCCATAGTCAGAAATGAATTATTGTCGGTACATCTATTTTGCATTCTATCTTTTCTGTTAAACTGAACTTGAGAAAACTGCATGTATTGCACTGAGATTTTAATATCATACTTTTGGTTTTTGTCACAGAAATGCAGATTCATGGGGAAAAAATATCCATAAAGATACAGTAACAGTCAAATGTGAAAATTTCCGGTCCCATACGGTGCCGACTTTATTTTATTTTTTAGAAAATGACAGTGAAAAACGCCCACGATATATATTCTTTTAAAAATCTTTTCACCAAAGATGAAAATTTGTTTTTGGTCATTATTTTGTTTTATTCATTTTTTGATGAATACAGCATTTCAGGCAGAAAAAGTTGAGCGGTATTTTTTAACAATCACTTTCTATAATAACCTATACGTTACAGGTAAATCTGTGGAGATTTCTGTTTCGGTATGCTACCAAAGTATGATACTATCCTCAATCCGTAAGGAGGCGGTACACGAGCATGACGTACTACATTCTTTTGAACTTTGGCGCATTAGCCTATACAACAGATATTTAGTCCTCTAAGCAATGTTTTGGTATAATTTAACCATGAAAAGTTTAAGGTGTTAACATATTTTCGTCCTGTAACGACGGTTCTCCAGGTATATAAAAACTTCCGATGATATAAAAACGAAAGAATCATATCGTAATTAGCCTATAGTGCAAAAACCATGGAACTCATGAGTATGAATTTGTTGTTTGGGTCTCTAGAAGACTCGACTGCGTTGTTTTAACACCCTGTCCTCAACATTCCAGCAAATTGAAATGTCCTAAGCGAAATCCAAGTCTGTCCCTGCAAGCTTTTCCACGCATAGATTGTCAATGGCCTCACTCTGGGATGCAGACATAAGGGTCTTGGAATCGCCGACGACACCTGTGGTAAAAGCACAAGTAAATGATAGGGATTGTCATGGTGCACTTGAAATTAGCCGAAACGCCAAAATAATAATTTGAGATTTCTTATAAGCTTTCAAATTAACCATATGGGTGGTTATTATTAGGGCGTGTACAACGTTGGTAAAGGTGACAGAACAGCACCCACACTTTGTCAAATCCAGCATGTACATGAAATAATAAACCTGTGAAAATTTTAACTGAATCGGACATCCGAGTCCCGAGAAATTAGCTATAACCCGACTCAATTTTTCTTATACAGTTGTAAAACACAAAGAAGGGTTTTTGATCTTGCCAAGATCAAAAATGTTGTTAGTCTTTGTTTATACTCTTTCTGAATAAATAGACTATTTCAGGCAGAAATAGTTTAACGATATGTACTAGCACCATCTTCATACCCTGAAAGTTATACGTAACTAGCGAACATGTCTGCTTTGTTACCAATGTTGCACATGCCCTTTAATGGAAATATCACTGCAGTAATTGCTGCAGCTGTTCTTGGTGCTGCAGTAATTATTAGTATACTGCACGGTGTCACCCGATACCACGACCCTGCACCTTTTTGCTGGTATAGCTACTTGATGCTGACTATTGACGCTGCGTATAAAAAATTATACAGCACCTATAGCTACTGCTACACCCAAACCACAGTCAAGTTCACCATAGAGAAAGGATTTCTTCCTCTATGGTTTCACCTGCTTTGGCACATGATTATTCTGCTGCTCTATTCTTAGCGTGTATACTTGTCATAAGTATACCTTTGCGCATGAACGATGTTCCGTCTTGTTTCTCGTACACCTGATTTAGCAGAGTGTCCGGATTGGTCATTGGATTCGTCTTCATATTGGCAAATGTACAGTGATCAGTGATGTCATCAATGACGTCATCCGTGAACGACTTTCCAAGGAATTCGCTGACCTGCTTGACTGTCCCTCGTAGATCCTGAAATGTATAGCCAGATCGGCACGATGAATGAAAACATTGAAGTAGGTTTTTAGAGTTGACAAAGGTGCTGGGTGGTGATGACATCTTGTTGACAAACGAGAATTGGCTGCATATCACGTACTTGCAGCTCATATTCTCATGATATTTCCCATAATTAGCCAATGTGCAGTTTAATTCTGATGTTCGTCATCGCACATCTGAGCTCTCAGTCCTATAATCTAATTCTGCTCGATAAAGGCATTTATTCCCACAACAACGTCAATTTCTGTATTGCTTTGCCTTAAGGATCTCCAAACTGTAACAGTATCTTTAAGAGTCAGTCTAATTTAGAAATAAGCGAATTCCCATTCAAATACAAGTTATCGATAGATCCAATTAATACTGTATGTCAGGTGAATGGGAGACTTTTGAGAACCGGTCTTCAAGTCAACAGCGCACGCGCACGCAATTGTGAGCATGCGCGCGTTGTTTTGCGCCTGCGCTGTTGTGCGTGCGCGTGCGCTGTTGACTTGAAGACCGGTTCTCAAAAGTCTCCCATTAGGCCTACGTCTTAAAATGAGCATTATATGATTTGCAAAGATATACGTTTTGGCTGAGATTGGTACTTAAACAGAAGTGAAGGCCTTCCTCACAAATGTTGTTTAATGTAAACTTTTACGCTTTGTTCATCTGGATAGCAAAAATACAGCCGAAATAATCCCCCTCCGAATCCTTCACGATTACACCACGCTTTCGAAATGCTGCTAAATCGTTCGGACGAACGATCTTTTTAAAAGACATTGATTTCCTTGAAAAAAACAAACCAGAATCTGATGTTCAAACCAAGATTTCCCATGGTGACTGTTTGCACTGTTTACGAACTATTGAGTCCATTTTATGTCTCAAAATTAAAATATTTTTGGGAGGCCTTGCAAATCATAATACGCTGCCTTTTAATGTCTGTGCAGTCGATCCCTGCATTGCTACAAATATCACATTATAGGCTACTTGATTATAATTTCTGCGAAAGTAACCCGTAAATACATGTAAATACCTTTTTCATGTCTTCGAACCGTAAGAGCAAAACGTGATCCTCTTTTCTTCTGTTCCAGAAGTACAGATAATGTTCCCACCACTTACCATACGATACTGGAAGATAAAAAAAATTGTTGAAAATGACAGTGTTACGATGGGTGAAACAAAAACAGAGAGAAACAGCGAAAGGAAAAAAAGTAACCGAGTTTCATATACGCTGGAATGCCACCATAACGAACATGCCGGGATGCACAGATATTGTTCGATATAGTTGTTTTCGTTATAGCGAACAATGTTCAGCAGGCCAGTATTTTGTTCATGAACAAATAGGCAGCCAAGGATGATGTTCGGTATAGCCAAATGTTCGGTATAGCGGTGTTTGTTATAGGGGCGTTCCATTGTTGTGGTAAATATAGATGGTAAATGGAAACTTTTGAGCTGCCACTTCCATTGTTCTTGACTGCCAAACGCTTGCAAAGGACAGCTCGATCAGGCTTAGAACTACCCTACCAGTGCACGCTGATTAGACATAATGGGAGACTTTGGAGAATCGGTCTTCAATTCAACAGCGCACGCACGCGCAAAATAACGCGCGCATGCTCACAATTTCTTGCGCGTGCGCTGTTGACTTATTGAAGACGGGTTCTCAAAAGTCTCCCATTATGAAATTATACAGTGACGATGGGATTTTAACTCACTGTTGCCTTCGTGAAATCGGTCGAAGAAGTCATCCCACTCGATGTTCAAATGGGGGTTGAGCTTCCGATTGAAGTGGAAGAACGAGACTGCCAGATCCTTGGGGTCCCGGATGACGTATACGATCTTGGCCCTTTTCTGCCACACTTGTGGGGGCAAGAGTTGCCCAGGCAGGTGTGACTTGATGAGACGAGGGAATCTCCGTGGCATCCATCCGATCATCTTGTGTGTCCGAATGTACTGCAGTGGTGGCAGTCAAAAACCAAGTATAAAGCTAATGTGCTTGTAGTTTTTGGATCAGAGAAAATAACATATTTTTTCTTTCGAAAAGCATTTAAAGGTAGTATCATACTTTGGTAAGAAACCAAAACAGAAATGTTCACAGATTTACGTATAACTTACAGGGTATGAAGGTGATGCTAGTAGAAACCTACCGTTAAAATATTTCCGCCTGAAATGGTGTATCAAGAAATTAGTAAAACAACGATCAACATTTTTATTTATCTTTAAAAAGATCAAAAATAAAAGAAAAAAGACTTAAGAAATACTATGGCTGTTTTTCACTGTTTTCTCAAAAAAGTGGGCACCGTATGAGACTGAAATTTTCACAGATGACTGTTGCTGTATCTGTCTTGATATTTTTGCCCATGAATCTGTATTTCTTTGACAAAAACCAAAGTATGATATTACCTTAAAACAGTCTATTTTCACACGAAACACTTAATAGCCTAACACTCACATCGTCATGAACTGTGCCTCCAAAATTCACTTCTAAGAAAGGGGCTCGCTGCATGGTATGAGACTTATTGATCGTTTCAAGGTCCCCGTTGTGAAGAATGCATGATATGATTTCCTGGGTCCAAGTTGTACCTGTCGAGAAAAAAAAAATTCACACAATGAGGGCGCTTTTATTAATGAGGGTGCTTTTATCAATGAGGGCGCTTTGATGAAGGTCATAGAAATCTACCTTAACATTTAAAAATGGCTACAGATTGTAGGGAGACAACCCCAAAGCCAAGTACAACACATTGTCTTGATAACCGATCCCCTGGCCAAACATTCGCCAGCAGTTATTACTCAAAACACGGCAACGTAAAGTCCCCAGAAACAATTAATCCAAATAGCCTAGATCATGTGGAATTTGGTTAGCAATCACTTATTTACAAGCAATCCCTTTAGTTTTGGTGGTGGGCTATTTGGAATCGGTCGAATTGCAAGTAATTAGTATACATTTGCATTCAATCACACTATACGTATATAATACGAGCGTTTCACAAAAGTGTGCCATGACGAGTTTGCAATGCATTGGCAAATTTGTCGACAAACTGCGCATCTTTCCACAATCATTCGCAGTTTGTCGACAAAATTAATTCCGCGCACTGTGATTGGCCAACGAGTTGCAAACTCATGGTGGCGCACTATTAAAAATCGCAAAATTTGATACCGGGCCTTTACGAAATAGGGCTTGAGGCTAGACTTGGCATCTGATTTTCTACTGCCATTTTGTGTCCAAAGTGAAATGAAGGGCTTGAGATACACGGCGAACTGGTGGCACCTAAATTTCCCCAAGTTCACCATGTGGCACAATCCCTTCGTTTCATTTTGTGAGCTTCAAATGGCAGTAGTGAAATAAGTCTCAAGCCTAGCCTCAAGCCGTGTTTCGTAAAGGCCCATCGATTAGTTGGCATTCCATTCGCATATACCTGCTTTGGGATACGTGACGACAAAGACGTCATCGCCTCGCACCTCAAATGTCTTCAGATCTTCCATGGTGGCGGGGAGGATATCACACATCAGCGGCACACCTTCGTACTCGTATACCTCCCATTGTTTCATATCTTCAGCCTTCAACTTGGACATATACCGCTTATCTAGAGAGACAAATGGAAGAGGATCAGGGTTAGTTACAACACACAATCCACAAAAATTGTTGCTCCTGCGAGGGAAGGCGGCACGTTATGAACAGACTTTCCTCGTTTAAAGGTAATATCATACTTTGGTTTTTGTCAAAGAAATGCAGATTCATGGACAAAAATATCAAGGAAGATACAGTAACAGCCAGCTGTGATAATTCCAGTCCCATACGGTGCTCACTTTTGGTGAAAACAGTCAAAATTGGCCACAGTATTCCTTAAGCATTTTTCTCTTTTATTTTTTATCTTGAAATGATAACAATAATTTTGGTCACTGTTGTTTTTACTATTTTATCATGGATAAATACAGCATTTCAGGCAGAAATATTTTAACGGTAAGTTTCTACCATCATCTTTATACCCTGTAAGTTATAGGTAAATCTGTGAAGATTTCTGTTTTGGTATGCTACCAAAGTATATGATACTGTCTTTCAACGCGCAGGCATTGGTCTTCTTACCAATGGGAGACTTTTGGAGAGTCGGTCTTGAGTCAACAGTGCACGCGCACGCACGCGCAATACAACGCGCGCATGCTCACAACAGCGCAAGCATGGTTTGCGCGTGCGCTGTTTACTCAAGACCGACTCTGTCGTACATGCACTGGGAATAAATATCCTTTAAATCATTGCTATTTTCATATGGCATGACGTTTCATGGCTTCCCAAATGCTCTTTCAAAGATCCTGTTAGGAACGAAAACGTATATAAGGCCCTCGATCTAACTCTAAACGTTGTATAATTTCAGGTCATTATTTTGTTACATTGGCATTTTCTGACGTAGTGTATTACAGTAGCAGGCCTATTATTATCCGCTATTTTGAGCATATACTGGATATCCTAAATCAGTAACATTATGAGTTGTGCTGATAATCTAGCCGTCGGATAAGCTCCATTCTCCAAGACCTAGGTTGATTCTGATGGATAGCAAATAATACCCTGTTTTTTATGGTATAATCCGATTAGTTTGAGGTTACATAATGCAGGAGATCGATATGATACTGCTTCAACATACAACACATTATGGCTACTACTTATAATTAGCTAAGTTCCAATAAAAAGGCCGGGATTATAGTACCCTTGCTTCAAATTTTGGTTTGGCAGTTGAATTATTGAACATTATGCCTAGCTGTGTTTTTTTTTAATGATAGGCCTATGCACCCACCTTTAATTCAGACCAAGTTTGTATTACTTTGCACAAACACATGTGCTTTATGCATTAGATATAAAAATCCCTAAAAAACATGAGACCAACGTGGTAACACACGTTTTCATCACGAGTCCTGTAATATCACAGAATATGTACGTTGGCTCTCTATCTGTAGATGATGCAGTATCTGCAACATTTGGCCACACACCCACACATGTACATTATTACTAGAAAGGAAAATAATTCCTACTTCAACAAGTTGAATGTAAAACCATAGTATTATACTTACACTTCTGCTGAACGAAATATTTAATCCATGGCCCGATCCAAGATTCCACGAACGATGACAACGTGTCCATGTTCCCTTTTTACGTACTATTTTAAGTTTCGCCTCAGTAATATGCAGTGTGTGCAGTCTCAGTCAAATGACGAACTATGTGAATTGGTGACATGTGCACTCCTACAGTATACACACAAAACACCGCGAACTATTTATAGATGTTTTGTACAAGGTCATCTATTGTGTGGCACAATAGATTCTCTCTGTGTGTAGGGGAAAAAAACTATTGTAAATATCGGAAGAGGATGAAGTAAGCAGATTTGTGTTTACTCTAGAACACGTGCACCGGTACGTGGAAAGGTGTCAGGGGGCACCCAGTTCTATGTAACTCGTCGCGGTTGAGTCGGAGGCCCGACTGATTTAACCTATTACCTAATTAATAGCGCGGGTTTATACTTATGATGCCACATTGCTGTTGCTATATTGCTTTTTCCTATTTCCTATCCAGAAAAGAGTAAAACCAGTGACCAAAATAATTTTGATCTTTAAAAGATCAAAAATAGAAGAGAAAGGAATATACTGTGGCGGTTTTTTTTTCACTGTTTTCTCAAAAAGTGAGCATCGTATCGGAGTAACAATTTCACACTGTATCTAATTAATTCCTTGATATTATTGTTTGCCCGTAAATCTGTATCTTTGACATAAACCAAAGTATGATATATTAAAAAAAGCTAGTATCATAGTTCTTTGGTAAGAAACCAAAATAGAAATGTTCACAGATTTACGTATAACTACAGGGTATGACGATTGTGGTGGTAGAAACATATACCGTTAAATTATTTCCACCTGAAATGGTGTTTTTATCCAGAAATCAGTAAAACAACGACCGGAAATCTTTTTGATCATTCATCGGTATAGGCAACCTACTCCGAGTAGGTTTTTGGCGAAACTAGCCGAAAACTTATGAATGTCATGTAACTCCATCGGCACTAAACAAGCCAGTTAGCGATAGTGTACTTAGCCTGTGCTGTGGAAACAGCAGCTTAAAGGTACTATCATACTTTGGTAAGAAGCCAAAACAGAAATGTTAACAGATTTACGTATAGGATTACAGGGTATGAAGATGGCGGTGGTAGAAACATACCGTGAACATTTCTCTTGAAATGCTGTATTCATCCAGAAAAGACAACCGAAAAACAACAACCGAAAATCTTTTTGATCTTTTAAAAGATCAAAAATAAAAGATGAAACACCTAAGAAATAATATGGCAGTTTTTCACTGTTTTCTCAAAAAGAAGGCACCGTATATGGGACTGAAATTTTCCCAGATGACTGTTACTGTATCTGTCTTGATATTATTGCCAATGAATCTGCATTCCTTTGACAAAAACCAAAGGATGATATTACCTTTAATCGAAAAAAAACTATCGATATCCACTTACCGCTAAATAGCGATGGGCGTAAGAAAACACGCTCATCGACCCCACAGCATAAGCTGCAGAGTGCATACGCAATAGACACGATGCCTCGCTTAAGCCGATACCTCAATATAACCGGGTCCTCGTTATAACCGATACCTCGTTATAACTGATTCCTCGTTATAACCGAACCCTCGTTATAACCGAACCCTCGTTATAACCAAACCCTCGTTATAACCGAGTCCTCGCTATAACCGGGGACTCGTAATAACCGAATCCTCGTTATAACCGAGTCCTCGTTATAACCGGGTCCTCGCTATAACCGGGTACTCGTTATAACCGAACCCTCGTTATAACTGATGTCTCGCTATTACCGATACCTCGTTATTACCGGGTCCTAGTTACAACCGTTCACCGTTGTAATCAGTTCATCATAATATTTCCTTTACTCCCACCGATACGTCATTGCAACCATGACCTCATAATTATACAAATAACGAGTGTTGACGAGAAGGGTAAGAATGCGTTAATGACATTTGTATAACATCGATGTGTGAAGGAGGTAATACCGATCTGTGTAACGAAACACAAATATTTTAAGCAACCTTCTTGTGGCCAAAAAATCACAAAGTATACCATCACTTGGGGTTTTCCGAAATTTCAAGAATAAGCTCCAGAGTCCAGATGCTCCTTATAGAGTGGTACCCGACGTGGCACACTTAAAAGCCAACTTATTAGGATGACTGTACAGGAACGGTTCCAGCCTAAATTGTTATGCTAGAGTTGGGCATTACTCTCTCAATACTGCAGCTGAAATATCGAGCTGAAAACTTGAACGACTAGTAGCCGCAGGTGTCCCCTTCAGAATGGTATCACATTTGGCGCACCTCAGCCGACATAGCATCAGATATTTATATATTTATATAGCTTGACTAGTGTAGGGTGAATATTGGAGGATATAGCTATAGTATAATGACTGCACGCAGGTTTGGGCACATAAGTAAAGCAATCTTTATTCCCGAATTTAAAAGTATACACCGATCCGACGGCACGAACATGGAGTTAAAAAACACCTGCCATTACTGGTGTGTCCCCGCCCGTATTTTGTCCGGCAACAAAAGGATTTAAGTCCGCCTCACTCGATACTGGAGGGTGTACGTCCCCTAATCATGGGACATACACCCTGCAATTATAGAGTGCGGCGGAACGTAAATTCTTTTGTTACCTGACAAAATACAGGCGGGGACACACCAGTAATTGCGGACAGTATTTCGTGCCGTCGGATCGGTCTATAGCATGGCTTGCAGTGTGAGGAAGCAGCCGATCTGGCATCAGAGTTACTGCGCGGGAACAGTACCAGCCTACATTTTATGAATGAGTTGGACATTACTCTCTCAATACTGAAGGTATTGATCCGAACCTGTTCGAAATTGTAGCCGCATTTGTCCCCCTTCAGAATGGTACCCGGATTTGGCACACAACAGCCTACCCGGCATCAGAATGACTACAAGGGAACAGTTCCAGCCTACACCCACACGTATAACAGATACTTGAGAAAGATCCTGCTAGGATAAAAACGCGTCTTGCCTTCCTAACTCCAAGCATTGTAAATACTTCAGGTCATTTTGGCTGATGAGCAGTAAGCAGCGGTTACTTAGGCCTAGGCCTACTTGTATTAGTCGTTCATCTGTAAGAATTAGCTAAATTCAGGCGTTTTGGAGTTTCTAATGTCTTATCCGTATAATCATCAAATGACCCCAAGAGAAACTGACTAAATTTAAAGTCATTGAAAAGTGAACACAGAAAATGTGTTTGGTGAGGGATTTGAGCGGGCGACCTATTTACCGTACAGATCACTCAAAGAGAACATGGCTTTTTAATTAATATGATAATCAAATAACCACAAGGGAAACTGACTGAATTTTAAGTCATTGAAAAGTGAACACAGAAAAATTTTTACTGGTGCGGGATTCGAACTGTGTCTTATTCGAAGTTGAGAATATCACAGCTCGATCTTTATTTGGCACACAAATTCCTTGCAATGTGTTCCTGTCACATCGCTTAAGAGCAAAGTTTTCAATGCGCTGATTTGAACAAGAGCGCCATCTCACGGGTGAATTTACTCCCACTGGCTGCTTTTTGTGTGAAATATCGTATTTTGTTTTGTACTTGACATAGCATGAGGAGCCCAAAATTATTAGGAAAATTAAAGGCACAGCAGCCGTCTGCATGTCAGTACAGGAATGATATAAAAAAGTAATGCCATTCATTTGACACCTGTCCTGTAATAACTCGACGCTCGTTATAACCGGGACCTCGTTATAACCGGGACCTCGTTATAACCGAGTCCTCGTTATAACCGGACCTCGTTATAACCATGACACCGTTATAACCGGGGCCTCGTTATAACCGGGGCCTCGTTATAACCGAGTCCTCGCTATAAACGGGATCTCGTTATAGCCGGTCCTCGTTAAAAGCGATACCTCGTTATAAGCGATACCTCGTTATAACCGGACCTCGTAATAACCGGTTCTCGTTATAACCTGTCATCGTTATTTTTATTAGCGATACCTCGTTATAAGCGATACCTCATTTTATCCGGGTCCTAGTTACAACCGTTCCCGTTGTGATTTAGTTCATCGTTATAACCGTTTCCTCGCTCCCACCGATACGTCATTGCAACCATGGCCTCATAATACAAATAACGAGTGTTTATGGGAAGGGTAAGAATAATTTCATGAGGTTACAGATGGATAATGGGATAAAGATCTTGGAATCAGATGACTGAGATTTATGCAGACATGATATGATATGCGTTAATGACATTTGTATAACGAGAACATCGATGTGCGATTCTTCAAGGAGGTAATAGCGATCTTTGTAACGAAACACAAATATCTTAAGCAACCTTAAGGCAAAAAACAAACAAACACAAAATTTCCAAGTATACCATAGTCAAGGAGCATGGACCATGAACAAAATGACTTCTCAACTCCGACCACATTTAAGGTCTGACTTAAGAAATTGATGGAGCAGACCTCAGGGAACATTTCTAGGTACTATGTGACCTCAAATTGTGGTAGCACTTTTGTGTAATATCCCAAAGATTATTGTAATATTTCCCCCACAAAATTAAGAAAATCAAAAGAAAATTCAACAAATGGGTTTAAACTCTTGCTTCTGACTTTTTTTTTAATGTTATTTCTCTGTGAATATATTATGAATGATATAATCACATAATCATTCACCAAAATACATATCAAGGACTTTGGGGCAGAAAATACGACCACGCCCCCTTTTTCATTTGCATTGTGGGAAAGTTATTCTTGTTTTTTGTTGTTCCTCAAACAATACCACATTTTCTCAAACGTGATACCACAATTTGAAGCCACATATATACTACCTAGCAAAGCTGTTAATGGTATAAACTTCCATCTTATGAAGTCAAACCATACATGTAGTGGGTGTTGAGCTATCTCCTTAATAAAAGGGTTTTCAGAACTTTCCTCCTTGACTATAAGATTGGCTGTATTTGGAGAGATCACTGAGTACCATATACACATCACATGCACAAAGTAAAGAGAGAGAGAGAGAGTTACACTGACGGCCATTAAGAAAAAGAGGTTATATCTTCTAAGAGTTCACACACTGGATATAAGCTAGCCTAAAATAAACTTGAATCTCAGCTGTGTAGAGGTAGTATATCTGGAAATTGAGTTTTACGGTCGTTGTTTATTTTACTTATACAATAATAACAACTTCGAGTGGAACGGCAGCCATCATTTCGAAACGCCCTCTGTTGGTTCCACAGAGTTTGTGCACAAGTGATGGCCGCCAGTGGAATACATGGGTTTACACTTCGAAAAGTGCGCATGCGTGGAAGTGCCTCGTTTTGAAGTTGCGATCAAAATCTAAGATGGCCGCCAAGGTGTAAACCCGTGAATTCTGGCCCTCATGACTATAAACAGTAAACATTGCTCATTGTATTGTATTGGGCCTAAATCTAACTTGACTTAATTTGTTATCACATATGCACATTAATTGGATTCACTTGCATGTTAGCCTCTTCGGAAAGAATTCCACTGACGGCCATGACGGAAACAGGGTTATTTCCTCCAAGAGTTAACTTGTTTGATGCAAGTCATGATGAACTTCAATCTCAGGTGTGAAAACTGGTGCAGCTTATATGAAAAAATAGATTTTTCAGGGTTTTTTGACCTACAATTATACACTTCGAATGCAGCGGTAGCCATTTTTATCAAAACGCCCTCTGTTGGTCCCATAGGTTTGTGCACAAGTGATGGTCGTCAGTGGAATTCTTTCCGCCTCTTCTATAATTTCGTTACAATTTAATAGTCATTAACCATACCTTGTTCCAAGTACGTGTGCGTAGTGCGTTAACAAGCATCCGCGAGTTATCCAAAAGACGCCATACTTCTCATTCGCGATACATTTCAATTCTTGTACTCGCGTGAACACACTTTGTGGCACGGTAGAGTGCACAAACTGCTGCATATTTTATACTGGTCACTACCTACGTGCACGGACTGAAACCCCGCCCTTTTCTATGTAACTAAGACTTAATACTGAAGCTGGCAAAAGAATCGTATTGTGAATCTCGGCCAAAAATTCCAGAGGCATTCTAAAACGTGCAAAAAACCGCAAGCATGTTAAATAATTGTCACTGTTGGTGCATTCGTTTAGTTTCCCCGGGTCGACACCAGTCAACCTCGTCCCCATTTTCTCGCTTGTTTTGTGCAGTATAGCACGACCATTTCCAGAAAGGGCTGACCCGGAGGAGCTAAACGAATGCACCCTTTGTGTGTACATGTAGGTGAATCTCCATACACACTCAGTGCCTGACGTCAGCACACATTAAGTACTAAAGGCGAAGTCCGCATAAAACAAAACGCCAAATTTCACATCATGTTTTCTTCAAAGATGGAATATTAGTTTGATCGGACTTCAAAATTGATAAAACAAAATAAACACAGTTTCTGTACCACAATTTACCTGTTTTTCCCTGCGGTAATGCGATGATTTAATTTATATGTGCAAAAACTAAATTGTGGGGATCTAATAAAGGTATCCCAACCGAATGATAAGGAATAAGTCACTTCAAGGATCACACGCTGTTTATTGCATCACACTGAGCGTACACTTTAATGACGAATAGGCGTGTAATAAGCTACATGCATTAATTAATTAATTTAATTCATCATAAACGAAATCCTTTCACGACACACGATATTAACATGTAGCAATAATTATCACCGGATACAAATGATAAATGTTTTCGAGTGCAATGGTGAGAATATTTTCATGAGTTGAAAGATGAAATGTTCCATTCAACGAGACGTAGGCGAGATGAATCTACAATGACGAATGAAAATATTTTTTTTCCATTGAAAAAATGAAAACATGTTTTATTTGTTTATATAACACCGTCAAGTAATTTGACAACTTCCCCCACATTCAGCAACACGAAATTGCCTGAAACCGCCGCCATTTTACTAGTGATCATGGGAATATTGGTCAACATGTCGGTCAACAGAGGGCGCATGGTCAACACGCGCCCTCTGTTGACCAATTACGTATTGAAGTCACTTGCATGCAATTGAACAAAATGAATGAAACCAAAAATGCAGGTGAATGGAACGAATGTCAACGTTTGTGACGTAGGCCATGAATTAGTCTATTCATAAAATATCACGTAACATACAATCCTCCTATTAAATAACAAGGATCTACTAACTTATATGATTGAAACTATTTCAGTGATGTAAACAACTTTCGGGAATTTCTTTTCAATGGTGCAATGGTTTGTTTTTAATTTGCTTCCAAATCTCAGTCTTAAAATTCCAGTAAGCGTGCATATGACTATTATTATACATAGGTGCAAAGTAAAGAATATAAATAATCAAGTATTGCGCAGCTTACTGGTAAAAAGCGAAACATTATGATATAATTCATGACCAGGGTCCATTTTCATGGAATCCGTTACCGTTAACAAAAATTCTTCGCTTACGGTAGCAGAATTTTGTTGGTTACGGTTAGCGTATTTCACGGAGGAGTTTCCTTTTTGGTAACGGTAAACAAGAAATTTGTGCAGAATGCATACGAAGTGCGTTATCAGAAAATGATCACGGTTACCCTAGAAATTTTTCGCTAACCGAAAAGTCTTGCTTACGGATTCCATGAAATAGATTTCACGCGTAGCAGTGCCCGTAAGCACAAAAAATAGGCCGTAACGGATTCCATGAAATTGGGCCAAGCACGATATAACACTATGCTTCTAACTGCTAAAACACAACAGCGAAATTCGAAGTAGTCAAAATCTTACACAAACTGACTATGTACAAAATTCACAAATACGATTTACATTAAACACATTAAATCGAATTAATAAACCAATAAACCAGCTGAATGGATTTTCATGTAATTATTGCAATTGTCTTTTTCCCATTTTACCGAATGTGTTCTTCTTCCCGAGAAATAGCAATAAAAATAGATAGCAATATCACAGCTATAATTAGCTATGTAAACCGAATCAATATTTAGTGATTTCAAGTGAGTTTGCAAAGGTGCAGATCTGTGTCAGGTGATATTCCTGTTTTTGATTTTACTATGTCTTCAAGTCGTATTGTTTTTATATTCCAGTAAGCGTGTTTCATTACTTTCATACAAATACACTGGTGTAAAGTACCCAATTTAGTGCGTTATGTTTTTGAAGTATTGAAATGTAGTCCCTATTGTGCTGCTCACTGGTAAATCAAGTGCTAAATCATGACATACTGAAAATCACAACATCAAAATTTAAAGTAGTGGGATATACAGATGACTGACTATGTTAGTGAAAGCTTAAAACAACCAATACAATACATTAAATCGAATTATCTACTAATCAATGAACCAATATTAACCAGTAAGGATAAGTTAAAGCAAGCAAGCAATGATATTAAAGGTTGGTTATTTACAAAACATTCGGGTTAAGAAGTTAGATTCGAGCAGGAACTTCCTCAAAAGATCGTGCTAGGGTCGAAATGTCAGGCCTTCAGCCAACTCCAAGCATTCTATATTTCAGGACAGTACTTTGGTTGATGAGCTTTTCAGTTTTCAACAGTTTATTGTTTCTATAATTTACAAAGAAATTAACCAGTGAGGCAGTTGCTCAACAAGCATGTTACTGCAACAAAATGATAAATGGCAGAAAATAAAATGAAGGCAGCTATTTTATTGGGGACTTGAAATGATAGGTCAACCTACCCGGTCAGCATCCATGAGGGTGGAATCGAGCAAACGCCATGCAAGGCATCTCCATCCCGTGCCCACACGCCGTTCAGACACGCCGTTCAGCCACTCACGCCGTTCAGCCACTCAAGCCGTTCAGCTACTCACGCCGTCCAGCCACTCACGCCGTCCAGCCACTCACGCCGTCCAGCCACTCACGCCGTTCAGCTACTGACGCCGTCCAGCCACTCACGCCGTCCAGCCACTCACGCCGTTCAGCTACTGACGCCGTTCAGCCACTCACGCCGTCCAGCCACTCACGCCGTCCAGCCACTCACGCCGCCCAGCCAATCACACCGTCCAGCCACTCACGCCGCCCAGCTACTCACGCCGTCCAGAAACTCACGCCGCCCAGCTACTCACGCCGTCCAGACACTCACGCCCCCAGCTACTCAAGCCGTTCAGACACCCACGCCGTCCAGCCACTCACGCCGTCCAGCCACTCACGCCGTCCAGCCACTCACGCCGTCCAGACACTCACGCCGTTCAGCTACTGACGCCGTTCAGCCACTCACGTAGTCTTGGTCCACGACTATGTTATTACCGTACTCGAACGTACGAACCTATTATCCGCATTGACACGCACGTACGTACACCCATTCGTAAAGGCCTTCGATAACATAGTCTTGGGAGTCGTGTAAGGGCTGTGAGTTGCGCGCGCACCTCGTTAGTATAATGTATGTAGCGCGCTACTTCGTCACCATGGCACACTGTTGAATATGTATGATATATAAGAATGACGCTGGTCATATATGGTCATTCCCCTTAGGCAAAACCTGAACTTCGAGGCCTGCGGTCAGCTCCCATGGCAACGCCCGGGTCAAACAATGCAGAGATCGCTGCATTCCCACGGCCGACCTGTGGGTATTGATATGCATGTACAGGTGTATTAGGTAGAAATCTATTTCTACCTCCATGGTTGTTTACAGTGTGAATTATCATAGAGCTACAAATTATGAACAGTGTAAATGTTTTTGTTTATAGGCCTATGCCTACATGTAACTTAAAATGGAGTGTTTCACTGTAGGCCTCAGGCTAAATAATACTTAAATAGCACGTTTAAAACTCCTTGCTTCGTGTTTGTTTTTACCAAATGCAATGGAATTATAGTATTACAAGGTACAATAATTCAGCAACCGTGGATTTCTACATTATGTTGTAAATTAGCCACTGAAATACACAGTCATATATCTCCCCAACTTTCGCCCAGTCACATCGTCGAAATGTTAACCAAAAGGCACGTCAGTACCATACTATTGTAACTGTACCATATTGTGTAACTTCACAGGGTGCCTTGTGTAAGCACGTGCGTGACCAGAAAATGGGCAGCGCCCGACCTTTAGATGCAACGCATGCGCAGTGTGTTTCCCCCCGATTTCGGGGGGAGATTTTACACGATTCCCAAGACTGTATTAGTGACAGGTCCGTGCGTACGTGTGTGCGGATTACCTGTACGTACACACGTATGGTCAGTGCGGTTCGAGTATCCACACCAATACAGTCTTGAACCAAGACTACCTGTGGTCAGAACATAGGCCGTAGAATCGATACACTTGACAGTGCATGTGTTTGCTAATGGTGGAGACATAATGACGGACACATCAAGGTGGGCTGGTTCACTGTTTGAGGTCACTGAAAGGTGAGGAAAGGGATGTGAAGTGGGATTCGAACTAGGGACCCAGGAATAGGCCTACCATGCTCTACCAACTCAGTCATCGATCCAGCTCTATGTTGGAGCGTCCCAATTAATAGTACATGTAAATGGTATTATTTTGTTCATTTGAACATTCAGAAGCCACGAAACCATACACATATCGCTATATCCGACAAGGATCATTGAAGGTACTTGCAACATGCTGCAACCTGAGAAGCAGTAATTAGGGCATCGCTCAAAGAGGATGCGGTTTTTTTTAATCAATTTTAATCATCAAAAT